>VZRI01007808.1:2575712-2780712 GCA_013397515.1 Upupa epops | reverse complement strand
TCTTGGGCTGTGTTCTGATGGGAAAAAGCTTTCACTAGCAGTGTCAGCATTTGCTCCTGTCTTGTGCTCTACACTGAGTCAGTCCTTCCAGGCTGGTGGCAGAGCAGTGGACCCAACAGGTGATGTGAGTGTTTTCCAACCATGCCAGTGCTGCAGACAGAATGCAGCAGCAAGGGCAAGAACAGCAACAACAGCTGCAAGCCAGGCCAAGCACAGCAAAACCACAGCCACACTCCTCTTGTTGTGGAGGACCTTCCTCCAGTTGTGGAGGAAATGTTAGACATGTGAGTGACGTTGACTCAGAAGAGAGACAAGTCAGCACTTATTCATTGATTTTAAAATTTCACTTACTCACCTAGCTGAGGTTTGCTTGTCTTCTGCCAGCAAGACTGAGGCCATATTCAGTGATGTAGCTGGTATTTGTGGTCCTCCATGCAAAGGCAAGCATGGTCGATCAATGCTAAGCAAAGCGCAGATCCTGTGTGAGCTCACTCTGTCAGCTGATGACTTCAGAATATATTAATGAGTCCATTCTGTATGGGCAGGTCTTGCACCAAGTGTTGTCTGTCCACACCACTGTAATATTATGTCAAGACAATATGATCTGTTCTCAAAGAGCTTCTATAAACTCAGTGCAAAGGAAAGTCATCAATGTACAGTATCAAACATATTAGGAAATGCAACAGAAATCAGGATCTATCTGACCCAGTATAACCATTCTGGCTGGTGGAGCACAGCCCCAGATCAACTGTCAGGGGACCATGACCTGAGCTTTGTGTGGAGCTCTTCAGACTTAGCAAGGAGGTTAAGTTTCTAAAATTCTCTAATATATACATGTTACACTGAGAATTTATTCATGGTTAATAGTCGGTTTAATATTCAGTAATACACTTCCAAGCTTAATTTACCATTCAGCTATCAGCCCAGGTGGTGGTAGTGCAGACAGGAGTCCACACATTGCATGTGTCACAGACAACTTGCTGTTACTGGATCTGGAGTCCAGCTGAACTCAGCATTCAGTGCTGCCACTCTAAATTCACAGAATTTGGAGATTGACATTATACCTCAGCTTCTCTTCACCGCAACCAGGGCCAGCAATTTTTTAGCAAGAAACATATTTAGGCCTCCTCTTCTGAAAGGTGTGAACTTAATTTATTCCAGTTTCACTTAAAAAACATGCAAGCAGTCTCAGGTGGGCTTGGAATTTTCTGTTTGGTAGTACACCAAATGTCATATCTAAATACAGAAGTCACTTCTATACTTGTAGTCTTAGGCACAGGCTACTGTTTAGGTAAACATATGCAATAGCTTATCTGACTGTGTCAGAATGCATCCCAGTGCACGTTTGCAGAGTACGGTGGGAAAACTACCTAATTTAATGGGAGACATATTTCAGCCATGTGTGTTTCAGCCACAACACTTTTCATTTAAATAAGTCACATTCGCAACACCTTGAAAATATGCCTGCTTGCTTATTTATACTGAAATTCTTTCCTTCCTGATCTAAAGAAAAGTTCATTTTATGGAGAGCAGATGTTTTTTAGCTTAATGCAGTTTTATTCACATGTTTTAGTTTTGTTCAATAACTCTTAAGTACACTTGGGAATTCCAGAGCATGTAATTGTCCTGCAAGATCACTCAGAGCTGGAAGATGGCTTCAAGCTGGTCTGTCATTCAGCTGGTGGATGGACATACCAGTGGCTCAGGGTATTTCTGATAGCCCTTTTCTTGTGTGTTTCTAAAACAATGTCTGGGCAGTGTTGCCCTTGCACAGATTAGGGATAATCAGCCAGTGAATAAGTGACCGATCTCAGGTCAGGGTGACATTAACCATACAAGGAGATGACCCAGACCTCATGAATCCGAGATGGGAAATTTGCACTTCTGGATCTTTGACTATTGCTGTTCTTTCGAAAAATGAGTTTTCATATTCAACCCACATAAAATACCTGAGCAGAAAGTGAGAAAAAACTTTTGTTGGCAAGAAATTTTGGAATTTGAACTTCAAAATGTTGGAATATGTGAAGGGTTGGCTGAGTTATTTGCTCCATAGTGGTCCATCAGCTGAATTTCTGAATGGCTAGCATGGAAAAAGGTAAGAGGATTCCATGCATTTTTGTTCAGTGCTGCTCTGAAGGAGGTGAGGAGCGGGCTGCACTGTAGAAGTTCAAAAATTATTGCTAATGCAAGAGTGGTCTGTAATTACCAGGAAAGTCTGCAGTTCATCTTCACAAGATTGCAATAGATATGTACATAGATCACAACATTTTCTGCAGCATCAGCCACTAAAGTTCACATCTCCCAGTTTCATTTTGAATTTAAAGTTTGAATAAATCCAAAACTGTAGAGCCAAACTCTTCTGAAGTTTCCAAGTTTCATCTGCTTTTGATACAAAACCATAAACCATAAATTGACTTCTCACTTTGTAATGAAACTCCAGACTCAGTGAATATTTGTGCTTTTTTGTTTTATTGTAAAAGTTTGCCTTCCTGTATGAGTATGAAAGTACTGCTTTTGCCCCTAAGGCTGAACTCACATGAACCCAATTTAACAAATTTGCTTTAAAAAACTTTTTCTGTATTCTCTGAGTGCTGCTACAAAAGAAATTGTGTGGCAAATAGCGGGCCTTGAATACCCCAGAAGAGAAGAATTCACACATAAGCAGGCAAGCACAGATGTATTTTCTATTGTAGCTAACATTTTCAGAGAGAAACTGAACACGTATATCTCTATTCCACCATAAAAAAATCACTGTTTATCCAAGGTTTTAATGGTACCAGCAAGTAGCCCCATTGGAACATGATGAAGAAAGACTGCTGGCCAACTACTTTTTAATCTGTGTCTGTCACCCCAGTTTCTTTCATATTAAAAATGAGTTTATGTTCCACTGGAACTGACCATCAGTTCCAATACTGCATCTCTGCAGTCATTTCCCAAAATTGTTCTTTTGGGCAGGAAATCTAATAACAAATGTGGAAAATCAAGTGTGAATGAACTTCTTCCCTAGGCTGTCTTATTGAAATAACATTTCATGCAAATAATCTCATTAGTGTAAAGATTTTTTTCCTACCAGTAACTTAAGTTCACATGATTGAGCTATGGGCTTCTGTGGAAGACAGGAGGATTTGCAGGGATGACCGTCAGAAGATCCAGAATTAAATAGTCAGAAAGCAGCAAAACTCACATCCTCAGGAGATTGCACCTCATTATGAGGGTGTGCCCTGCGTGAGGAATCATATCACTCACTTCTGAGCCAGCCAGGCAGCGTTTGTCAAATGTTTCACAAGGTGGGGGAAAAAAAGTGGTAGATTTAATGATAAATAATAACGCGTACTCTCCGACATTAAAGGACATCATTGGCTCTCTTCTCTATGGTGTAAATCAATGTAATGTGTGAATCCTTTAAAAGTAACATGGAATTTAAAATGGAAAATATGAGAGGCTAGTAGAATTACTGCTAAAATCATCCGTTTATTATCTAGGTGTGCTTAATAGCCTGCTAGCTGATGAAAAATCATTTGCTAACCCCAAGGAATGGTTCATTTTCCGACTCAATCACTCAGCCATGCACTGGCCAGAGCTTTTAAAAAATATACCTTGTATTAGTTCTTTTGTCAATGTCTGGAGATAATTTATAATAGCACTAACTTCCATTAACACACCTACTAAGCAGTTTAGTTAGAACAGGTAAGATTTGCGGGTGGACTTGAGATGTTTTAATAGCAAAACAATTATCCACCAATGATTCCAACATTTTAAAGTAGCTTTTGGTTGGCTGGAAGTTAATTCAGCTATACAGTAATTAATACATTCAGTTGCTCCATGGTAATCAAGACCCTATATATAGATTGGCAGGTTTGTTTCTTCTGTATTGCTCTGACATTAGACTTACACAGCCTTAACAGAACAGTATAAAAGTTACTTTAATTTAATCAGATTCTGTTCCACTCTTATCCCATTAATAAATACTTAGCATTTATGCAACAGATGCTTTCCAAGTATTTCGAAACTCTTATCAGAATAGCCACTTCCAGTTGTCCATGCAGCAACCGAGAGTACCTGCTGTCAGGTTGCCCCACACTCAGGATGCTATAACCCAGCTACAGGTTAGTCAGACTCTCTCACCTTCCATGGCAGTGTGTAACTTGCACTATCCTGGAAAAAGAAGCACTAGGTTTATTTTCTCTCTGTACCTAGGAGTAGGTGTTTAGGGCAATGATTTGACAATACAGCTCATTGCAGCAAATTTGATGCCACTGAGAGCGCTCCAACACCTGCTGTCTTAGCCATGCATCATCTTCTCTTCCTCTTTGTCCACAACACCTACATCCAGTTTTGCCAGCAACCAGCCAATTTAGTGCTAAAATGATTGAGAGTTAGCCCTACAGAGCAAGTTCAGTTTAACTCGCTAATCTGGTTTACCATTTGGTCAATGAGCACCAGCACGAAGCAAAGGGACAGGAACATGTGTGGCTCTGGGGACATGGAAAACTTCTTTTGGTAGCAATTAGCCATTAGTTTTGCTCAGCTGGGCACTAAACCAATGAGCCCTCTGTAGCTCAGATTTACAGAGGGCAGGCACTCCAAGAATGCCCTTAGCAAAGAAGCTGATTTTTATATGCATAAGGGTTCCTATACAGTGCTTTTAAAGAAAATTTCAGCTTGAAGTTTACCAGGATACTTTTACATTCCTACTCTTTTCTTTCATTCCTTTGATGCCAAAAGTCTTATTGGGGAGGGGGTGTGGGGGAAGAGAAAAGACAAATAGAAACCAAACCTTGAGCATCAGAAACAGATCTAAGGAGATATTTGTTTCTTATTCCTTTGGATATATTCATGTGTTTTATCTATTGAATCCAAGTCAAAGATGATTTTGGAAATCTGTGGGATTTGTGCAGAGCAGGGAATGTGTGTTCTGGGCGATTGATGCTGCTGTCCCATAGGTTTACTGCACAGTGCTGTTCTGCCTAATTGGTAGGCTCCACATGAAGTCATATGTGTGCTGAGGGGTTCGGGGATCATATTTTTTTTCAGTTTCTTGAACATGATTACATTTTTTGTAATTTACATTTTTAGTCACTAAACAGTGATACATTATATTTAGAAAATGAGATGCTCTGAGTGTTAGCAAGATGTGACAGTGACAAATCTTATGAACGTTAATACTGAAACCCATCACAGTTCAAGTCCCACTTGCTGTATTATAGCTTAGTCTAAGGTTTGGGAGGGGGAATGCTCTAGTTATCAACTTGTCATTGTTCAAACACCATTTTTTGCTCAATTTAAAAACAATATGCAATTCTAGGAGCGTATTTAGTGGTTATGAAACCTCCTGGAAAAAAAAGTACAAAGAAAAAGGTCCCTTCCCCAAAGGTCACAAATAAGCCCCAGATTTGCAGGTTTTGCAGTGTGTCCTACATACATCTTGTGCTTATGTAGTCTGCACAAACACATAGCCCACACCTAATCGGGAAAATATATATCCTGAGCTCCCTGAGTTCATACCACTAGTGTTAAGTGTCAGTCAGAATTTCTACTGAGATCGCCATTTCAGGGATTTATCACTCAGCTCTAATACCTGGCTTCAGGCTAAAAATTGGCATAGGAGAAAGCAGATTTGGTTTAAAGTTATGTTGGAAGCTGAAGAAGTGAGGGAAGTCACTCTGGCTTCAGAGTTCTGTTTTCAACAATGTGTCTGAACGAGAGCTTGGGGATTTGCATCACATGGTGATGTCTGGGGGAAGGGCTTGGGATCGCACTCTCCTGAGATCCCATTTGCCTTCAGGAGATGCTGTTTTTCAGTGCCAGGCCCTGCGTGTGTGTGGTTCTGGCAGGCTCAGAGGCTGAACAGCCACCTTACGCATGCTTAGGAAGCAATGTTGTTGTTGCACAACTGCTCTTTTTGGGCTGGAAATCCCAGACACAGGGATTTTGACTTGACAAAGCACCAGGACTACTATTCCTCTAAGAAGTAATGGATGTCTGTAGGTTCTAAAGCTAGAAAACCAAATCTAAGGTGTGGTAATAACTGCAATGGGTGTAAAACAGGACATGGTTTAACAAAATACAAGCTCATGAAAAAAGACTCACAAGACCACAGCACAGGCACTTGGTGTCTGTTCATCAGAAGCCTGAATTTCCTTCTCTTCCTTTACACTGAGGATTTGGCCTGACAGTTTCCTCTGTTGCTGCCCTTTCGTAAGTCCCTCACACCCTTTATTGACTCCTGTATTATCATGCCCAAAGCATGGTAATTTTTTTGAGAAAGCAAATTTAAAAAATTTGGTGCTAAAGGCTTTACAATCTGTAGGGTTTACTTCATAAGCTTTCCAGCCTGGAATTGGATGCCAGTGACTGTCCATCCCAGCACTTTCCCTAGAGATGTATTATGGGGGTACCAGGATCAGCAGTGAGAATAGTGGTGCTCTTTCGGGTGTCTCTGGGGGGTGTCTCTGTGGTGTGATGGCTGCAGACTATTCAGGTCTTCACAGGACAGGGGCAATACTCTCTCCAGAGCTCACAGTGCATGGGTGGGAGCTGTCATGCTGGCTGATATCTGAGATCATAATGACTTTTCAGGAGCTCCTCATTTACAGTTAGAGGTTCATAGTAATATGCATTGACACAGTAGAGAGCATATTGCACTGAGTAGCAAATCATTCGTAATCTGAAAGACAGCAAAACATATCATTTAAAAAAAATAAGAAACAGCCTAGGAAACAGGGAAGAACAGATATATGTTTATGTTAAAAGTTTGGGCTTAATGTGAGCTAAACAGACACGGAATTAAAACTGTGATTTAACCAGACTACTTCTGAAATGGTCGCAGGGGCAGGGGAACAGACTGAGTGCAAAGTGGAAGCATTAGCTCTGCATGTTTTTGATTTTAAGGGGGATGGGGTTACAAGACCCTTAACATTGTTTTGACCCACCATTCCTTATGTTAATAGCACTTCCATGTTGTTACCCTGTGCTATAGTGTGTGGTAACATGTGAAACACTTTGGTGTTTAAAGAGGCTCAGGCCTCTCGTGGCAGGTGTGCTACCTGCGTGCATTTGTCATTCACTTAGAACTATTTCTACATAAGCGATACCAAACTCGGTGATCCTTTGTTTGCAAGTAAAAGTACAATTTTGCATTGGTTTCGTGCTGTTTGACTCGCATTTTTTTAATAAAACCCATTACAGTCAACAGTCAAATATACTCCATTTGCACATTGTAACTGCTGGGAAGATTTCTGACTCTTTGTTAGAAATGCAGTTATTTTGGTATTAGTCGACACTGCGAGTCAGAGGCAGTGCAGACGTACTTACTTTGTTAAAACTGGTATTTCTCACAACTGGGTTTTCTACCTTTTCTCTACAGCAATCTACCAAGACTGTATTTCAGACTACATTTTTTTTCTAAGAGGAAACAAAGCAGATAGCATCCTTTAGCAGGCGCAAGTCCAACAAATGTCAAATTCTGAACAACATTACTTTGTGTCTCTATTTAACATTAAAGCTGATGGCTTTTTGACAGGTTTATAGCTGACAACTTCCATAGCCAGTCATGCAGTTTGAGCTAATTTGATGAATCAACTTGATGTTCTATAGTCCCAGTTGGCTTCAATAGCGTATGTGCTCAATTTTCTGCTGGAGGTCAAAAATAAGCTTTGAAATTTGGCTAATCCCATCACATCCGCAGAACATGTCTGGTGGAATAATCTTTGGACATGAAGTCTTGACTAATGCCAGAAATAGGAAGGAAAACTTGGTAATTTCATTAGACCCATCAATCATGAATCATGTAGGCACTGCAATCAGGGGTCTCATGTCCAGCCACTTGTAAGCTTTCAAATGCTTTAGTGGTTAGGGGAGTAGGAGGAACATTCCTCAAGCCTGGGTCTTGTTCTAGAAGAAAATGAGTCTTATTGTTAATCTACGTTTAGAACAAATGCAAACTGAACAGTGTTGGGGAGGGAGAATGCGAAGATTTTCTATTTATGTATTTCCTGAAAACATGGGCTCTGCCATGGCAGAAATGCCCAGGACCATGATAGGTTTTGAACTGTAATTTTTATGGTAAAATAAGCACCAGTCATGAGACTGAAGCAACTTAGATAACCAAGCAGCACAGAACACATGGAAATCTCTAATACAAGTTCTAACACATGTCTCCTACCAATGTGTTTGGTCCTTATTAATTTTTTAATGGGTTTTAGGCATAGAAATTTCAATCTAACTTGATGCTTGCACTTTGGAGCATTAACATTGCTCCAGAGTGGGAACTAAAAGCTTCAGCTTTCACAATGGCTTGGCACTGAAAAGACTTCACAGCTAAATACTACAGTGTTCTGTCCTGCTTTGCTAAAATGATCCTTGATTGCTCATGGTGCCCATGGTGACTGATAGGTGCTCTAGCTCACTCCCAGAATGCCAGCATTAGGCAACACAAATAATGCTTCCTTGAGACAAAACCTGGAAGTCTCTGCAGACCAGTCCCAGGAAGGAGCAGGAACATGTGCAGGTGAATATAGTTGAAAGGGGCAGTGCTGGTACTGCATGACTATTACTAATGGATTGACCAGATAGAAAGAGTGTGGGGAGGCAGCTAGTGTTCATTTCTGGCTTTATGATGGTTGAGATATGTTTTTGGCTGTATGTTGACAAATCTGTCAATGGACACACACTTCAAAAGATTTGGCTTTAGGTCTGGGATGTGCACTAGGTTTGGGGGAGTGAAAGGATCTTCCACTTGTGATGTGTCAAAGATACTTACACGTATATGCTAAGATATATGAGCTATGTTTGGCATTTGACTCCTGTAACACAGTGAATGTTGATGTGGTAGGGTAGGTACTACTGGTAAAAACTCTCCGCCACAGCAGGAAGAAGCACTGAGACCAAGCAACACTTCTAAATGATCCTGAGCAGAAGTCAGATTTGTGTTGTATTTGTGTTGTGGTTCTCTTAAATGCACAGATTTTCTTAAATGCAGTGGCTATTCACATTGTGTTTTCATGCCTGGGGTTCTTCCAGAAGTCCTTCTCTCTATCTGAATTACCTGATATGTGTCTTGTGAGTTTCAGCTACATAAGAATTTGGTGTGCACTTGAACAGGCATATGGCAGTAGCTGCTAGAAAGAGCAGGGCCTTGCTGTTCCTATGCAAGGAATCCAGATCTGACAGACACTCCCACATCGCTACACTTTTGCTTCTGTTTGCATGTGTCCTGTGTTATGAGGAGGAAGGAAAAATTTTGGACTTCAGTTTTTTTCTGATCCTACATAAGGGAAGTGGAATTCATGAGGTATTGTGAGAGGGCTTTCACATTCAGAAAATACTGGCCTTGTAAACACCATGTATTTGCTAGCCTACAGACACATATATGAATACATATAAAATGTGTTTGTGTATATTTGTTTAATGAAGAAGCCACTAAGATGGGATGATGCAGTTTTTCTGTCCACAGAACTGATGACTCTCCTGCTTTTACTATATGCACTGTCCACACCAGCACAATCTGACTGCTGAGCCTCCCTCACTTCTCTCCTTTACTGCCTATTACAAGCAGGATATATCTGAGATGAGTCATGATCAAGGAGCTGTGTTTATTAGCAGTACATACTGACTCACCAGATTGGATGTAAGAAAAGTATCAAACACACACATATATATAAATGCATATGTGTGTGTACCTACTTTTGTGTTCTCTTTCCCATGCGATTAGATCTGAACTATTACTGGCATTAAATTAGGCAGCAAACAGATCTAGGTCTCTTTCTCTTTTTCATTCTGAGTAGTAATTCACATTACATCAAAGGAGTGGATTTTTAAGAAACACTTTTGATTCTTAACTTGAATTTGTAACAATTTAAATGATTTACAAGGAGAGACTCATTTGATAAGGAGTGACACAGTCTGTGCTTTTATATGAATACAAAACAATTCCAAAGAAGCTTGGTGATTGGATTTTTTCTTATCAACAATTCAGAACATTTAGTTCCCTTTTTTAACTGCCACCTTTTTGGTCTATATAAATACATGATGTTAGCCTAAAGTCACCTTTGCCCATGAGGAACAAACTGCTCTCCTTGTACTTACAATTGAGGCTTCCACAGTCAGTCTGACTGAAGGTTGGCAGTGTGCTATCTCAACTTGTTTTATTGAGTAGATATTAAATGAGAAGAACCAGCTAAAATAGCCTGAACTAGTTTTCTCTGAAGAAACAGAATCGTACTCAGGCTGACTGCAGCAGTGGATATGAATTGCATCAGCATGTCTTTGTGGGGCCAGCTCAGCATCCTTTCTTTGCCTCTTGAATCTGACACTGCACTGATGGGCATAGTGCCAGCTGTTAGTAACTCAGGCCATAGTTCTCCTCGTTATTCTTACTGAATTGGCAGCTGGTTGTATTATCAGTTCAGCAACTTCAGTCAGTGTTGTGGCTGGTCCTGAAGCCTTCACCACTACTGGCACAAACATATTTTTTAAAGAAGAATAAGGAGGTTGGTCTCAGTGATTTGTCCGTGCACATATTAAGCTTAGCAGTGCTTTAACACCTTGTTTAAGATAAGAGAAGGAAATGACATTCTAGCACAAAACCCCCCTGAACTTTAATCAGGCTAGTCTCAAGGGGCTTTTGTGGGGTTTGCTTTCATTTTAATTTAAACTTTGTATGCATTTGTTCTTGGGAAGGCTGAGACCTGTTTACCAGGTCATCTGATCAACACTGTGACTCACAGTACACTTCTTGAAAAAACAGAAAAACAACATAAGAAAGGGAGGTTGAGGAAAAGCTTTCAGTGTTAACATACTTCTGTTACTCGTGAATGAAGAAAGAAAATTTCCTTCCCAAAAATAGCTATTTGTTTTATATGCATGAGATTACAATCTGCATGAGTACTTGATTGCCTTGCTGTATTCTACCTTTGTTTCTCTGCTCCCAGGAGTCCAGGTGCTGAGAATGCTCTGGGGCTTCCCCCACGCACTGTGCTGCTGATGCTCTCAGATGGGCAGGGTAAGGGGCTGAAGTTTGCTCAGGAGTGCTGAGGGTTGTCTGCAGTTTGTGGTGTGAATGTACGGCGAGGAAGGGAAAGCAAAGAAGAGTAGACACAACTGAGAATAGAATGAGATACAATTATGTACCTTCCTGGTCAAAAGTCTACCAAGTGGCTGGACAAGTGATGTAAGGAGAAACGCATTTGCTATGGCAGAAGGTCCTTTCCTCGGCTGTGTTTTGATCTAGCTACAGTGCTTTGTCTGCTTACGTGTTCATAAAACATTATGCATTTGAAAATAGCAGCTTTCTCAATGCCATATGCTGAGAAATCTTAAGTACAGTTTTAAAAATCATGAGTGGTTTGGAAAATAATATTTTTTTTAATAACACATATTGGATTCTTACAGTTTGCTTTCTACTTTTAGGGCTGGTATGGTCTTGATTTCAAGTTTTCCCCATGACCATAAAAGCTGAATGCTTTCTTTTTGTTGTTTTTGGTTTTTAATGAAATATGAGAGCCGCAACAAAACTACAAGACTGAAGGAAACCAGCTTTGAAGACAAGTACTAACTATCCTGAGACCTATGATAAAATAGTAGAATTGGCTGTGCTGAAAATTGGTCGTGATTTCACACACAGCCTCTGCCTGATTGATGTGCCACTGCCTTGATTGTGCACGCTAAAACACAGTGAATTGCATTGGGCAAACGACTGATCAGGCATACCTGGGGACAGTTGTCAGCCTGCCCCTTGCAAACTTGGGATGAGCACATGTTTTGCATAGGCAATTACAAATTCCATGTATTTGTGCTTTTGTCCCTTAATAGTTGACCAAATATTTGTTCTTAGCAGCTACTGTTGCTCCGTGATCATAGCTATTGCTGGGCTGCTTTAGCACTTAGGTGCCATTCACTTAATCATTGGAAGGGAACCATAATGCAAACACATTAAAAAAAAAAGACCCAGCATGTCCTAATTTTCAGTTCCCGGTTACGAGTGTCTGAAAGGAGAAGTCACTGGTTACCCAGGAATTTCTGATCAGCAGATTCTGTTCAACTGTGTTGTAGTGAGTGCTATAAAATAAAGGGTAAAATAAATGCTACTGATTTTTTAGCCACTGGTGCAGTGGTTCTCAGAAAGGTAGGCATAGATCTCTGCTAATGATACAAGTCTGACCAGCATAGAACCTAACTAGTTGATTTTACATGAGCTTTCTCCTACCTGACTAACCTGAAACATCCCATACAATTGTAAAGCTAGATTCGGGAACCTATGGTATAGTGAACACTATTTTTCTGTTTACAGCATCATATAACTATGTGTTTCTCTTTTAAACCAGAAAGGAAAACAAGTTTGGTAAACTTCAGAATTCATGGAGAGCCGCAGTCATGTATCAAAGGACAAAACTTGAACTCAAGTCCTTCAAAACCCCATATGGAAATTCTTAACTTTCCTTTTTGCATATGTAACTAACAGATGCTGCGATGTCTTTAGATTCCTTCCATACCTTCCAAAATACGCACAATTTATGCAACCATTGTAGGTCTGGAGATTATATCTGTCAAGACTGGCTGCACGTGCAAGAAACATGACGGTAAAATATGTGGCAAGCATGGGAACTACATGAGCAAGAAGTTCTGTGCTTGAACTCTTCAAAAGAGTCTGGCACTGGAAACTGAGGGGTTGATGCATTCAGAAAACTGTAACTCTTGCCCCAAGAAAATCAGATGACGCCAGTATATCATCTACCACAGAGTTTCTTTCCACATTTTATCACAGCTACTTTTTCTTTGAATGAACGGCTCTGAGTATCTTGTACAGCTACAGCAATAATAAAATAGCCTTGAGGCCACATAGTGGGTCGACATCTCCTTGGGGTGCACTTGAGCTCTGTGTTTGGGTGAGGCAATATTGATATCTTCTGTAGACAAAGTACATAGATAAATAAGGGAGCTGGTATTTGTTGTCCTTTTTGGTAAGGTTGTGGTGGTAAGAATGAAATTAGTATACTGAATCTTTTTTTGAATCTTCCTAGGGACATCTAGTTTCAGGATTTTGACCTTTTTGTCTTGGTCAACAGTTTTAATTAAGACTTTATCCTGTGGCCCCACCAGAACTGTGATCACAAAGGTCTCTGGCAAATATAGTTGATTAGATATTAAGAAGGTGTTTGAAGTCTTAATGGCAACCTTTTCTACTTTGTTGGCTTTACTTTTTTGTAATAATAACTTTTTTTAAGTGCTTTTCTGCATCCAATTGTTCCCCTTTGGATCTACTTGCTGTGTTTCCCTTGCTGTGCAGCAGGAATGGCATTGTCCGGTCTCGCAGCCTCTAAGCTTCTTCAGATTGATCATGAATTCACAGAGTTTCCAAGTTTTAGAGAGTATTCAGAGGTGCAGCCTCCACCTTCTCTTCCCTCCCCTCCCCTATATGTCTTACTCTCAGTATATGAATACTGCAGACTTTCATCATACACCCTTGCAGCCCTCAGCTAAGGTTATGATCAGGGGGAGCAGAGAGAGAGAAAGGGGCTGTGCCAACAGTGACTGAGGTTGTGTTAGAGCAGGGATTCACACTGACTTCCTCGATGTCAGACCCTACCTCTTTATTTCTTGACAGAGCATAATTTCCATATCGGGCAATACAGGGCATTATTGATCTACTTTTATTGTATCTGTTCATGACTATACACAAGCTGGACACATCCAGATTTCTTAAGACTAAATTAAACATCAATTTTCTCAGTCGGGAAAACATGTTTGTTTCTTAGTTACTGTACATGTTTCTCTGTTGACTTGAAATGTATTCTGTAATCCCATGCATATGTGATTTCTTTCTTGGTACTCCAGAGTGCACTCTATAGATAACACTTTCATGGTATTTTAAATTCCTATATCTTGACTGTTTTCAGAGAAATGAATATGATTTAACCTTCTTTAGAGCAAGGATAAACTTTGCAATGAAAACTAACATATGGTCTGTATGCTATTTTTATAACTTTATTTTATAATTTCTGAGCTGATTTTGAGAGCTGATTATTATTTAACAAGTGAAACAGGCTGTCAGTGTGGCTGCTGCAGAGCTTCTGTGGATTAGTCCTCAGCTCTCCAAAAATCAGTGAAAGGGAAGCCCTGCAGAAGACGGTACTGTTAAGTCTGTTCCGTGGCCTGTAGGCAATGTTGCTTGGGGAAAACTTCATGATAACCCCTGATGTGACCGGCTGTACCACGAACTTGTTAGTCTGTCACTTTTCCTAGCACTAAATTTACTCACACGTTTTTTGTGTTAAATATACTGGCTGTCAGACTACGTTATATTTCTTCATGATCCACTGCATTTTCTGTATGTTTCCTTGAGGATCCTCCACACATGATCAAAGACAACACTTTCCTCCTTCCCTCCCCTCTCGTAGGCATGCTTTTGTTGTGCTGGCTGTGAGCACTGATGCAAACCCTAGAACTGTCCAGGAGATCTCCAAATCACAGCTACCTTCCCCTAGCTAAAGGACCCGTGAAATCCACTCATAATTCAACCCTAGAGAATTCTGGTAGGAATTTAGCTGCCTTCCTAGGATGCTGTTAAGTATAAAGAGTAAGAACTCAGAATTTAAAAATTGTAGAAGAACTTTCCACCTTGGAGAAGTCAGTGGATGCTGTGCAGCTATCGGCCTGGCTAATCTATCAAGGAAAGCAGGGGCTGATGTGGATGTGCTGTCAAAACATGTGAGGAACACATTTGCACATTACTATGGAAATTTTGTGTCAAACAAAAACTTCAAGTACAGATGTCTAAGTGTTGCAGGCCCTGCAGTTTCATCTTTTGTGTGATGTTGTCTCTATTCCCAGTAGGCTCCAAGAGTACACCTCAACTTCACTGCTTCTGCATACAAATATTTGCCTGAAATATACGGTACATTGTAAGGTCACTTGCGACTGTGCCTGGAAAAATCAGACACAAAAAACCAAGCAAGTTTTCACAATTGAAATTAAGTAGGTCAGGAATCCATCTAGCTTGTCTGGTAATGTGCTTTACAAGCTAATGAGTTCTTGAGAGAAGAACCACATGTAGGAGGTTGCCAAGGTGAGCATACATCCTCCTTACAAACCAATGAACAGGAGTTGCAGTCTCTGATTTTTGTTTTATCTTTACCCAACAATGCACTCTAAAAATGCCTACCCTGCCTACAAAACTTTCTGGAATGGGTAGAAGTGTGTTATGAATGTAATTAACTGCTCTGTTGATTACAGAACATACCCCTTCATCTTAATGGGTGGGATGACCAGGCATATATAGTTAGGTACTTACATTTCATTTGTATCTTCACATAGATAAGAAAGATCTATTAAGTGATTATAGTAAGCAGAATATAATGTTTATCCCATTGCTGATTATACCATAGGTGAATTAAGACCTCATTAAGACTTTGGTGCCGGGTCTAGTGCTGACTTGCATGTTGGATAAAATCATTTCCCATGGTATATAGGTTTTATGAATCATTAAGATATAAAGCATCGTTACAAATGTGGCAATGGAATAGGTATTATAGAAAAACAGTAATACATAGTCATAAGGATATATAATTATATGTATATGTGGGTATAGTCTAGACGTCAGTATAATTATGCACAATAAGAAGTGACATCTGAGATTCACGCGTGTTATAAATCTTGTTCAAAAAGAAAACGTTTAAGTCTGGGAAAACCTTTATTTTCCCCAGCACTGCTCTGCCTCAGTACCCTTTTATATCTGAGTTCTGAAAAGAAGGCAAGGCAAATAATTTATTCTTCAACCATTTTCTATTAGGGTCCATCTTATCATGTGGTCCAAAGGCCACGAGTTTGCTGTCTAATGTGCAGATAAAACAAACTCTTTTGTTGTCCTCAATCAGAAGGCAGAGAGCTTGAGGCTGCAGAGTTGAAAGACGTGTCTGCATGGTCTGAAAATAGCGCTGGACACGATCGCCTGTTATTTATAAAATCACAATATCCTTTTTCTAATGGAACTTGTAGGCTTGCTTGGAGAGTCAGGACCTGACATGAGAAGAACAGAAAAGCTTTTAAGTTATCTCTCAAATGCCCACATTTGCAGCCAGTTTGGCTGGAAAAAAGATGGGACAGACTTCAAAACCCAGCCAGGTTCTTCATGCCTATAAGTTGCATGAGAATGTGAGTGGAATTAACAGTGAGTGCAAATTAAGCCATTTATTTGCCTTAAGAGGAAGAAAACAGGTATTTTAGTATTTAATACGTGTTCTCAATTCAGTGACAGAACTGAACCTGCAGGGCTGCAAAAGCTGGGAAGGCCCAGATAAGGCCAGGATGGAAATGTTGCTCAAAATAAACCCATTCAAGGTTAACAAATTGCAAGACATCTTAAACAATTTAGCCAGCATATTGCTTGCTCACAAATGTATTTTCTGCTTTGCTGGCTTTAACTTGTTTTGACTAGTGTTGAAGGTTCAAACCAGTTGGGGACCACACAGCTTTATATAATTAAACATTAAACTGGTTAGTAGGGTTAAAGCTGTTAAATATATCAAACTTTCAGGGCATTCTTTGAACAGAATGTTTATTTCATTTGGCATGTTATTTTAAGTATACTCAAGAAAACGGCAAATGCAAAATGCCATGGGTAACAGAGAGACTGTGGAGAATAAGCAGAGGACCGGGGATATTCAGAAGCTGAAAGTTTGCATCTCTGCAACCAAGGCATGAGAGATTCACATGCCATGTCAACTCTCAGAAGCATTCTGCAAATTCTTTTGACAATAGCGCAGGAGAACGCAAGTGCTTTGTTGTGCATCCTACTAGAAATATTACATACTGCAAAGAAAAGAAAACAGAGAAGGCCGGTCAATATTTTTCTTTAATTTACTCCTAGTGGTAGAAGCTCTGCCTGGAGTACTCCATTTATGTTTGGAGTGCTGCACTATGTCATTGTGCTGCTCTGTAAATTTATTCCTATAAAAACAGAAAAAAAAGGCTTTCCTTGTACCACACAGTGCTGCCAGGAAGGTCTAAGAGATTGATGTTATTTATTTATTTTTAATTTTATATGCAAACCAGAAAACCAAATAATCCGTTTATTTCCATGTTTTATTACACTTCTTAAAGTTTTTACATTTATTGGATTTCAGAGGGAAATGTCATTGACAGATGAAGGATGTAAAGGACTTTCATCTATAAAATAGGAAAACAAAGTTTTGAATTGGTAGAACTTCAGGGTCGTTTAGTTCCTTTGCGTCCTTTGCCCTCATGTCAAAACATTTGCAAATCTAGAATCTCATCTATAAATTATTACAGAACCATAGAATGGTCCAGGTTGAAAAGGGCCTGCAAAGTCTATCTAGTCCTTCTCCCCAGCAGTGAGCAGGAACATCCTCAGCTAAACTTGCATAGAGCCTTGTTGAGCCTCACCTTGAATATGTCCAGGAATGGGAGCCTCAACTACCTCCTTGGGCAACCCCTTCCAATGTTCAACCACCTTCCTGCTAAAGAACTTCTTCCTAACATCTAGTTTAAATCTGCCCTTCTCAAACTTGAAAGCATTACTCCTTGTCCTATCACTACAGACCTTCCTAAATAGCCCCTCTCCAGCCTTCTTGTAGTCCCGTCAGGGAGTGGAAGGTACTTGGAATATAATTTTATGGTCAGCAGTCTTTGCATTGAAGATTTCAGGTTACCACACCTGATCAAAGACAGCTGATCAAAGCTCTCTTCCATTTTTTAACTGAATAACCCAGGTGCAGGAAAGTGGATTCTGTTTCTCAGAGCGATACTGCACTGTTGTGTAGGTGCATCACAAGCAACCTAACAAAGGGGAATTGCTGCATACTTTGAGTGTCCTGTACCTCAAGGAGCTCCTGTGGTGGGTATTTTGTGGCTGGCCGCTAGCACTGGAAAGCCGATGTAAGTAGGGTCAGACTACTGCAGAATTCCTTACTTCAGCTCAGCTCTCTGTCTGTGAATAAGGATGAGCCAAGGAAGTGTAGAAGCCAATGAAAGTATTCTGATATTAGTTCCTGGTGGTCTACTGTCACTATGTATATCATTTCATTAAACATCTTTGTCATGCAATATGTAATTTGGCTTCGATTGCTTGGGTTTGACTTAAGGAGTAGAGCCAGACCATAGGCTTAATTTAGACTTTCTGCTTTCCAAGTTCTGGCTTCTCCCGTGTTCTAACAAAAACAGTTTCTGTTGACTTTTTAAAAAGCTACACGCATTTCAGGTGAGGTTTTCTTGGTGCCTTAAAAGTGGTTAGCTACCAAGTTATCCACTGCTGGCTGCTGTTCATTTGTTTGGAAAGTGGATAGGAAACTAGAACTTTCAAGAAAGTAAGGAATGCCCAGAGAGGTCACTTTCTCTCCTCTTTCAACACACAGACAGGGCTTAATTTTACCGCTTGCCTTAACATTCCTGCTTCCTAACATGGATACTAACAGGGTGAACAATTTGTAAGTACACAAAGAGACAAAAGGGTCTCTTTTGGTGCAGGGAACACATACCAGTTGTTTCTAAGAAGCAGGATTTAGGTGAACATTTATTTACAATTGGTGAACATCTTAAAGCTTCTGTATGGCCATCAAACTTAGAGTATGAAAAAGTAATCTTTTCTTATGCATAATTTTTTCATACTTTTAGGAGGGAAGCTCTGACTTGTGTGTGGATACACTTATTTTCCAGGAAAAATTATATCTACTTACAACACTAAGTGTGTGTGCTAGTGATGCACAAATGCTGTAAACTTTTAAGTGTATTTGGCTCCATCCAACAGAGCAGTGAGGTGGTTCAGCTCATTAGTGAATGTGTACACATTTAAGGGCAGTTTTCAGAATGGCTTAACCCTACAAACACAGTGGATTTCACATGCTAATGGCATCATTTATCAAGACAGAGCTTTTTAACATAATGCATAAACCTTTCCTACATGGTAGTTTTACTGTGCATTCAATTCCATTGCAGTTCACTGCTTCAGGCAGAGGAACTGAAGAACTTATGCAATGTAAACACACCAGGAAAAGGCTCTTAGATCTGTGTGGCTCCTGAGATGAAGTACTCATTTCCAGAAAATTTGGCTTCCAATGTAACAGAGTAGAGTGAACTACTTTACAGACTCTAGAGTTAAATTATCTGTCTAGGTGTTTTTATGTTTCTCAGAAAAATACCCTGTCAAAGCTTCTAAAGAATGAATTTATGTTTTTCAGGAGTTACTTAGAACTTAAATAGCTTTGGCAAGGGACACCTTTCTGTTTGCTGTTGGTTGGGTCATGCTGCAGAGCAAAGCTCACATTAACTCAACTAATATTGTCTTGCTATTTAGCTTATTTACTCTCCGTAGCTACGGTGCATCTAACAGTTATGGTACCAGAACTCTTTCCTCTCTGGTGTTTGGAATAGTATTAAGAGCAAAGAATAAAAACCATTATTTTGAGTTTAAAGTTGAAACTGATATTAAATGAGTATAAACATATGGAAACAATCAAACAATTTAACATGCTCCCTATCTCCCAGTTTACAGTACTATTTCTAATTTCTTGAAATTTTCCAGTCTCCTTGACATTTGAAAGTGATCCCTGTGAAACCAGCTTGATGTCTGCCTCCATGCTGAAGTAAATAGCAATGACCATATTGCTCCCATTCCCTGGACCCAAGGCTTTTCATCTTTCTAGATGACTAAGCTGACACTTCAAAATGTGATGACTGCACTCCAAAAAAATATTTGTTGCATATTCCTTAAGGTCCCAGTTCTGGAAAGCAATTAACTATAGACTTAATTTTGCATTTCTTCACCTTGTTAATTGCAGGGAGCAGCTGCAGCTTCTACCAGCTCACAGTCTGGCCAAAGGGCTATAACTGTGACCCACGTCGGTGTGAGATCATGGGATGTTTTTCTTTTTCTTGCATGTTTCATTCCAAGTTAAGAGTTGGCTTCAGGTTCCCATCCCTTACTATTTACAATGCAAGAGTTTTGGGCCTTGATGCTACAAACATTCTTGCATGTTTAACTACAAGCATATGAGCACTCCCAAATGAAGGCCCTGGAACTCTTCATGTCTTTAGGCACATAGCTCTGATCCTGGAAATTCCTGTACATATGCTTTTCTTTACTCCGTTGAGCAGTCTCATTAATTTCAGCAGGACTACCCGCAGTAGTAAAGTTAAAACACATACATAAGTATTTGCAGGTTCAGGTCCACAGTGACATTTCTCGTCCTCTAATGTTGTTTTATCCCCAAGCCTGTTCATTGTCAAAAAATGAATCTTTGAGTAATCAGGACTCATAACTCCTCTCAAACCCTTTCCTGGAACCTATTTTATATTCTGTTCTCTGGCAAGGCCTATGGACAGCAGCAAGGCTGTCCTAAATCAAGTAACCTTAAGAATCTGACATGAATTGACATGAGCCAAGTACAGCTGAGCTGCAGTTTAAACCAAGCAGCAGTGTAGTTCTTCCTGCTGCAGTTTAGGTTTTGGTAGCTCTCCGTGCAGTTGCTCTCTACCTCATCTGATTTGTTTTTTCTTAATGCTATATAATAAGCTGGGTGGGAATTGTAAATGAGAGAGATTTGAGTACCAGAATGCTAGAGTTTTTGTTCTTAAATGACCCACAAGAGAAGCCTCCACTGCACTTCTGAGCTCCTTGTGTTTTGTAATGTTTTGCTCCAAACGTGTGGTCTGAACAGGACAATTAAGTGTTTTCACAGCTTTGGTACAAACGCATCTGTGTTATTGGAGGTTGCGCTGTGTAGGTGGGAAGAGCAGAGGAGCCTACAGTCCTGGACAAATGACTGGGAAATCCTCTTCCAGCCCAGTGTCAGGCCCCTGCGCAATTACCAGGGAAGTGCAAAGGCCAGATCTTGGTGAGGCATCAACTCCCAAAGCATACTCAGTCGTGGATGTTTCACTACAAAAGCAGCTGCACCGCAGCAAAGGCATATATGGTAACAGTGAGTGGGGCAACGCAGCCCTGTGTGCACGGCTGAAAGGCAGGAAATCCTGACTGCTATTCCTGGCTTGGATGTGGCCCATTCAAGACCTTAGGCGAGATAGATGAATTCTCCAGCATCATCTGTAGCATCAAACAATGCACCTGGCAAACAACAGTACTTTATAGGATTTAATTCCTGTTGAAGAAGCTTTGGCCTCTGCTTTGTGAAGGCATATTCCCAGTGTATATCCCACTTACAGGGAATGGTGAAAAAGCAGATGAATAGGTGCAACTCCTTGTGTAAACACACAGATCGGATGTTTTAACAGGTTGCATCCATCAAGCACACACGTCACTCTGTTCCTAAATCATGTCCTGAACTGCAGGCGCAAACACAAAATAATTTCTCTTGCAAAGAAGCAGACTTACTCATCAACATATACAGCAGCTTTACATGAATGCAAAACTGCGGTGACAGGGCATACAAAGACGTGCCTAACTGGCTTAAAAATCAGACTCCTACAATCCCATAACTCTGTAATCCCCAAATATAAACAACTGACATGGATTTTATGTTCCAGTGTATTAGAAGTGGGAAGCATCAGTTGTTTTAAATGGAAACATAGCAAATTGCTGTATCTGAGACTGTCGCTTGCTCCAAGCAGAGCTCAAACAAATTATGGCTTATCTGAATGATGTCAGATAAAATTTCAGATAGGATTAACTGTGATGTTCTTTGTTCTCTAAACTTTAGAGCACTTAAGTAGAGGAGCTGGCAACATGGACAGTGTTTTATGATTAAAAATGCAATAACATCTTTAGAGGAGGAAAGACAGCTGTAAGTAAGCAAAGTCAGAATAAACTTGGAATTTCTGGAAATTTTTTTAATGGACATCGAACCTTCTAGCCCATGTGTAGAGAAACGGGAGTGGTTTGTAAGGGAGAAATATAGTTACCTCTGTTGTGCATGCAAAATAAGAAATATTTAAACCTTAGGCTTCTGCATGAGAAGATTATTGCTCCTATTTTCAGAAATAGACTTTTTAAATTTTCAGTTACATTTTCCCCTCACCCATGAAGCTGATTATCAGCTTCCCTGACCAAAATGTGTTCTCCCTAGTACTGCTTTTTTGGAAGTTGTTTACTAAGATGGCTTCAGTACTTTAAAATATGCAGGCTGATATTCCATTGTTGGATTACATTAAATTTGAAATCTTCATATTTACCATAGTTTTGACTCCTAAAACCAAGGGAGGAAGTTCAAGCAAACAGCAACAACAACAACAAAGAAGTAGAAGAAGAGTTTACTGAAAAGGGCCACAATTTGCAGCTATAAATGAAAGAAGCTTCGTTAAATTCAGGGGAGATAGACCCACTTACACTAGCAGAAAATAAGGTCCTTTTTGTCTCCTTAACAATAATTTTTCAAATGCTATTTTTAACAATTCTAGGGGGAGGGGGAAAGTAGGGTGGAAAACAGTTACAGCCATTTTATCACATTTTACTCCTAACAATGCAGTACAAATGAAAAGAAACCATAATGCTCTGTAGAATAATACATTAATCATCATCAGTCGTCATTCAGTGCAGTATGTTCTTTCCACACCATGCAAAATATGAACAGATACCCTCATGAGAAGGAGAAATGTCTTATCTAATCGTTCACCTAGCCTGGAATACATAATGGATTGTAGTGAGGTTGCGCGTTATTTGTCATCCCATGTATGGGGCCAAAATCCCATGATAGGTTTCTTTCAAGCCATGAGAGATTTATGAAAGGTCTCACCCCTCAAGGGGTCGGAATTAAAGGGCTTAGTGGCCCCTCTACCCAGAACATTTTTACTCAGTGGCAGATTAGTTGTTGAAAAAATCACTGGAAAAAGCCTCCTCTTGTTTTTCATGAGGAACAGGCTAAACTTGGCACATTGTGCCTCATCTTTGGAAGATTTCTTGTCCAGCTACGTTTCACTACATAGCCACCAACTGTAGTCTAGCCTTGCTCCCTCAGGAATGACTTAGGGCCTGATCCTGCTGAGTGGAATACAGCCTGTGACAGGGGCTCAGCACTCTTCAGTACCTGGTGTTAGGACTCTTGCAGTCTATCTAGAAGAACTATCTGAGAAGGTAGGTCAGGAGAGCTTCAGTCCCTTTTTCACACAGTCCAAGCATGTGATGTTACTGCTTCCGCTGTGTGATCTGGCCATGCAAAGCTCCCCTCTGACCTGGTAGGACAGCAAAGAGAGTCTCTGGTACAATAGAGCAACAGTGGAGACGTGCGCCACAGTTCCTGCAATGCACTTCGGGGTTTTGAGCTAGGTCTTTTCTGTTATTTGCTTTGAGAAGTTGATGTTTCCTGTAGAAAGTTTTGATAAATATTTTTACAGTCTGTTCTGATGAGCTTTTTAAGATTGTTACTCACAACGTGGCAGTATGACACACTCCACAGCTTTTCACATAGTTTAGTGAAGTGACTATTCCACAACCTTTCTTCTTCATGAAGTGTCTAGAAGATATGGTTCAATCTCATTATTTTCATCCTCCACCAGGCCTCTCCAGTAATTCAGTGTCAAAAAAAACTAGAGTAGGAATGAGTAGAACTACTAGTAGGAACTAGTAGTTCTAAAAGAACCAAAATATACCAATGCAATCCAGCCTCAAACCCAAATTAGCAGGTTCTGTACGCTGCGATCTCCAACATTTCCCTTCCTCCAGATTTTTCTCTTGCTCATAGGTCCCACTGTTACTCCTAGCAGCATCAGTTTCTTGCACTTGGGAGCCAATCACAGAAGTATTAACAGAAGGACGGTCAAGAGGTTTCCTAGGATAAAGAATACAGAAGAATAAAATTAAGAGGCAGGTTCCCAATTAGTTGTATATGTGAGAAAATTGCAAGGAAAAATTCTCCATGAAACTTTTCCCCTAATATATTTTTCTTATCCAATATATATACATATCTATTTAAGCTTCAGTCCTTGCATCTGTCTCATAAATATACTGCATAATTTGTGCATGCTTAGGTATGAAAATACACTTTGAGCAATGCTATAATATTTGTACTGTTTCCAATCTTCTGTATCTCTGAAAAATAAGTAGGCGTTATATCATTTATTGCTATTTGTTTCTTTATGTTGGTTCCTCTTAAAGTGCTCTTATAGCATAGCTCCAGGGCACCCTTGCATGCAGTTACGATAAAAAAACTGAAAAGCCGAATTTAAACGGCAGCACCTCATCTGCTGTCCCTCTCTGTATGTATTTCTCCCTCTGCCAAACATCACGCTCCTTTCATTTGGAAATATAATATATACACTCTAAAGAAATAAAGCACACTGGAGAGTGAGTCATTGTGGCTAGAAGTGAGGGCCAGTCTCTCCTCCAAAAATACCTGCTATATGTCTGAATTAGAGCATTTCCCAAGTTGGAAAACTCAACCTTTTTCTCCTAAGTGATGTATGCAGGCATGGACTAGTTTTTTATCTACAGGATGCTTCAGTTTGGAAAGTCATTGCCATTTCTCTTGGCATTGAGACAGTTCTTTGAGTTCTTCCTTATTCTTTGTTCTCAGAGGATCAGATTTGCTCACATTAGAAGGACTGTTTAGCTAATCCTTATCTGTAAAACAGTTACAAGGAAATTTAGGAGGACTCTCACCCTGTGCTTTCCAAAGTGCAGGTTGGTGAACTGAGTGGAGTTTTCCATGTACATGAAGGACTTCCAAACCTGCCATGTGTAACTCAGCAAAACTCCCCTTGGTTTCAGTGGAGGCTTTGTCTGAATCAGAGTTTGTAGCCCAAAGAGGCTTAATGTTTGAATGCTCTCTTGTTTTATGGTGGGTTTTTTAACTCTGTTGGGATGCTGGGCTGCAAAGTCTCCAAGGAAGCAAGCTTTGGGGCTGGAAACACCAAACTAGGCATTAAGCTAGCCAGCAGAGAGAGAGACCCTAAGCTACTTGGCCAGCTCAAGCACTTCTTTGCTTGGGGCTCCCATCCAGGACTGGAGCATGGTCTGGCTCTGCTGTCCTGGCAGAAATTAGAGTTGTTCTCTGCACTGTGGAACCATCCTCTGCCTAACTGGATTTGAAGCCAGTTCTGCCACCTCCCAGGAGACCGCACTAACCACCAAACCATTCCGGTTTTGTACAGAAACATATTAAAGAGGTCAGGAGAGGAGACAGAAAGGCAGATTAAGTCTACTGACTGTGGTGCTGATCCAGAATGTGGGAGTGTCACCTTCCAGTTTCTCTTCTAATATTCAGATGTGTAGAAAAAGTGGAACAGTTTCAGTGGGAAAGACTGGAGGATACTTGCCTTGGCAGGAAGAGCAGATCTAGGGGACCTGCTGGGAGGTGGGAGTAAAAATTCCAACTGTAAGTCAGGATGTGGAGGGGTTTGCCTCTCAATACTTGAGTCTCCTACACTGAAAGCAAATTCAATATCCTAATTGGTGAGCTCCTGACAAAGGCAAAGGTGGTGGCACTCCTTGATCCATGAGATCATCTCAGAACACCGTTGCTGAATCAGCCTGTGCAGAAGGCTTATGCAGAAGGACATCTAGCATTTACCTTGCTGATCTTGTTGCAGTATGAACCACAACTGTAGCAGAAGGGCAATACAGCAAAAACTGGTTCTTAGCACATCTTATTGGTGGAAATGATGTTTGAGGAATCTAGGCTCTCCCAGATGAGCTGAATGAGGTCTTTGAGTACCTTGTTTCAGAATTAGTGACTCCTAATGTGTCAGTTAGGCAAGAGTGTCACTTCATGACCCTATGCTCTCCAGATTTCACTTTGTTTGGTCTTTTCTTCCTGCAGCTGTTCTCCTGTTATTTTCTCTGTTCCTTATGCTGCATCAGTCATATATCAGGTTGTGGCTACTCCCCGGTGGCTTGCAGAGAACAATAACATAGGTGAGAAAATATGCCCATTCATATATTTTGATTGTTTGATTTTCCTCTATATCTCTCTGGCATATACCTCTACCTGTGTGATTATTTACATATTAATGTGCAAGTATTTGCAGACCCACGTATTTAGCAGGACACAGAAACTGGGGAATAATCTGTAGATCGCACAAATATATCATTTTGATTTACAGTCTAACATTTAAATGTTTTGAGGTCAGACCTCTGAGCAAAAATAATTCACAACTGGATATACGGCTTCCACAGGCTGTACATTTATTGCCAACGAGTACAACACAGATTGTTTTTCACGTGCCTGCTTTTTATTGCCTTAGATGCTGTTGCAGGATAGTTCACATAAACATTTATATAGGGTTTAGAAAACAGTTGTTAGCGAGGAGGAAGCTTTTTCTGTTTACACAGCCTCCGAACAAAGCCACCGCGCGGAGCTTCCTGTAATTGACGTGTGGGCGGGTTTTTTTCAAGTCACTGACTGGAAGAAGTGAGTGTCTGAGATTTATTCCTGACAGGACTTAAATTACTGGTAGCCTGACACATTTGTGAACAATTACTAGACACTGAAGGTGTTTAGAGTAATGGGTACTGTTTGCTCAAGGGATGGGGAAGTTACAAAACCATTAAAACAAAACAATTTTCCTTTTGATTAGTAAAAAGCAAATGCATACATTTATGCTCTCTAAAAGGTACATGCATATTCTGCTTCCTAAATAATTTGTCTCTCCACATGGCCAAGCTTACAAACTCCCTTGATTTCCTCATCTGTGAGTTACCATTCATTTGCAAGAGCATCAGTTAGCTGAGCTTGCAATCAGCTCTGAGCATGACACCTATGAGGTTGAAAACTTGCTAAAGATGAATCCTCTAGCACTGTCTCTATTGGAACAGGATCTTGTTGTTCCATTGCCCAAAATAATAGTAATATCTTCTTCTTTGTCCTCATATTATTTTTCAATTTAAGAGAAGTAAAAATGAAAGGACCTAAAATTTACAGCTTTATCCATTTGACCGTTAAGTACTGAGAACATTTATGGCAAATAAACTCTGCTTCATTCTCTCATTAATCTATACTGCATTTATCCTTTATTTGTAACTCTTCAAGACAAAAGCTGTATTTATTCCAGCATTGGCATTCTGTGTTCATATGCCTGAGTGTAAGGAACTCACTTTGTGCCAGCCTCCAACTTTCCAGTAGCCATCTGAGACTCCTGTCACCAGAGGAATACACTAT
Organism: Upupa epops; assembly: GCA_013397515.1. NCBI lineage: Eukaryota > Metazoa > Chordata > Aves > Bucerotiformes > Upupidae > Upupa > Upupa epops. Next base: position 2,753,653 of record VZRI01007808.1, on the reverse strand, counting down.
TACCCTATGTTATTAAAGGGCTTCAGGAGGCATCCTACAAGCACACTGGCTTATGTGTGCACTTTTATCCATTTTCCCTCATTAATCATGATCTCCTGGAGAGGAGTTCTATCTGCAACTTCAATTTCGGTGATGAAAATGAATGAAAAATATTAAAATTGTGTAGATTTACCCATAGCCAAAATAAAGTATTTAGATGGAGAACATAAATCGGTGTTCTAGAGAAGGCTACTAAGCCTGCTTCTCTGCTGCTCCAGTGACTAAAAGCCAGATTGTTCTTCCTGGGTGAGTCAATAAAAATGTTTATACATGTCTTCAGTGCAATGTGGCCACACAGAGAGCTGCAAGAAATGTTTGTAGTAGTGGTAGGTTAGGATGTGAAGCTGAGAGCATTGCTTTGCTCTACTGTTGATCCAAGCACTCAAATACTGAGTCAGGTTGCCCAGGATGATGATGCTGATTTAAACATGCCCAGCTTTTTCCAAAATACTTGTAAATTCCCTCTCATTTTTGAGCTATTTTTCAATTCACAAGGATAAGAGAAAAAAGCAAAATGCTTATATAACCACATCAGCACAGAATCACAGAGTAGTGTGTATTCAAGGGATCTTAAAGATCATCTAGTTCCAACTCACTGTCAAGAGCAGGGACACCTCTCACTAGACCAGGCTGCTCAAAGCCCCATCCATCCAAGCCTTGAATGCTTCCAGGGAAGAGGCATCCAGTGCAACCTCTTCCAGTGCCTCACACCCTCATAGCAAAGAATTTCTTCCTAATCTATTCTAAAAATACCCATTTTTAGTCTAAAGCTGTTGCCCCTCATCCTGTCACTGTATGCCCTTATAAAAAGCCTCTGTCCAGCTCTCTTACAGGCTTGAGCCTAAAGGACTGCTGAAAGGCACACTAATGTGTCCCTGGAGGTGTTTTTCTCCAGGCTGAACAACCCCAGCTCCCTCTGCCTGTTCTTGTAGGAGAGGTGTTCCATCATTTGGATCAACTTTGTGGCCCTCCCCCAGGTCCATGTCCTTCATATTTTGGGTGTCCAGAGCTTGAGACAGTACTCCAAGTAGGGTCTCATAAAAGTGGAGTAGCAGGGAGAATCATGCGTCTTTTGAGGCAGCCCAGGATATGGTTGGATTTCTAGGCTGCAAATTCACATTGCCATTAGACATCCTTGTGTTATATTAGGACTCTCAGAGTGTAACTAGGACAGCGTGTCCCATGGGCAGACTACTACTTCACAAAATCAGCCTTTCCTTAGTATTCTCCAGGAATGATGATGCATCTTGTGTGTTTTGCTAACCTTCCTGGAAGAGCAGACTTCCAGATTTCAGCAGTCTCAGATGTTATCAGAGCAGCACATAATTTGTGCAAGAAGACTGGACTCTCACTGTTGAATGAGAATTCCCATCCCTCCAGTAGATTGTTCTTGAGCTCTGTCAGAAAATCTTACCATGTCTTCCTCTTTGGCACAACTTAGAAGGTGACCTGGGAACTGGGAACTACCTAGGATTTGAGGGTTTTACCATAGTGTTGGGAAAATATAAAACATCCTTTACAAATTGGTGCCTGTCCACTTCTTGCTGTAACACAGGTAGAGTCCTAGAGAGATGTATTAATTGCTTGAAATTGTTTCCTGAGATGTCCTGAGACATAAGTCAAGGGCTCATAGTCTTACGTGCTGAATGGGGCAGCATTCAGCGGCCAGTGAGTCAAAATTGGTTTTTAATATACGATAGCGGTGCATACTTGTTTTCTGCATTCATGGAAAAGAAAGACACTGTCTTTCTGATGTGATTTCCAAAGACGTTTGCATTTTGCTTCATTATGGTGAGAGCCCCTGAAAATGTGTCCCATGTGCCCTGTGTAGGGCACTCTACACTACATCAGTCAGCTAACCCACTGTCTGCTCTTCATTTGAGCCTATGTAGGAGATTCTATAAACCCTACAGAGTTTTTTATTCCCTAGTTCTTGTTTTCTGTGTCAGTTCTTGATGTATTGAGTAGTAAAACAATTTGTAGCATGCTGTTAGCACAAAAGAATGAAAAATAATACTAAAAATAAAACATGAAACTGCAATGAATGCATCTATTTTTACACATCGTGTTCTGTCTCAAGGAAATTTCAGAAGCTTCAGCAAAAGAACCCATAACAATTTTAGGGTATCAAATCACTATAGGGATGGCTTTCTCTTGGGTTTGCAAATTTTATTCTTCTTATATTTGAGGAGAAAAAAGAACTGCAGATGTTTCAAACTTTCTATGGTCTTTTACGATTATTCAGGGTGGTGCCTCTTCTGTAGGCTAACTCTGTGCTGGTTTGCTCACATATTCATAAATTTTTCTCACTTGTGAGAATCACTGAATAGAGCATGCGAATTGTTTTACCCAGGAGGTGGTGGAGCAATAATGAAGCATTGTGATTAAGTAGTGTTGGCGCATCTTATCTTCCTCACTGAGTGGGAGGCACCATTAGTAGTAAAAGTAATTACCTGCATAGAACGTGCTGATTGCACTGAGTCTTTACTCCATGACACAAAGAATACTTTCTCAACTTTAGGGTCTTTAAGAGTTCTCCATTTGCTGCTAATTTCACATTTTAAGCAATGGCACATACTTCCTTTTGATTTTTCTTTGGTGTCAGAGTTACAAATAAACTTTGGAAATGCTTTTTCTCCTCGTCAGGATTCTAACCTTGTCACGGCTAGCTACAAAAAGAGGATGACTGAAATATCACATGAAAGAACTGGAACTGTGAAAGCAGGGTACATTCCCAGCATGGCATCTGGACTTGCTCACAGCATGGGGAGTGTCCTGCAGAATGAGTCTGTGGTACCCTGATCTACTCAGAACAGTGTTACTCTATAGAAGTGATGCAGATAATGATTCAGAAACAGGACATCAATACTGAGCATTGAGAAAAGGTCTCAGCTTCCAAAAAACTCCTTTAATGGGGGATGTGTGGGAGGCTGTTGCCACTGATGGTATCAGCCACTCACAGGGTTATTCTCACAGAAGCTGATCTGTAGTATAATACACTCTGTCCTAAGTTCTGCATTTCATAGGCATTCATCCATCTGGCTGACTATTTCCAGTAACTCAGGAAATAAAATATTAAGAAATGATGAAAATAAGCAGTCCTTTCCGTCATGCAAAAATGAGTTTATATTTTATTTCATGTGTAGCTTGTACCTCTACTATTTTTTCTACCTCACGTATCTGTGAAGTTAAACCTTACTGCTCATCTCTGCACTTTTACACCCTTCTAAGTACTTCGAAAAACTTATAAGAAGTCCTGGAGTGCAAAGGGGCCACTCACATTTAGGATAAGAAAGAAAACTAAAACATTTATGGTTTCTTTTAAATTTGATTCAAAGCCTGTTGGAATCACAACAAAGAGATTCTCACTGATTTTGAAGATTAATATCCGGGGTTTGAGTGTAATATCTAACATAAACACAGCGGTGCTGCACTCTTGAAGAGTACCTGAGCACATTTGTAATATTACAAGAATTAGATCACTGTACTGGGCAGCGTTGGTAGACAGGTAGAGTCAATTAAGATAGTTGACAGCAGAAAAAGAGCCTTGTGAAGGGGCTGGATTTTCTCTGTTCCCTGTATTATTTTATATAGGCATTTCCTTTGGTTATGTAGGGAGGATATGAGGTCATAGTGACTGGAGACAGGCAGAAACTGTAATGAAGGTGACAAACTATTATTGCATTGATTGATTATTTCTCCATCATGTACAATCTCTTCCACCTATAAACCAGCAACCTTTGTTTAAGGAAAGGTATGGGTTTAGTCAATAGCTTTAACTTCAGGTTTTTTCAGAAGCTTTTGCCAGGTTTTTTTCCTACAAATGCAGTTTCTAAGTGATTCTAATTTTTCTTTAAAGTCTCCTGAGGGAACTCTCTGGATTACACTCTCTCTTTTTTTTTTTTTTCTTCTAAATACTTTCTTTTTCTTTTGTGTTTTGGTTAGTGTGAATACATTCTCCTCATGATATATATTGATAGGGTCCTGGAAAACTTATCTGTAAACATGACTGAAAGTTTGAGGAGTAAGCTTTACAGTATGGAATGACTGGATTATTGGAGCCCCTACAGAAGAAACACATTTCAAATAATTGGGAAAAAAATTAACTAGTGATTTCATGATGAAAATAACCCCAGATAATGATTAGGGCCATGTGAAATCGGGCAGTGTTTCCTTGCAGATGTCCATGCAGCATTTTTCTTGGGTGTTAGCTTCTGTGGGCTTGGCTTATCTTGATTAAAAATACATGAAAAGTCTAAAAGAATATCATTCTAAATGAGGAAGATCCACCCCGTTCCGTGCAGAGCTGTGCTACTGCATGTTTTTTGTGGTTCTATTTTGTAAACATAAGGCTGGCTTCAAATGGGACCTGAACTGATTTTATTCTTCTTGGTGTTAAGTTATGCAAAATATCTGGAAAATATTTCAGCAAAGCAGCCTGGAATTTAGCTGAGACCAAAATCGGGCACATTTTGCATGGAAGATTATAATGCTGTAATTGCAAACAGCAATATAATGATTTTTTAAAAAATGTAAATATCTGTTGTTCATTGCTGGTGTTTACAGGGACTAACTGCCTTCAAGGACACCAAACAGACAATTTTCATCCCTTGCTGTGGTGTGAAAACAGTGAACAGATATTTTACTTGTAGTAAGGATGCAAGTAGCATACAAATTCGTACAGCATATCATTCTTTTCCTGAATCTTACTAAAATTCAGGAGCGATCCTCTTCTGCATGATACCTTTTAGTGCTCCTTAAAGTAAAATTCCAGAATATTTGTATCTCCAGCTACTAACTGTAAATGAGAACACCTTTATCTTGTAATCAGGCAGCAGATAAATCATTATTAGTGGCAAACTTTTATATTGTGCTGGGTTCCCATTGTGCTACAAATAGCACACAATCATTGAAAAAGGCAATTGCTGATCTGGTTTTCTGATTAAACCAGTAAATTACTGATGTGCATTATACACAATAGAATTTTAGCTTTGCTGGAATGTGTTCCATAATTTTTGTTGAGAAAAATAGGTCACATTTTCATAAATATGATGGCAAATCCTAGATTTAGATTTTCTTATAAATTCAACTGCTGATTGATTGTAAAATTTAACTACAGGGAAATAGGTGCCCAACAGGTTCCAAGCTCAAAATGCACTGTTAGAGATTGATGGTCCATGCAGACATTATGCACGTCAGGATCATATACACAAATAATGGATCAGGATTGTTTAGCTCAAAGAATTCCAAAATCTGAGAAAGGTTCTGGAGTAATGCAGACATGTGTGTGCCTACTTAGCACCAACAAAAACATTGCAGTCCTTGTTTTAGGAATAGAATCCAAAATCTGAATCTTGATTCATATCTATGATGCTTAGACACAGAGAAATGGAACTCCAAGCAAAAACTTACATGGGAGGGAGAGAAAAATAAAATGTGATGTTTTGGTCCAAGTGAGTTTGTTTAAGAACAAAAAAAATTGGAAAAGCATTTTTGGCAGTTAAAGCGTTATGTGGGTTTAGAGTCTTTTTTTGGAATATGCAAGTATGTCACAATCTATATTGTTCTCGATAAAGCTGAACCACAGACAACCTTTTTAAAAGAAAGTCAGACCCCGATGCTTGCACCAAGTAATGAAAGTAAGGCAAATTCACAATGTGTGATGGAAAAAGACATAGTCACCTGATATTAGTCAATGGGGAAAATCCTGGACAGAAAATGTTAGCACGAATGGGGAATGAAATGACTTTAAACAGGATCTGAACATAAGGGCCCAAAATCTTGATTCAGGAAATCATTTCAAATATCCTGTTAAATTTTTCTAAGTCCAACATGTTCTCCCAAAAAGCCCTAGTACCAATCAGCCACACACTGCTGCATCTATAAAGAGACATTGTGGTCAAGGGACTAGCACCAGATGATCTCTTGGCTTTTCCATGGTTTTCAGCACCTCATCCAGAGCTAGTCTCCAAGGATTTTAGTCACACTGCAAAGTCTCTCTTGATTCATCCAGCTGAACGTGATTGCAGTTAATGTACCACAGAACCAATAGTCTCTTGATCAGATGAACATACTATCCATATCATGATCTATGGGTAATCTACTCTAGTGTCCTTTGGTGTCTTCCTTTGTAATCTGCTGCAAAGTTGTGCTTGCAGAGTATTTGAGGTCATGGAGCGGAGGGAAGGAGGAGAGAAAGCCAGCTTCAGTTTCATGGCTTTGTTCAAAGAACAGATGATTTCTGGTACGTTAAATCCAGTTTCTAACATTCCCCCAGTAATGCATTCAGACACAGAAGAGTCCTGCTGGGCAAGAGGCACCTCTTTATGAGGGACCTACTTGCAGACTTGCAGGTATATTTATACACTGCAGCACCGGCAGCTGCCCAAAGTCATAGACAAAACTCTGTAGACAACAAGGTCTCCTGTAGTGAAACCTGAGCTTTCACAGGAGCTGCCCCCTTTTCGTGCAGTCACAGCAGAGCGAGTGCACCCATGGAAAAAAATGGAGTGTTTGGAGAGGGCTACCTGTGCAGAACTGTGGCCAGCTTGCAGAATTTAACGCTCCATCTCTTACCCGGTGTTAATATGGAGATCAGAGTCAATAAAACACATGGAGGCAAAATGTATGATTCCAATTTACATTAAAGAACTTAAAAGTTGTGAAATATGTGAAGAACAAACTGTTGTGAGAAAATAAGTGCCAGCCTTCCTGCAAATTTTATATCTGATTCTGCAAGCATGGGAAGTCTTCAGCACTGTTCCTGACTTGGCTGCCAGTTTATGTGGGAGGGGAAACAGCCATTTTGCTCGAGGGAAGTATTTTTTAAAAGTTCCATGATGAGAAGAGGTTTTGTTTGTTTGTTTGTTTTTGTTTGCCTGCATGAAATGAGTTTTGCAGTTTAAAATAATGGCCCAAAGGCTGATTGCTGACTCCACCGGCTTCAGCTGAGATGTCGCTCGTGTGCTTCTGTGTTGAGACTTTGGCAAGTTAATTTTGCCAGCGTGTTGATGCGCACACGCATACGCGCACATGCACACGCGTTGTCGCTGTGTGTAAATGCACACCAGCGGAAGCTTTCATGTGGACTGCGTTTGTTTTGAAGGAAGCGTGTTTCAGACAATGCATTGCTCCCGTTTCATGGATTGCAATGATAAAGCACAAAAAAACACCCAGGCTGGAACAGAGGAGCACAAATCTCGCAGGCCCCATCCCCTCCCCTGCCTGTCATGAAGTGGCATGTTTGTCTTAAACAGGGGAGCAGATTGCTTAAAAAAACATCTGTCTGCACAGAATTTGCCACACAGGAGGCTCAGGATTTCAGGCAGAGTTAGCCAGCATTTATGGACCAAAATGAAGTGGGAAGTTTTTCAGATATGTTTTACTGGGGTCCCTCCTCCTGGGAACAGGAGGAGTTTGGGAGTGACTTCTGAAAATCTGCCTTTTTCACGTAGGTGTTGGATTGGAAGCTGAAGCTTTGAAAATCTGGCCTCAGAGGCCTATTTTTAAAATATGGTTTCTGCTTTTTCAGACACAATTTTGTGATCCCAGCTAATTAGGAGAACAGCCATGTGGTTAGACATCTGAGTGCTAGTCTTATTGCTTGTAACAATGACCATGTTAGAAAATCTGGTCCGATGTGGTTTTGTTGTTATTTTGTTTTTTTGCTTTCAGAATAGACTGGAATCTAGTTTTCAGGCTGTGTTGGACTCCGTTTCTGATGTTACAACAAATAAAGTTGCTATTCAGTAAGACTGTTGCTGATGGACTAGAATAAAATTTCAATTGAAGTGACATCTTTTATTTTAAACCGTCAGTCTCTCCCTTCTTTCTGCGTGTGCTCTCAGAGCACTGTTAAGAGGGAACTGCTACGTGAATTCTTCGTATTACCATTCAGCCATTCGAAAGCAGAAATACCAATAAAAAAATGGAAAAGAGATAAAATTGCTGCAAAAAAGTATAGATTGAAATTAGAAGTTAGGTTTTAAAAGGAGCGTTAGTCAACTGTCCAGACTGGAAACTTAGAGGTACTTGGATATATCATGCTAGTAAAGGTTTAGGTTTACATTAGGAACTGACTTTCAGAGACCTCAAGTAGGAGAGTGAAATGAAATAAGTTATGAGGAATTGTGTCCTCATCTGACCTCCTTGGAACAAGAAAAGAGTCATCAAGGGCAAAATGTGCTTTGTTTTGCAGAATCTGGCTACTAATTTGAATAAGTTAGTCCTTCTAACTAGTTGGTACCGCAGAGCTGATCACCAAACACTGGTACAGCTGATATGACCATGCAGGTTTCACAGTGGTTATTCAGAGAATTATCTGATGTCACATTCAGGCAAGAGAGTACATGCATAAAATATCTCAAACTATGGCTGCAAAATCTGCATGCCCAAATTAATAAGGAGCTATTGCAGCTTGTCTGTGGTGCTGGCTTCTCACAGAAAAGCTCTGATTGTAAGCACAGAGCAACTATGATTTATTTTTTTTATATAGCTCTTGGTAATTGTTGATGATCTCCCAGGATATTAGAGCCTGAGACTGTTTATGTCACAAGCCTGTTTGTCCCCCAGGTTCAACCGTAAAAACAAAATGTAACCCAAGAGGTTTGTGTCAGGATTACAGAAAAAGGGAATAACATTCCCTAGTAGGAGGCAGGTTTTCTATTTCAACAGCTGCTTTTATATTACCATGTTATTATACCTATACTACACCCTTGCTAAAAATGTCAAGAGCAGTTCTTATGTACCATCACCGTGCCACAACTTCCTTCCTATAGTAGTTATTACTTATGATATAACAGCATTCGATCGGGATTAAGACCTCATTGTGCTAGGCACAGTATAAATACATAACAAGATACAGTCTCTGTCACGAAGAGTTTACAGATTGTCACCAGCCCTGAACAGGAGCAGATTCCTCACTCCAGTCAAAGGCACTCTGTGTGGGCATAGCAGCCTGTCTTCATTTTAAATAATCCAGAAGAGCAAGAAGCAGGAAGAGAGAGTAACTGATGACTGGAGGCAAGCAGTAGCAATGGGCAGGTGTGTTGTGGTTTTAGAAGCCAATCCAGCCATTACTGAAAATAAAATACTCCGTGATTTTACTGCAATTTAGGCTGTGCTCAACCTAACTCAGATTGAACTGAGTAATCTTGGGCAGTGGTGGTTGCTATCAGGACCTTTGAATGAACACGGGAGAGCTCGACAAGGCCTGTTGTTGGCTCCTTTTGGTGGTAATTCCTCCTGGAAATAAATTACCATCAGACGAGCTCAAGGAGGTTAAGAAGGGTTATGTGGATGTGTCTGTGGGAATGATGGAGTAGGGAAACAAATCCTTGTGGTGGCTGGTGGGATATAGATGAGGATACTACTGTTAGTACTGACTTCTATTTTGGGTAATTTCTATTTAGGATATAGCTAATATCGTGTTAATAGGAAGAGAGTTGATTCACTAAGGGCCTGCACTGTGTAATGCTGGGGAAAATGAATTTTCACTCGGTTATAGACTCTTGTTGTGACACACTTAATGCTCTTCCATTGCCACTGAAATCAGTGAAAACTTTTGCCTTCATTATTCTCGTCATTATGTACTGGAGAGCCAAGGGTCTGATTCAGAACACTTGAAAGTAAATGGGAAACTTGGTTTATATTCTGGGCCTCATCCAAGGTCAATGATGAGTGTAGCCCATTTGCATTCAGCCGCTTTCCTTGTGTTCTATTGCACTGACAATGTAAAAGTTGTTCTCCCTCTTTCCAGCACGTGCTGCCTCTAATGGTGTGGTGGTTAATTCCAGGGATTTCACCATGGTTGTTTTTTATACAAGATAGCATCAGTAAGTGAAATAAGAAGATGCTTCCTGAATCTTGTAGCCCATATCTAGAGTCACTATAACTATTCTTGCCATATTCATCTAGCTGGATCCATTCATCTTGATGCCATTCTCACCCCAGCTTTGCAAGCATCCATGCTGACAACCCGGCTTGAACATCTGTATCAAGAATGTCAGGAAAACAGGTGTCAGATTTTTTTCAAAAAACAAAAAAATCCAGTCCCCTGTGGCTTCTGCAGACTTCCTGGAGCAGAGCAGACTTACAGAGCCTTATATCTTTGCTTTGCATAACCCAGTGATGGCTCCCTGCTGGAAATCTTCTGGATATTAACCAGTAAGGGAGAACAAAAGAGGCAACAGGTCAGATATTCTTCCTCGGCTTTCCACCGGGGATCCTTCAGGGCAGGAATGTGTGAAGGGTGTGTTAGTTTTTCTTACCTTTACTTTTGCTGTGGTGACACAGACCTGTGTTTACTCAGATCAAAGAGCTGTTGAAGTAGGCACTGAACACACAGGTAATAAACCAGGCACTCCCAATCATAAAAGAGTATATGATCTAAATAAACCAAAAAGCCCTTAAGAATTACTCCCATTTTGCAGATCGGGGATTGAAACTGTGATTGAACAACTTGCTTAATGTCTCACAGAGAATATACTGTGCCAGGACAGAGAGGAGAATCACAGCGCCCCAAGTATTACATCTCTGCTGTGCATTCCCCCCATCATATTGCCTTATAGCAAAACCTCCCTCTTTTTCTAACACCAAAGTCCTATCTATGTGCTTGTGATTCCAGCATGTTATAGATGTCCGTTCTCACAACTCAGGATCATGCCTGAAATAAAAAATGAAGCCTTCAAGATTAAATCCAGCACAGGATTTAGGTACTTAAAGTAGGATTTAAGCAGTATTTTGATACTTAAATGCAAAGTTGAGACCAGTGAGATGCTGCCAAGATAGTGCACTAGCCTTGGAAGTGCTTGTACTCATTTGCTTACTCTGCTGAAAATATCTTAGGAGGCTGAAATTTTTATTTCAGAATGTTTAGTGAATGTTTTGCCACACAGAATTGAATTTCTGTCTCAACTATCTTCCTAACAGTGAGTGAGATTCACAAATTAGTCAGTGTTCATCTGGTCAGTGTTCCCAGGGCATGTGCATATGCCCTGGCATGCCTGGGCTCACTGGAAAATTCAGCAGAATGACCGCTTTCCTTTAACACTTGTCAGCGATGAGAAATGGTTAGCATTCTGTTTGATCCCCTCCCAGGGTCCAAGATGTCAGATGTCCAGTGTGCTTTTGGAAGGGCATCCTAACTTGCAGGTTTGCAGTCTCTCGGAAGCCTGGAAGAAGGTGCTGTCCACCAGCTGGACCTATGCATCTGGGAAGAAAATACTGAGATTAACTGATGCAGAAGAGGGGGGAGAAAGAACACCAAATAGGAAGATGTCTTTATCACCTAGTGGTGACAATTTACTGATGAAGGTGAATTCTGGATGCTGACTTGGCTCCCAGGTCCATTCCTAAGTAATATCTTGTCACCTCAAAAAAGAAGCCTGCAATGTTCTGAGAGCAGACACCAGAAGCCAGACTGTTCCCCTTCAATGTCCCTCAGGTCCAATTAATGTGTGCAGCAAAACAGCATTTACAGAAAAGCCCCTGACTCTTCCAAATCCAAAGCACCTGTCACGGTTGATTGAGGTATCTGGAAGTAGATGGGAGTTCTTAGTGGATGACTATCTCTCCAAGGCAAAGAGTGGGTCTGTGTCCCCTGCCCTGGGTGAATGTGCTCACTGCATGGCTGCTACCAGAACATTAATGTTCTTCATGTGCAGCCCACCAGCTGCAATTTAAAGAGTACTGAGCCTTTTCTTGGAAAGAATAAAAAGTTGTTCCTTTTGGGAGCAGTTTCCAGGCTGGCTCTTGGGAGACACCATCCTGCAGCATGAAGTGAGGTGCCTGGAAGACAAGACTAAAGATTCAGCCTTGTTCTGGAGTCTTTTCAAGGGTTCATCCTAGGCAGCTGCTTGAGGCACCGTTGACTCCAACTCACCTTGGGCCAGCACACTCTAACTGATTTGGAGCCCGTTCTGATAGACTTGTCCTTGAGCAATGCGTGGAGGGTCCTCGGCTCCACTTGCAGATGCCTAGATTGCTAGGTCATCCACTGTAGCAGGATGCTGATGTTTCACCATCCCCCAGCACGTCCCCCCGACAGGCACTGTCTGTGGGAGCTGTAGTTAAAGGGGTGGAAGCAGAGGTACGTCTGTCTTCCTGCCTTGCTTTCAGTACTTTGACGTAATGTGAAGCATTTTGCCAGTTGCGGTTTTCTGAGAACAGATTGGTAAACTCTGACTTGTTGCATCAGCCTGACAGCTGACTTCCCACACAGCCCCGAGTCTACAGTGCTCCGCTGGGGCCAAAGCTGAGCTGTGATTCATCCGCTCAAACAGGTCCAGCACACCAACAGTCTATTAGTTGTTGTAATAATGCTGAGGATGGGTGGGAGGTAGTTTAACGCCCTTTGGACTCACTTTAAAATATCTCTTTGTCCTCTGTGTTGCTGGGAAGTCAAAAGAATATGCTTTGTTTGAAATTTTCCAGGGGAAAAAAAAAAGTTTCAGAATGCCAAAGCTTCAAATAGAAGCTGATGGCTCCAGTCTGGGCACAGACAATTGAGTTTGAGGGAATTTATAGCAAGCCTATCCTTAATGTGTCCCAGGAATGACTTGATTTGCTTGTTCTATTCCCTAGCAGAAGAAACTGTGGGGATACAAATTTAATACGGTCTAGGAGCTTGTGTTACAGTTTACTGTGTCCTTGGACAGCTGTAAATCCTCCTCTGATGTATTTGCTTAATATTTAGGCTTAACATGTTTTAACCACAAATCAGGCTACAATAATGAACCTGGAACCCGTCCAACCTTTATCCCAGAGTCCCCACAAACAGCTTGAGTCCCAGAGGTGAAATGATGGTGATCTACCTGTGAATATCCCGAATCCCTCCTCATTTTGTTACATGTGCTGAGAATAACAAGGTACGATAAATCAGGAGCCTGATCCTCAGCTAAGACCAAGATTTACATTCTCCTGTGCTGATTTACACCAATGGAGAAGCTGATTCCACCATGAACAAATATAGTGTTTTAATCTAACAATCGATCCACAGCTCAGCTAATGAAACTTTGCAGCCCTTAAAAATGTCCTGGCTCCAACTTGAATGTCTCCTGCATCTGTGTTTTCTCTCATCAGCACTTTAGGGCTGGTTCTGCATTAAAAACTGCACACACGACTACAGTTAAGCTTTTCAATAATGAAGTCACTTTATTTATTGAGAAATTTCATCACAGGATACATGATTCTTGGCAGGGTGACTCCTGAGCAGGAAGCCTGCAGTTACAAAGGTATGCATAAACGTGTATAAGGGCATATTGTTTGCCTTCTTTTTATTACAGGAAGGATATGGTTTGGTTGTGTTTTTGATGAGTTTTATTTAATTGTACGCTGCAATTTTCCTAGACTTTGAGTTAAAACTTCACAAATATTTTCACCCCTCCTGTTAGATGTGGGGAGATGCTCGCTCTGTGTTTTGCACTGGTGCTCTGCAGACCCTACATGTAGGTCCTAGTCCCCTGGGCATGCCGTCCTGGCCAGCAGAGTTGGCACAGACACTGGGTAGGTGTGAAGATTTCAGATAACTGCTGGGGCTAACAGGCACCGGTCTAAGATGTGCGAAAGAAGGATTATGGTGAAACGATAGTATTCTTCTTTACATTTTAGTCTATAATCTTCAGGGTTTATCTTAAATAAATACCAAACTCAAACCAACCTCACAAATAAATTCCCTGACAAAATGAACTAGCTAAAGACATTGATGATTTCTGCTTCCTATGGCTATTTGATTGCCTAATTACAGTTATTTTGAACTGATTGCATCTTCTTTTAATTTATTTCACAGCATTTGGCTCTAAGGAAGGACCTAATGCAGGGTATTTTTTAGAGAAGAAAAACCCTTCCTGGAAATGAATGTTAAATTCTTTTGAGTTGAGAAATTGTCTGCTTAGAAAATACAAACTTATTCTCTGAAGGACTTAAGGTAAAAGCCTGTTTTATCTGTCAGGTAGAATATGGAAGGTTTTGGGTGAAAGAAAGTTTGGAAGCCTTTTTCGTTGGGCTGACCACTTTTCCAAGCCCTGGGTAAGCAGCCCAACTGTTGTTATCTCTGGTTGACACTCAGGCTCCCAGGATAGGAACTGTGATAGGGTCTTGCCCCGGTGGAATACCAGTTTCTTCATGCTAGCTCTGTATTTCCACTCCAACCTGTGATGAAGACAAGAAATTAAAAAGAAGAAATCTGTCTGATTTTGAAGGTCAAGAAACATTTATTCTTGTTCAACGTTGAATTTGGGGGTCAAAGCTGCATGCAGCTGTCTTAGGCAAGCCAGCTCTGTCCTTGTTCCTGGTATGGTGTTTCTCTGGGGAGCTGTTGAAAGCCAGACTCCTCCTTCTGAAGTGTCATTTGCAAGTATAACTACTGACCTCCTCAGTGGCCTTCTTAATTGCTTTCTACTGAATCAGCTTTGTTAATCCACTGTTACATGATGCAAAAATGGGACCCAAATGTTTGTCATCAATTTTCTTTTAGGAGACAAAGTTTGAGATAGATTTGCCATTGACTTCTCTGCATTATAGATCTCGTCATTGTGAGCCATCAAGGCAAAACACGGTAACAGAGAAACAGTCCTTGTATTATAAGCATTGTATATTCTGAGCAAAATGCTGCTATCAATCCAAAATACAATTAGAATTACTTTAGCGGGTTATGTCAGGTGGTGGAAACAGTATCAGTAGAGGAAAAGAAAACTGAGTCTGCTGTGTTTTGCTAACTCTCCTGTTCTGGGCGTTTAGTCTGGCTGGATTGATGGGGAGGGCTACAGTTTGTTATCACTGGTTTCACAGATGTTTGTGAGTGGTGCCTCTTATTGCTAGACTAGCACTTACAATGATTCAAATGCAGTCCCAGGGGGGTAAAATGTACACAAAACAACTGCCACAAACAAGTCAGCCAATACCAAGAGTTATAATTCAGAAAGCTGAATCCACATCTATTTTCAAGGTGTTTAAGTGCTTATTTTGACTGCATCATTACCACAAACTTTTCAGGCGAATCCTTGCACAGTGTCTCGCATGCTGCTTTGGGTACGCTGCCATTGCAGAATTCATGGCAGATGCCTGTAATGTTCTGTTTAAGATCCATATTACTGTGACTCTTGGGGCTCCAGCTTCTGCTGAGGGTTGTGCTGGGCCGAGTGTTGTACAAACGTGAACAAAACTAGTGCCTGTGACTGCTCAAGTTTGCAACCAAATAAGCAGTAGTTCCTGAACTCTGTGACTACCAGTACAGCATTAGTTTCACTTACAAATGGTCCAGCTGTTAATATCACACAAAGGCTTGCTCAGTCCTTTCTTTTAAGTTGAGTTCTGCCTGAAATGGTTTTGCTAAAAGGACCACAAGCGTCTTTTTGCTCCAATAAATTAACTATAATGGGGGCTGATTCTGAGAAACCTTGCACAATGAATAGCTTTGCTGGTAAGAATAACTTCATTAAGGAAGCTACTTTTCCTCCAAGAAATGTTTGCAGAATTGGGCCCGCTGATAGCTATAAAAATTGTTCCTGCAAAATTATTTTAAGAGCATTTATATTGTTTACTCTAACAAAGAGACTCTGAAGATAGTGACCTTTGAGCTTTGATTTTAGAAGTTATGTGACTAATCCCATTTTCACAGATGGCTTTCTTTTATGTTCATCACAAACTTCAAGGGAATGCTTCAACAAGAAGGGATTTGAGCCTAAGCTTCCCAAAGTTTCAGCTTTGGCCTTGTACCAGTAATTACATAAAGCAAATTGATTTCATAAGCTTAAGCTGTTGTGTCAGTGAAAACTTTGTGCAAGGAACTTCCATTTTGTTGGGTCTCACCAACAGTAACCAAGTTCACCTTGCTCAGAAAGGATGAAATGCTGGAATTTCTTCGAAAGGATCAACAACAGCAGCAACAAAATCCCAAAACCTTGTTGTCTTGTCAGGGACCTTCTGAAGGGCAAAAAACCAAGCTCTGCTTTGGAATCCATCTGGACCATGATTAGGGTAGCTCCTCTGTACTGCCATATTTACTAGCCTAAACCATATGTTGTTAATTCAGAGCATCTTAAGTCACAGCCCCACATCTATAAAGTTTAAGCTCAGCAGGAAAACATGAAAAAGCACTCTTATATTAATCAGCAGTGCCAGAAATAAACCTGGATATCAGGAATTTAAACCTCATACTGCTCAGATGAATGCTGCAGCCTACAATATACATCAGGGCTATATATTCGCTCCGTGTGAAGGTTGGATGTTTTAAAAAAGCATAAAGGAAAAAAGTGAAGAAATGCATTTACTTAAAACACCCTTGTAGGAACACTACGTAAAAGATACAGAGAAAGGTATTTTTCTCCCACAATTTAGGCAAACAGAGTTTTTAGTTAGATATTATCACCTGGAGAGAGCCCAATAATAAGTAATTTAGTCTGGAGAGGGGGTTTGTACATTTCTGATTAATATTTACAAAAGGCTTTGTGTATTTTTGCTCTAACGCTAATGAGGCAGCGGATCAAGTTTAACAAAAAGGACACTGTAGATTGAAATATGGTATTGTGCCCATCAAAGTCTGCCTCCTCTCTGCTTGGCTTATGATGAATACCGTTCTTTAATAGCGGGCTGGTGTTCGTGAAAAACTTATTACAGAGACTAAGAGAGAAGCCAAGAATGAAGGAATGCCTGACTGGCAGCAATCAATCACTCCCTTTTAAAGATGAACTGATCCTTCTTTTTTTAAAGTAACACTTCATAAAAAGGTCTCAAACATAAATATGCAAAGCATTAGAGCAATTACATTCTGCGTGATCCCTGCAGTATTTCTGGTACATAGCTTGACTTTACTGTGGTGTGTATAATGAATGCAGTAAAATGGCAAATCTCTCTAAAAGAAGACTGATATTTAGAGGAAAGTTCTTACTGAAGAGTGTTAATTATCTGGAGCTGTAAAGTGAGATTATTTAGATTACTTTTAACATCATGTCCCCACAGAGGCTTTCTTTTATTGAAGCCTTCTTTTCCTTTTTTGATAAATGAAGTGGATATATTAAAAAAAAAGACCAATCTGTAAAATCTGTATAGAGACAGCAGAAGTGGACAAGCGAGTGATATATTTAATGGCCATCACACACGAATGTGTTCATCTTTATGGGCCTCATTTGCATATGCACTTTCTGCAACTGTGCCTGCAATGGCAATCATTTTACATGCAAATTCAGTGTGCAAACATACACAGCTTTAAAAGAAGTTGAGGCGTCTATATGTAGTGCAGAAATATTGATTCCTTTAACACGTTTCTCTGGTTGTGACTCCCCAGCTAGCAAGTTGCAGACCCTTGTTCAGTATTTAACTACCAAATCCCCAGAACACAATGAACCACTTTTAATGCAATACGGGAGGGCTGGAAACAGAAACTGACGTAGAAGAAAATATTTTTTTTTCCAATCACCACAAAAACTTTCGCTCTAGACAGCAAAAGCACTGAGTTAATTTAAGAGGTGCAGCCTAGATATTGCATCCAGGTACTAGGAATTTCTAATGACGTGTTATTTTTACCCTGTTTAGAGAACATATTTTCTGTTCCTAGGGGTCTGCTACTCTTTAAAAATGATACTAACAAAGGCTGGACAGTTGCTGTCAAATGTAATGGATGGTAAACTATAAAATGTTAATGAACTAGTAACTATGGAATCTAATATGAAATGCAAACAGCATTGTTTAATATGGCACAGTTGAAAAGCATGAGCATCAGAACAGCAAAATGTCAGTAGTGAAATACCTAGTGGGTATTTGAGTCCTCCAGTGGGTTTAGACTCTGTGTAAACATTGTCAGGAGAGGAGGATCAGCTCAAGTTTGTGGAGTTCAGTGAAAGTCAGAAATATTTTCTTCCTTTCAGAATAGGAAAATGACATTTGGTGAAAACGGAGGTTCTTTCCCCTCGCAGAGACAGTGTGGGTTACTCATAAAAGCATAATGGCTTTCATTCAGAGGTGCCATATGGCTGCTTATAAGATTTCTGCACAGCACTTGCTGTAGCAGTAACTAAACAAATGGCACTATAGTACAATATAATACCTGTCAAGAGCAGTGATAAAGAATGTTTTATTTCTCTGCTCTCTGTCCTCTTTTCTCCCTTCCTCCTCAGGAGCAGCTGCCTGTGTGAGGCAGCACCCACTAGATGGTACTGCCAGGCTTCTCCGAGCTGTCGTTTCTTCTCAGCCTCCCCGGCCTGTCAGGCTCCGCTGAGTGCCCCGGGGCACTGGTCCCCATCGCCTTCCCAAAGGAGGGGCTGTGATGGGCAGAGACAGCTGGGCAGATGTGGCAGGCATCGTCTTCCTCCAGCACTGGCTCCTGCGCCAGCAATGGAGGGATCTGGGGGACAAAGTGTTCGTCATTTGCTCTCTCAAACCTTAAAATATAGCTCAGAGCTCTAAGTGGTGCCCAACACCATGGTGATGCTCGTGGGGAGGCATCCATGATGGCTCTGAGCCTAGAGTATTGGAAGAAGGGACTTTAGTCCACCCTAGCTGAGCTCCTGGAGCTTTATCTCCATACATGGAGCAGAGGGAGTTCAGTACCCCTGAAAAGCAGGCACAGACATCTTGGTGCCTCTCATCTACTCTCTGGAAAATGATCTTTCTTTTGTGAGATTGCATTAATAAACGTGTGTGTCAGATGCTAAGTTCCTTCAACAAGATACAGCTATAAAATACCAGCAAACAAACATGTTTCTCTTCCATTAAGCACTGAACACTCAAGCTCCCTGGGCTGGTTGGCAATGGGCCTTGTTTGAATGTCTTTTAATTTTGTTAAAAGATGGCTCCACCTGTTTCACATGAGCAGAGGGATGGAAAATGCTGCAATCTTTGATCACTGGATAGCATTCATATGTTGTTTACAAAACAACACATCTTCTCTGTGCTTGTGTTTTTCCCTGTAGGATCAATGCAGGCTTATACTAGCTCTGAAATATATAGGCTTCCCAATCGGCACCCTAACATGTACTCTCTATCATCTTCTCCTTAGGAATCACACTCGAGGGAAATTCAGTCTAAACCTGTTCTGATTAAAAGTCAGCAATGACCACATAATGCAGTAAATGTGTGGGGTTTTATATGTGCTTGTCTCGCTTCTTAGAATACCTCCTTTGCACAGCCTAAATTCAAGATTTTGCATGATGTATTCCTCAGTCCTTCCGTCCATCTGTCCGGATAGGCAGTGTGTTTGATGAGTTAACCATTCTGAACGTTTTAATATTTATGTGACTCTTGCGCAGCTCAGCAGTTGCTTTATGTGGGATTGCATATTTGATAAGATCACAGATTCACTCTGTGCCAAAGCTGAAGTCCTACCGAGGTCTGACTGTACTTCAGATGTCAAAAAAATATGAATAGGTGGTCTTAATGTTCTCCTCTGGTGTTATATCTGTCTATAGAGAATATAGCTTAAAACAGATTAGAAGCAATAGAGGACTTGACATATACTGAGAGAGCAGTAAGAATGATGCTTGTTGACATTATCGGCTAAACCTGTAGGGGAATTTTCCTTTCCCTTTCATTCTCTCCCACTCTTTCTTTCTTTCTGTGAAATTTGTTTATTTGTTCCCGTATGCCTTGCTCTTTCTAGAGCAAGCTCCAGTTTCTCTATCTATAATAGTTTTGTCAATCTAGGCATTTTCAACACACCCGTCTACACAAGTCCTTGCTTGGTGCTCATGGCTCTTCTACCCAAATGGCTCTGGGGGCTGTCTATCTCTCCGTTGTTTAAAGAATACTTATTTGCAAACAACCTGTGCAAGTCTAATTCATGCTTATTTTGCACGGCCTGTACTTCTGTGCACCAATATACTGTCATCCCCCTGCACTTCAGACCTCGTGTAAAAAGGTTTGCAGTAATAGTGATTATGTACTGAACAGATTTGTGCTTACGTCCACTTCACACTGCTTTGGGGATGCACCCGTAAGTTTAAGTAGTCTGTGATGCAGACACTTTTGGCATGAGATGAGGAATTCACCTCTTGAGCAGAAGAAAACAAAAAAAATCCCAATTTTCAGTCTTTTATAGTAGTGTTGCAAATAAAGCAATCCTCATGAAAGATGGATCTCTGTCAAATGACTCATGGAAATTCCTACCCAAGTTTTGTGAAATCTGAATATGCAGTGGACGGGGGGGGGGCGGGGGACGGGCAAGGAGAAGATATTCCTGTTGACATGTAATGTCTTGATCCTATCTCATTCTTGTTGTTTGGAACAATTTCTGTGGTTATATGCCCAAAACAGAGCTTGCAGACATGTGGATTTCGTAACATGCATTGGGAAATTGCATCCTAGCATCAGCATTAGCTCTCCATAGCACATGCTGACCTGAGCATTGAGAATATCACCTGGGTCCTGTTAACATCAGTTTATAAATGTTGCTTTCAGAGCCTGGCTCCAGAGATGATATTATAAATGTGCAGCGGATGGAATATTACTTCCTTGTCAGCTTTAGATTTAAAAAATACATCATGAGGCATACTAAAACCTGGGATGAAAACCTGCTCATCAGTGCTGGTGCATTCAGTACAATTTATATCAGTACTTGTCAGCCGCCTGGACAGGACCGTGCTGTCCCTTGTTCATGATATGTTAAATACAAAGCAGATTCATTATGTGGGCTCACACGCATAGACAAGCCCCGTGGTTCCTTCTTGATCTGTGGTATAGTATGGTTCTTAGCCCTGTCCCTCAGGGACTCAGCAAGAGCTCACTCTAAGCTGGTTGTGAAAGAGGCTGCAGGCTACACTGCGTCGACACTGGACTCGCACTGAACTGTACCTAGTGCTGTGTGCCTTGGCTGAAGTTCAGCACTGTATGTTGTTGGAATTCATGGGCAACATACCAAGATGATGTGAGGACCCAGAAGACAAATTTGCTAATACACAGTCACAGGACATAGACGCTGCTTTGTATTAGTACAGTCCATATCAAACACTCCTCCGACTGA
This sequence comes from Upupa epops, assembly GCA_013397515.1. Lineage (NCBI taxonomy): Eukaryota > Metazoa > Chordata > Aves > Bucerotiformes > Upupidae > Upupa > Upupa epops. The sequence goes on along the minus strand of VZRI01007808.1, from coordinate 2,732,664 downwards.
TAGTGTACGGGACAGACCAATAGGCTGATTTTCTAGTGTGAGGGCTTCGACTAGATTTGGAAAGGAAGGACAGGAGCAGTTCTGCAGAGTGTCTGTTTTTCTGAACCTGATATACTGTGGCTCATGGAGGAACAAATTTTGCACAGTTCCCAAGATGGCACTGTGAAGTCAATGGCAGATGTGGAGCGTTGCGCTGTCTCAGCTCATGCACAATATGGCACAGGCTGGGGCACAGGAGGTACAAACTGAGGGCCGATATGCCATCTTCTCAAAGCATTATACCTTTATCTGAGGAGGAAACTGCAATCCTGTGGAAGTGATGAAGGAAATCTAGATTGTGAAGAGTTATTGGCATTCTGTAAAGTAGGAGTATGCCTAACATGCCATAACAAGAAAAGGTAATGCAGAACTGTAATTAACACAATGTTATTTTTAATTCACAAAAATACTGTTTATAGAGCTGCAGTGAAAGAATCTGACTGTTAATGAAGATTGATTGCGAGTCAGACTCTGTCTTTCATTCTGCAAATTTTTGTTCACTCTGAGAAGAAAGTGAGCTGGGAGTGAGATCATTTGCTTGCAGCACAATGTCCCTTGAGTATCCTCTCCTCTTTCATCACAACCAGGGGAACTTCTGCTACACATGGCACAGGCACTGCTGCACAAGGGATCATGAGGATTTCTCCAGTTTCTCCGTGCATATGAATGCCTCCTCCCTACCTTTCAGCAGTTTCTGCTCCAAATAACAGAGACCCCCATTACTGTAGTGCAGTGGGTATTTACCATTTCCATCAGACTTCTGCCCCAAGTCAGCTTGATTGAGCTCTAGTTATGAGGTCTGCCTGCATAGAATAGCACAAATCAATAAGGCTCAGCAAGTCAGTCTATCTGAACAGAGCACATTTTATGCATGGGACAATTCCAAAGCACTAGCCTCTAGGAACAAGTGGAGAGCATCCCAAATTTCTGCCAGGTCATGCTGTCTGAATCAGCATACTCAGATCTATACTTTGCAGTGCTTTGCCTGTTTCATTTTTCATTACAGGTTATCCAATTGCTAAGAGCAGGGACTGGTGTGGGAAAAGTAAGCCTGCAGAGCATTTTGTAGACAACAAATGCCCAGGACTCCATGAAGGTTCCCTTTCTTCCTTGTCAGGTGGATCTGAGTGGGATGATTGGCAGTGTCTTAAAAGGATCACAATATTCTTCCCATGGGCAATACCTTTGCTGGCCACCATGGTGCTAAGAGATAGTCTCATCATCTGCTCCAGGCCCACTTTGCTCCCCCACCCTGTTTTGACTACAAGTAAATGAGGGATCATACAATCTGCTCAGCAAAAACGATATAGGAGGCACTTGCCTTGCTGGAGCAACTCAGGGAAGAAATTCACTGAGGCAGGAAGAAGCTTTGCTCAGTTAAGGAGTAAGAGAAAAGGCACATTTTACCATAAAAGGTTTGCAACAGCAAAGTTCAGGTACCCTTCATGTGTCAGACAAAGAAACGGAATACATTCTTGTCAATGCTTGTTTGAAGTATTTCCAACAAACTCCCTACACCCTTGTACTGCCATAAATGAATGTAGAAATATCATCCGTTACATGAAGTTCCATGCAAGAGTCCCCTCCCCAGCTTTATAAAGCCATGTTCTAATCACACCGCAACAGAGTTTTCGTTTCACTTTACTGCTAATTAAGACCGCAATATTGTGTAGCAGGAAATTTTACTGATGATCAAAACTGTTTGTATCTCTTGTCACATAACCTATGCATTCCCAGGAAACGAGAGAGCTTGATTCTGCCTTCAGATGAGACTCAATTTGAAGGAAACTTGAATATCAAATGACACAAGTTAAAAAATGTGAGATGAGATTCACAAGGAAAGAAGTTTTCAGATCAGCAGTTGAAAGTAGAGCTGGATGAAACTATTGTATCAAACACTTTCTCAAATCTAGGCAAAGTTTTGACTGAAGCTTGTCTGTACTAAAAGTAAATTGGAGCAGAATTGTGACTTTATGTGGAAAGTGAATCTGGGTTGAAGTGACGCTTGAGACCCAGAATCTGCTTTGCACTTCGAAACAGGACCGATCTGAGCAGTTTGTTCCCACCCCTACAAAGGGCCACCTCGCAGCTCTGACCTCCTGTGAACTTTCAGGGTGTTTGAAGAGCAGGGCTCTGATCTCAGCATTATATATCCTCTCACCTCTGCTGAAAAGCACGTCAAGGGAAATGCAAAAGGGGTGCAAAACCCAAGAGAATGGAAACAATCAAACTACAGAATTTATTCTTTCTTTTTTTTTTCCATGAAGCCCCATAAACTGAAACTGCTGAAGTCTGCATGGGAGTAATTAAAATGCTATATACCATGTGTTTCAAAGACTATCTGTATTTTCCACTCCGCTGCTAGGATCTAGTAAAATCAATCTGTAAATGCTCACTGCCATTCAATTTTGAGGCAGAGAAACTTTGAATTAATAACCTGATTTGATTTTGTCCAGAGAGTTAAAAATCTGGGCCTTTTCCTGATGCTCTGTTGTTCCTTATCAGGTTATCACTACTCCTTTACTTTTGTCTGAGTTTATCCAGTTTACATGTATTTGAAAGGTGAATTTACCCCACTTTCAGCAACTCCTTCTGTTTTTATCCCCAGGATTGTATGCGCTTGTGCCTCAATATTTTTTTTTGCTATGTTGTGGTGGGTTTTTTCATGTGCAATTTTGGCAGGGTTGTAAGCTGCACTCTTAAAAGCAAGGGAGACATTTGAATTAAGAGTATCTCAGTATGGTGTGACACTGTCCTCAGCTCACCCCATTATTCCTGTGTGTTGTGGCACATATGGCATTAGTACAGTGTGTGAGATTCCCTGCAAAGCTAAGGAGAGGTAAGTTGATTTAAGGACATGGTTTCCAGCCAGAATTTCAGCTTTAACTTTCAATTTCCTTTGTGTTTGCAGAAGGTTTTAAAGTGGGCCTTCAGTGCTATTTCAAAGAGAGTTTGGGTTTTTTTTCCTAAAAGCTTCAAGTGACACTGTCTTTTCAGCTGCAATTATTTTAGAAGAGAAGCGTTTAATGTAAGTGAAAGTGTGAGATGTCATGCCCGTTAGGAAACTCAAGATACTTGTTTGTTTTGGTGACAGTGGTAGTCTTCTAAATGCTTTCCCTTCTTGACATGAGCAGAACACTATTAGCAGGACAAAATAGCTGTTCTGCATCCCCTAGTAATACGTGTTGGATACACTTCTGACAAAAAAAATCACTTACTCTGATATTCGAGATCTTCTTTTGGATTGTGAATAATGTGTTCTTTTACAATTAATATTGTAGCATTGTGTTAATTAACTCAATGCAGAGCAAGAGGTTCCAACGCTTGGAATGTTGTTTGAAAGGCTGCCCTTGTCTGAGAGCAGAAACAATCCCATCGTACGTATCTGCGTTTGAGAAATGCAAGAAACTGCTCAAAAGTAAACTGAAGCATCCATAAGAATCATCTGGTGGATATTTTTAACAGATTATTTATTTATAAGTGTGAGAATATTTAAGAAAATGAAGTATTTTCAGACAGTATGAACAAAACCATTTTCAACTAATACATCTATTCCAAATGATCCTCCCAGCTCTAACCCAAAGGGACAGTGTGTTCTAGTAAGAGTATTCCATTTCACATCAATCTTAAAGCAGGTAAGAGTTTTATGCTGTGAAATACCACCTAATGATGTCTTTAGGATACAAAAGCTAACATAAGAGTAGCAAGAGCGGCTTTAATTTGTCAACAGCTTCTCCCACCAGAGTTTCATAGGGGTTGCAAGTACCCCTGTTATTTAGATGCCTGCATCAGGCAGTCCTGCACACATTCACATGAAAACATTGCTGCCTATTGTCATTCACAGTTGTTCATCATAACTGTAAGTTTTAGGAATATTGATTCCTGGTTCCAAGGTGCTTTTTAGACTTCTTAAGTACCCCTTAGTTAAGTGGGATCTTGTAGTATAAGTTCAGTTACATTCAGTGGAAATTGTATATTAGAAAAGAGACTGCATACCTTCCTGCCTTATTTGGCATAGGGCCAGACCCACAAAAGTCCCAGGAAGTTCTAATTTGATGCCAGAAAGATAACAATAACAGATATGAAGAAAAAATAAAGCTAAAGCTTCCCTCAACTCCAGGCAAAGTTATGCAAAGCAATAAAAGATGCAGGTGATGGATTTTTAGGACCTGACAATGACATTGTCCATTATTGCTAAAAACTCATGTGCAGGGTGAAAAAGGCAACTGCTCAACAGAGCAGAGCAACATTACACAAGAGCCAATGCCAAAAGGAATAAAACAGTGTGTCAAACTGAAATTTTTAGAGGAATTCAGGGAATTACCCACATTAAAAGTTGGCTGTGAACTGAGGCTAACACCTCTTCTTATATGAAATATGAATTGAGCCTTTTAACAACTGCAGATGGTCAGAACCTGTCACTTGTCTGAGCCTGTATTTCTACTATATGTTGCAATCAATCTTTTTCTTTCCTTTTTTTCCTTTTTCTGTAGCTTTTACATATAAGGGGTACACAGTGTATGACCTGGCTGACTGGTCACATTTGCAAGCAATGTTCATCACCCAGTGACAGTATCATGATTCAAAGAGCACACGAAGCTTAAAAAACTCCCAAATATTAGGTACCAGTAGAAGCACTGCATGTCGTTCTTTACCGGGTGACATGATCTGCATTGGCCCTGTTCTCCATGCTGGTTCCATCCTCTCCTCCAGTGAGGCAACAGCAGAGGCATGGGAAGGGACTGGGGTTCCCTGGCTCTCCCAGATGCAGCTCATCCTGTTGAGAATGATAAGGGATCACTGAGGTATGGGGGTCCTGGAAAATAAGCAGATACAAATGGGGTAGAAGATGAGATGGAGGATGTCATAGCCATATGCTAGGGATCACCTTAGTATAGATCCCAAGCTTTCAACCAAGAGCAGACCCTGAAGAGGATGGGATGTCATGACCACGAAGGACTCAAACAGTACTATAAGTGTTTAAGAAGAAATAGAGACACACAGTAAATATGGTTTTGATTTTGTGGATTGAACTTTTAATTGAGTGGCGTCTTGAAACATAATTTATTTGAGTGAAAAGGTTCAGTTAGAGAAATATAGTTTCAAAACTATTAAACAAGCATCCTGTCAAAATAGCATGTTTCCACATTGATTAAGTAGAAGCAGCTTTTTGTTTTAAAATTCAAGCTAATTGGAAAAAAAATCTACAGAACAAATAAAAGACCAAGTAAAAACATCAGCACTTGCAGAAAGTTATTTGAAATTATCAAAACTAAACACTTCAGTTACTATGATCTTTTTTTTAATTAGCCAACAACATAAAACTTTTTGTCATGACTTGGGAGAAAGCACAGTTTTAAATCTTGAAAGTTCTTCCAGGGCAGGAAATTCGTTTTCAATCCCAGGCTAAGGCAAAGCTATACAGCACTTTCTTACATTCATCTACCTATCCGTCTGTGCAGGATAAGCAGGAATATAAATCTATAAGTGAAGAGACAGGTTAATATAAATGGTTTGAGTGACTTTTCTCTGATCATTTTTCCCTTCCCTTGCTTGATGTCACTGCATGAAAAATCACGCAGCAACAGCAAAATGTATAGTAATAGTTCAAAACAGGATTGAAAAATTTCTAGAAGTTTAACTGGAAGCATTTTTGTCATGGTTTATTGGGTGTATTTTGTATTTTTAAAAGTTTAGAAAACTTTTGTGACAAGTAGATAAATTATGAAGCTCTGCGAACATGGAATTAAATGGAATCTGAAAAGTGACAAACAGGGAAAAGAGAGAGCATATAATTTTAGAACACAAAAAGGTAACTAAATTTGAAAAATTGCATTAGTATATCATTTTCAGGAGGTAAGCCATTAGAGAAAAAGTGTAAATTACACCCTGTAACAAAGTAAAAATGTTTTCAATGTTTAAAGGTAATTTTGTATTACTGCTACTATTACTTAAACTCTTAGCTCTTATAAATATCGAAAGACAGGACCCCTGGTGATATTACCTGTGTCTTAGGCAAAGAGCAACAATTTCAATTCCATTCAACTACATTTGTATTTTGCCAAGTGCTATCAAGCACTGAGTTGCATAATTTGCTATCTAAGTGAAATAGATATTTTTCGTGCTGCACATTTATCACTCTCCTGTGGGCCTCGTTACTGACAATCAAATCATAAAAGATGTTCAGAATTGTCATGATGCACTTATTTTCTCATGATATTTGATACAAATAGTTTCTTCTACAAAAATGGCCTTTTTTTACCATCGCGTTTTACAGTAGTTCTTAAAGAAACAGACTGCAGTTGTTTTTTAACAGATTCTACACAGGAATTTGAAAAAAAAAACCCTTTTGATAGCTGATGCTATTTCTAAATATATCAGTAGTCTCATTTCCAGAAAAAGAGGAATTTATACTAAGTGTAAGCTGATAACATAGCAAAATAAAAATATAGAACAAATTCTGGTTGTACCTGGGAGACTTGCTTTTTTTTTGTGTTCATCTTTTACCATTCAGTCAGATATCATTTTAATTTCTAGCACAGTGGCAGTGCAGGATTCTATAACACCCATATAATCCACGCTTCCCTCAAGATTCTGTAAGATTTGGGGGAGAATCACACGAGATTGTTAATTCCCTGGAGCAATGGAATCCTCACTGCTGTGACTGATCTGCCAGCACTAAGAATTTCTCCCAACCTGGAGTAGGAAGTGGATTGAGAACGTTAAACTTGTTGTTATGTTATGCCACTGAGCCTCTAGAAACAACCTTTGTGCCAGTCATGGAGGGAATATCTGGACATGTGGTCTACAGACTCCTTTAGTTGATTGCACCCAACGTTCAGAACCAGCTGTGGTCTCAAAAGGAGCTTGTACAGCTCCATCCCCAAGCCAAGAGAACGATTCACCCCAAATAGCTTGTGAAGCAGCCTTGAAGTGTTGTATCATACTGCACAGCAGACCCAACAGATCTCTCCTGGAGCAGGCAGTCGCCTTCAAACAGAAATGAAGGAAGCAGAGTGGCAGGAGGATGCCTGCCTGCTCTGTGAGTTTTCACTGCATTTTTAGCAAAAGACATCTTGAGCTTTGTGCTTACCCAAATACTTATGCTTCCAAAAGAAAAGCCCATAAACATTTGTTTAAGGCTGCCCTGACATACAGAGTATTTAAACTTTTCACTGCTGCTGCTTGTGAGACATTTCAAAATGTACATAATTTTTCCCAAGATTTTCTTCTCTGCACCCTTCTCTGTGATTTGATGTGCCAGTTAAAAGCAGATAGTCTCTCAGGCTATGATGGAGATAGGTGATTCGTGGTAGAAATATGGCACCGCTGACCTCATGCAAAGAACAGCTGATGTTACAGTAAGAAGATGCTGGATATTTATTTGTAGGTATAGGGGAGAAATATATTTGTTAGTGAAATGGAGCTTGCTGCAGAGTGCATAAAGGTGAATTATTTGTCAGAAGACTGAAGGAGGTTTATGCAATATAGTATTATTGAGCTGGGCTATTAGCAGAGTGAATTGCTATTGTGACACACCATTAAATTGTTTTTAGTGTCCACAAAGGTATCATTCTGGAGCAGGCTTGGTGAGTAACAAAGTTATATATTTGCTGGACAGCAGCAGATCTCAGAATAAAAATAGTCTTTCCGACCATAAAGTAAAATAAGAGAGGAGGGTCCTGTGCCAGAAGATTTGACCTTTCACAGCACTCCCAAGCACTGCTGAAGTGTCCACAAGCAATTTTCTCCAATATGCACAACCTGCACAAACAGGACTTTGGTCCCGCTCACATGTGGGAAGAAGCCCTGGTGAAATAGGTTGTTACCAGGCAAGGAGTCAGAGCAAAGTGGAGCGTTGGCTTTGTCTCGCTGCCAGCTGCTGCTGTGTTTCTATGCATGATGCCTTCCAGCACTTACATATGGCACAAAAGCTTCCCCACCCTTGTCAGACCACCTTATGATGATGACTCCAGTTCTACCTAGTCTTCTCTTTGCTTAGGTAGGAGGATTGTGGGCTTCTCCAAACCTCAGGCAAAGCTTTGTCTGAGCCCAGGAAGGCTCTGTGGGTTCCTCTTACTGTCAGTCAGCGTTGCCATCTGACTCAGCTTGGAGCCATCTGAGCCTTATTCTTCCCATGTTCATTTTGGGACCAGAGTTTTTTTGTTATGTGGCAAAAGATGTAAATAATATTCAGCATGTCCCCACACAAAAGCGGGTTACAAGCAGATGAAACTGCTAGTAGAGAATAAGATCAGAGGAATCATAGGTAAAGATAGAAATATGGAGACTGATTACAATATTCCATCTATAACACTGGCAAACAGGCAGCGTTAGAGCACTCAAACAAAGGCCTTCAATTTAATCATATTTATACCCTGATTGGAGAAACATGCCAGGAATAACATTTTAATTTCACAGTGCAAAAACAAATAAGGAAACTTTAACTTGAGATTTGTTTAGGAAAAAAAAGATAAGTCTGTGTGTATATATAGTTATACATATTAGATTAAATGTTTTAGAATATAAATCAGAGAAAGAAAAGCAATAAATAATGCATGGTGAAAATGTGATAATGTTTATTAAGAAGCAACAGCCTTGTCATCTTCATTTTCTTCTTCAGTGATTCTCCCCTCTAAGGGTTCACTCATTTGGGACTCCCTGCAATTTAGCCTGAGGCCACTCTCTCTAATTCTTGGTTGGAAATATACCTGCTTTGCAGAAATAAGTTAAAAGCAGAACAACTGTGCACACTGAAGGTCTCCCCATTAAGCTCCTTAAAGCCCAGATAGTGAATTTTATGTGTTGCTCTGGAAATCTGGAGACAGACAATAGCAATCCAGAGAGACAGGGGGAAGGAGGAAGGGAAGAAAATGTGTGAGACCTGAGCCAGGGCTGGGCTCTCCACTTACTGCTCTCCTGACCTGAGACATGATATATTCCTCACTACACTTTTCTTTCCTGACCTGTATGAGAAAAGCTTTCTGAACCTATAGCGATGAGCACAGCCTACGCCTCTACACACACAGATCAAAAGGGCCAAACAGCCCTTCCTGCCTTGAGGAGCTTGATTTATCACCTCTGAAAAGCCCTGCTCCTCCACAGGTGGGAACTGGCTCTGCTGGAGATAACTGAAGCCTGAGGATTTGCGTTACCTGAGAGGCGAAGGTCTGAAACTCAGCACAGAAATGCGGAATATTATTATGCATCAAAGCATTGTTTGTAATCAGGCACCTTTGCCCTTCTTCTTTCTTTGTCTAATCTTTTGTCCCTAGTGAGAGTAATGAGGAAATTTAGACCACCAGTTAAACAACTTTAGTACTGATAATTTGCAGTAGCTAAAACAATATGTTGACGTTAGTGTGCTGTGACATATAAGCTGCTTAATTAGAGGTGCCATTTAATCTGTTTCTGTTCAATCATTTGCACTTGACTAACATAGGAAAGAAAGTATAGCCACCTAGGCTTAACAAATACGAGTAAATCTTCGTGCTGTGGACGCTGGAGTGTAATGATGATGTGTGCATAGTGCAGGCTTTCGACTTGTGCCTTCACTCCTGTATGTGAATGCAAGGAGAGAGCCACAGCTGAACACATGTTACTGTGCCAGATGTAGGTTCTCATTTCTAAACATCTCCCGCAGTGGATAACATTAGCTTGCCGGTATATTTATGCTTTTATTATTTACTGAAGCTTTCCATGGGACATAATTCTAAATTATCCTTCTCTGGTTTATTAGAGTCTACGGGATTTTATTCATCAGCCCAGCAAGGCATTAGCAAAAATAAAAGATATTCATGGTGTTCATTGTAGCGTATATAGATCAAGAAGATGCAGTTAGACTTTAGATAGAGGGTAGCTATGTGTTGCAGAGCTAAAACACAATCAGTAAGAGCCCTTTGTACAATGGAGCAATGGAAAGAGGCCCTGAAAGGGTGAAATTACTTTTACACTCCCTCTAAGGCCCTTTATTGCCCATGCAGAATTTGCATCTCCATCTCTCAATAAATGAGATAACATTCATAATAAAACTTACTTTACTTCCTACTTTACTTGATATATATATGATAAGGGAAAAGTTCAAAGCCCAGAGTAATGGAAGAGCTGAGTGAAACCCATCTCTATAGAGGCACCTGTGCACCTGCTCTTCTCCCCATTAATGCCACCGTTTCTCTGCAAAACAGCATTGTTGGCTGTTGGTAATGCAGTGAGAGCCAAAAGTAGGTGAGGTTTTTCTTTTGAATATACATGAAAGCCAGAGAAGAGTTAATACTGGTGAGCTACAGAAGAAGGAGCCAGAAGTACATCAAAAACTGAGATGTCAGCACAGAAGCAATTTTCAAGATGGAATTCTGACTGCAGCCTTAGGGTCCGGGGCGAGAACATCCACACATCTGGCTTGGACACAAACTGTGTCCATTCTTAGGGAAATTACCCAGTGAATGGCCCCACTTCTGGCATTTTTACCCAGGAAAGCTAGCATATAATTTTTTACTTCTGGTTTTCTGTTGACAGAAGCACAAGTACCTGAACTGCTGCACAAGATGACATTCTCGGCCTAAACAGAAGTGGGAGTGCTTAAAAGCCTGAGCTGCTAGCTGTAGCCCACCTTGCAGAATCAGGGAGAATGTACAGATGAGAACCTCTGAACTCCAGCCCTAGAAATTTCTGAATTTTCACCTACAACAAGCACTAAAATCTCAGGGAAAGCAAAAGTGAGTGGTCTGATATTCATCATCCAGCCACTAAAACCTTCCAAGGCCAAAAAATGTGCTAGTGCTAAGAAGACAACTCAGAGCAAGAAATACAAGGAAAAGCATAGTGCAGTGTTCTCCAAAAGAAAGATTAATTTTTCAGCATAGCTGAAATTGCTACAGCCTCAGTTTCATGAGTCAGCAAGTCTGGAAACATTAACATATAGTAGAAAAAAAGTAAGGGAACACCATATTTTTATTCAAGTAAGCTTAATTTGGGTATAAACCAACCCTGCTTTTCAAAATTAGAAACTTGGTTCAGCCACCATGAAGCAGGTGTATGTTTAAATGAAGGGATCTGATCCTCAGAGAGGTTCAGAGCAGTTTTACACACATCATAGTAGTGAAAGAGACCTCAAAATGGAAACACCTCTATTTGCTGATTTTAAAACACCTTCCTAATACAGCACAAAGTAGAAATGCAATTCAATATAAAAATATTTCTTCCTTTCTATGTTTAAGATAAAGCAAATATTGAATCTTACTTTCCTTCCACGTTTCTGAGAATACACTTTGCAGAATACTCTCCTAAAACCAGCATCCATTTTATTCCAATAAAAAAGGCTTCAATTTTCCATTCAGAACTCTCTGCCTGAGATCTTGGTGAAATAAATGAATTTGCTTCGTTTAATTATTGATATTAAAATTGTTGAATTGGGATCTAAACCAAAGGATTAAGATTTGCAGTGTACAGAAGAATCTGTGACAGGAAATCTCTCCCCCATTATGTATATTAGCATCCACAGCTGGGTCAGCAGATGGATGTGTGCTTAGAAGCTTGTAGGCGTTCTTCCCCATAAAATATTTGTTGGATAAAAAAAAAAGTGGGGTGGGCCTTACTGGAACAGATCAAAATAGACACTCTTCCTTATTGCTTTTTAAAATATAGCTTTACCTATGTGTCCCGCATTTGGTCAACAGCTCCCACATGCAAGTACAACTCTATTGCCATTCCTAAGCCCAGTGGCTTTTAAGGATGCTCTTGAAATAATTTGCAACACTGACACAAATGGTTCTCCCCTTTAGCAGGCATTTTCCTTGCATCAGGATTTAGGATCGCTGCTAAGAGTGCAAACTTCTGCTGTTGCAAAAAATTAGTAATTGGGTTCTTTCTGATGTAAATCAGTCAATAGGTTCAAACCTCTGTACCTGGGGTAACCTGGGGTAGTCAGACTGATGTGACACCTAGACACAAGCAAGCCAAAACATGTCTATCTCTACAAAGTGTGTAGAGCATTAGATGACACGCTACAGGTCATCTAATACAGCATGTGAAATTACCTAGAAATACTAGTCCACACTATTCCTGGGGACACAGTGTTCCTAGAGTGGCAGAGAAAAGTCTGCAAATACTATCGGCTCACTGGTGCTGCCTAATAGTCTTACAAACCATATAAGACCAAAACAATTATTGTCAGAAGAAACCATCAGTCCATAATTGGGGAGTTCACTTTCATCTCATACAGGTCAAGCAGCTTGTCTGATTAAAGAGCTGGATGCCCCTTAGAGGTGTCTGGCTTTGGGGAACTTGACAGCATAATTATCAGGGATGAGCAAACAGGTTTTGCCTAATTTTGAACCCACTCAAATGATCTAATTTTGAAATTTAGCCCTGAATTTACAACTTACTGAATTTACGGTGGCTATATAATTACACTGTAATTATACATTTCCATACTTGCCATAACATCACAAGGATTAATTACACCGGGTGAAATTTCTATCCTGACTTGCACTGACTAGTAGTTAAGTACATTGATCCTATTGGTTCATTCACTGTTAATGAAAGTAAAAGTATTGGAAACCAGCCCATCTGAACATGGCCTCAGTTACAGAGGATAATACAGATGTAAAAATGATTCACTGGATGCAAGCTTGAAACATTTGCCCATTATTTATTTCAGGTATTTGTAGCCATTGTTTTAATGAAGGGCTTGGTTCAGAACCCTTAGTACACAGATCATTTACTTCCCTGGATTGCACTTCAGTACTGGGAGGAAATTGGTCAAGAGTGTGAACATTCATGTAATTGCTGAATGTGCTGAAATGCATTTGTCTTTACTGCCTTTTACTGAAAAAGTTAGTTTGTCCTCTTATGAATTAATTTTGTTGTAGAAGAACTGTCGAATACAAGTTATTAACGATCCCTGTGTATGGATAAACTAATTTGAAAAACTGCTTTTTTAAAGGTTTTAACCACAACATTACTTTTTAATGGGTTTTTAACAGACTACTAACTTGTTGATATGAGCTACGACTCACTACTATATTATTCTCTTACTCATTAGTATGTCTTTCTCCTAATGTGCACTTTGGTTGTGTTCATTTGATTTCTTCTGCAGACAACAGTCTCAAAAAGAGAACACATAATCACAGCACAGCATAGAGTGTGAAAATATCTATTATAGGAAAAAAATGTAACTACATTAGGGTTTCAGTGCCAATATGCTGTAGACCTGAAGAAATAATTCTTATTGGTAGAAATAGGTTTTTTATGTCTCAGTAATCATTTTGGTTCTTGTGCTACAGCAGGTCACAGCAAGGGGAAGATTCTCATCTTGGTAGAAAACAGAGCAATCTAAAAGACTCTCTGCCTTTTCCATCAGCAAACAGATTTGTTGACAGTATGGCTCAAAAATGTACCATTTCTAACCAAGATGTCATCAGGAAAATTGTGTCAGCTTCTGATTGTGAGCATACAGAAAGGAAGGGGAGTGAGGTGTAGATGAGCCAGAAATGGGATGGAGGAGCAGTCATCAGGAATAAGATAGGAACATGGAGCCATGTTCTGAATTCAGAAGAACAGGACCTCACACTCAGATCCTTCCATGACCTTAATGAGTTCTTTACTCTTGGGCTACTGAGCCATGGATGGTCTCAGATTGTGGAATTTCGGCACTTTGTTTACATGAGCAGCCCTTTATCAGCTGAAAGAAGATGACAAGTCAGACCTTGGATTAATGTTTGTTTATGCCATAGGTCAGCACATGCACACTTCTGTGTGTAAATAGACAGCCAGGGCTCATGTCACAGCCATGGCTGAGTTCTCATCTCACACAGATACTCTGGGGTTGCCATGTACCATTAGGCAAAGTAAATTCCATCAAACTTACATCTAAGACCTGAAGAAAAGCTCCACCTTTTCCCTGGGAGAAAAGGTGACCGTCTGAAGGCCATACTCTCTAAACTGGGCTGAGTTGGGAAGTACCGCTGCCTCTACATTGAAGAAGGAGGAGCTGTGGTGGGAAGTGGGCCATCTCCTTTGCAGCACGTCTCGCTGTGCAGTTTGCCATGGAGGCTGTGAGGGATCTCTGTTGATGGTGTTAACAGTAGCTCTGGGGAACCAGGGCCACCTACAATATTCCAGTGGTTGTTACAGGCCTTTGCCTTCCTCCTTGGAAAGGATGAGAGAAGAGGTCTTGCCCCTGGAATCCATGTCATTGCTCAGATGGAGGAGGAATTAAAAAACCGTGGCCCTTAAACCCCAGTTTTCAATGTAGAAGCTTGTAATTATTTGCAAGTTATTTTCTACACCAAGATTACTATTTCACATGTAAAACACTGAAAATGGACTGGTGTAACCTGCAAAGCTGCCACTGACCAATATCAGAGTCAAGGACCTGCATGTCTTGCCCCTTTTGTTTGTTACCCCAAGCTTCATGTGATCCAGAGGACAGAACTCATGATGACATCTTTCCTGGTCCACTAGTGAGCACTATGTGCAGCTGGTGGGTTTGTAGTAACAGAGGCTTTCAGAGGTTCTCTGAAAACCTCTCTAGTCTATCATAGACCTTTGGTCGTGGCAATCTGAAACTCTGTATTGCATGCTCCTCTTTCGCTGCTGAATGAAAGGAGCCAGAGGAATCATTAGTATCCTTCCATCACTTCCTCATTAGTTCTTAGATAGTGTTTTAATGACAGCTTGAGAGGCTCAGCATCCTGCCCTCTTACTATTTATGATCCCCACAGTGCTAATGTGCACTTAATGAGAAATTCTTGTCTTGCTTGTAAATCCTGTAGCCGGCATTCAATTTATTGACAGATGTTTGCTTGGGCCTCTTTAAAATTACTTCATAAATCTTCCAGGATAAAAGGCCTCAAGTTTGGTTATTAAGACAGGCCCTTGTTGACAGTTTCATATTTAACTGTTTGGAACTGGACTGTCAGGGCTGTAATGGAGTGCACGGCGGAGGGTTTGCATTCTTCAGACTCATTTACCATGTTTTCTGCACCTATCAGGTTTTCTCTTTTTGAAGTGTGTTGACTGTCCCTTATAATCCCTTTAGTTAACTTCTCTGTGACCTCTTTGTGCACCGCACTTACTCATTTAGCGTATCAGCGTGTCAGCTGTGATGAAGTGTTTATGCTGATATGAGCTGAGGGCTGAGCAAGCGCTACATGCCAGAACCTACTGGATGTAATGCTGATATGAACTGAGGGCTGAGCTAGCACTTCATGCTGAAGCCTACTGGACACTTCGCAGAAAGCCAGAAGTTTGCCGCCTCCTTCTTCCACTCTCACATTTTATCATTCTCTCCTGCTGGGTCTGGGGCCATGTTTTGTAAAACCTGGAGAGGGCTCTTCCCAGTGGGTCTGGGCAACTGGGATTTGGAAAGAAAACCCTGTGGCCCTTGAAACGTGTCCCGAAATTATTTCTTTCTCCAGCTTGCTGAGAGCTGTAATCACATCTGCAGGTATCAGTGCACTGCGTCTCTAATCCCTCAAACCTGCTTTTAGCTGAGGAGCTGGTGTTGACTCTGTAGCTCTGTTTGCCACAGATTACTCTGAGGAACAGGGACCTGGTGATAGTTTTCCACTTCTCTCTTGGCTGTTTGAAATCTCGCAGAGCTTTTAAAAATGAACCACTGAGTGACATTAGAGAGGTCTGGTCCAAATGCTGTAGCATTTAGAGTGTGCAGTGACAGCATTTTAGGCCATTATTTTAACTGAGAGACTTTTTTTGTCCTTATAATGAACAGAAAAGATTAAAAATTTAGTGAGCTGCTAGAAGATTGGGATAATTCAAATAGCTATTAAACTCATGACATCAGCCAAATTCACTCCACTTAAGTCCGTCAAAAAACATTCAGATCAGACATTGGACGGTAATGAGCATCTCAGCTAAAAATAAAATGTTTGGGCTTTTGCTTACTTGGTGGTGCCATGTTATATTACATTGCTTGAGTAGTGTCACATCACATCGTGTTACTTCTGTGGGATCCTCTGCTGACGTGACATAATGCTTTTTATACTTAGAAAAATATTTTTGATTGAATACTTGCCATCCAATTGCTTTTGATTAGCCATTAGGTTTAGTAAAATTCATACGTACAGATATCACCTGAACAAGAAGCTATCTGCAATTGCATGGAGCTGATTCCCTATGTATTTGTGAATGCTAGGAGACAAAACTTTACCCACCTTAAAGGTCTACCAAGATCCAGCTGGTATTCACCTGAGGAACTAACTGAGGCATGAACAATCCCACTGGATGCTAGCTTAGATGAACACAACATGCCTGTGTGTTGTTTCCTGAACAGGAATCAGAGAAGCCTCTCTGACAGAAATCAGACCCCACAGTATGTTTCTGCATTCTTATCTTGCAATTAAGATGAATTTAAAGCCATATTAAGCAGGAAGGCCTCAAGGAAAGGATACCAAAGGCAGGAGGCTCTGAGATAAGACATTACAGAGAAGATGGGGGGGGCAAGTGGGGATGGGGGCAGAAAATCTGTTAAAGTTACTTTTTTTCCAATTTTATTAGTACATCTAACACTAGCGAATGCTAAAAGACTCAGCAGGCACTAACCAGATTGCGACTACAACCACCATAAGAGGTTAGATGCTGCTCCAATTTAAAATAGCACTATTTGTGTGAGTTACTCCATCCTCTCATAACTTTTGGGAGGAACAGAAATGTAAGATCCTGATGCCAGCATCATGTTTGATCATTTATGGTTTGTGTAAGTTAATACAGCCAGGATGACGCTGACTGGCATAAGGAAGAACCTGGAAACTGATACAGCTGCAACCAACATCTTCAGTCTGATTAAACTTGGAGTCATCATCATCAGACTCCTCATCAGCTGAAAGTACAGAGATTGAAGGGGAAGGAAGCAAACAGAAGAACAATTAGTTGGAATAAAGAAGTCTGGGACAACAGAAGGAGCAGCCAGGCACCCCACATTCACACCGTTTGTCATCTATTTTGATAGCTAATGTCATGTACTGGCAGGTATAACGGATGGCAGCAAACACATTTCACTAAACATCTTTGTCCCAACATGCTGCAAGGGACATGTGAAGAAATCGCTATTTTGCAAAATTTCTATACATATGGAGTCTCCTTATTAATAATTTGCTACTGCTCCCAGCTGGATTTGGTGGTATAATCCCTCTTGGGTTGGAGAGGAAGAGGATTGCACCCTGAAGGATTTGTGCTTAGCTGTTACTTCGAGAACAGATTTGCCAAGGAAATGCTCAGAGGAGAGAACAGAGTGTTCCAGCACACACAGGTAGAAGCTGGTATTTCAAACTGGGCAATCTTTGCTCATGATTCATCAGTCAAAACACGTCAATTTTATCCCAGAACAGCTAAAAAAAAAATCTGCAACTACTTGACAAGTACATTTTTGGTGCGGGTCCCAGTTCTTCCCCAGTTGGCCCATTGGCTTGTCTGTCAGCATCTCTAGCACATTGCAGAAAATTAACCCAGCAGCATGTTCAGTTTGCTGTTGTCCTGTTTTCTCTTGAGTGACTCCATTACTTGAGCTTCTCAAAGGTAGAAAGAGCAATCTGGCACCAAATTCTCACTGAAAGACAAAGCTAAGTGGACATCTAAATTCCCCAAGTGCTTTTAAAAAATCTTCAATTCCCAACCAGCATTGCCTTTCGGGTTTGTTTCATATTCTTCTTCAAGGCTCCACCTGATCATCTCTCACTTTTTGGTTTGGTGGATTTTATCTGCTGGCTCAGGATCTCTGGTTTTTCTCTCTGGAACATAATATTTCTTAATTTTCATTACAAATTTCAGACTTTTGCTACATGGGGTTATAATTCTGCCTCAACAGATTCACAGTTTTGATCAAAGCTTAAAATACACTTGGCTAGATCTATCCTGATGCAACAATATTGACATTACAGAACGGTTTTTTTCTTGGCATTATCCTAGTTATTCTTTTTTTCTAATGTACAGTGCTCTGTTCTGTAGCATGTTTTCAGGATATTCTCCAGCGCTCACAGAAAGCCCTTGTTAAATTTACAGAACGGTTATGTGCTCCCTCCTGAAGGATATTTTAATTTTCTCTCTTAATGGAGAAGGATAGCAGCGGAAATTCTACTTGCAAGTTATCTTTCTTAGTGAAAAACTGCATCTGTTTCAAACTGAGAAGTGGCTGTGGAAGCCAGAAAGTCGCACTCAGCTGTATCCTCAGGAAATAGAATAAGAAAAGAAACTTTGCCCCAGGTGCTCCAATTCAATCTAAGTCCAAGTTTTGCTATGAAGTCATGTTTCTTCTCCTGAACCGGAATGAACAGACTGCAAAGCGTGGCCAGACTGCAGTACAAACAATAGATGGACCCGTGTAGAGTGTTCAGTCAGACACTTCATGTTTCCTGCAGTTTAGTGTCCTTCATATCTGTTGTTCCTGTCCCTATCTCACTGTGGTATAAAAGGGGTTTGCTGTTAACTGGTTGTGGGTTAAGGTCAAAGGACACACAGGCTAGCTCTAGCTTCTGTCGCTGATGCCTGCTGGGAGGTTGCATCATTAGAGCTAACGGTGCTTGGTCCTGCAGGATACAGGCACAGGTGTGCATTGTCTCTTCCATCTCACATTCTATACAGGAGCTGGTCTTGCTGCTCCATTCACCATGTAACACATACACAAAAACATAGTTTCAAGCTAAGGTAGATCTTGATCTGTATCTAAAATCAGCAGTGTCCCATTGGGTCCCCACCATACTGTTCTGTTCACTTTCTCTGGTCAGAATAGCACAGGTCTCTAGGCCATGTAATTTCACTACATCACATCTTTAATTGCTACTCTTTGGTGAGATCAGTCCTTCTCCTGTATTCTTAGAAGAGCTGGGTTTTGCATCTCAAACCCACTGACATCATAGGTGGACTTGATAGGTTGAGCTGCGTGATGATTGCTCCCTTTCAGCTTTCCATAGGGATCCTATTCTTAATTCATAGAAAGACAAAAATCTGTCCACGCAACGAAAATTTTCTGTGATCTATGTTGGCTACCATTGATGGATGATGAAAGGCTTGGTATTAATACCCTGAATATGTATAACCCTCAGCTGTCCATGTTCTAGGGTTAGCGATCCTTCAGTTCATTTTAGACGTTTCAACACACTGACTTAATATAGAATATGAAGCCATACTGGAGCACTTGGAGTAGCCCAGACAGTGCTGGAAAATCTGAGGAATTGGCCCCAAAGTTCTCCCTAGGCTATTGCTACTGATAAAATGTGACAAAATTTCTTTTGTTAACTTTGCCTGCATACTTAGTTGTATTTCACATCACTTTGGACTCCTGATTAGTGTTTTGTACACACAAATATACGCATCAAATTGAATAAATGTGCAGGGAAGGCAGCATTATCACCCGGCTCCTTTTGAAAATGCAGCCTCAAGGGATATATTTTCATTGCAGCATGTGGAGATTTTGTCACATGACATTCGTTAATCTTTTCAGAAACCCTACAGCTGAATCGCAGGCAACGCTCTATAAATGTTTCCCAGTGTTTCCAGCACAGGCAGAAAGACAAGCTGAAATTTTTCTTTGGGTCTAATTTTGCTACCTTTACTCTGTGGAGCTGTGTTTACCCATGAGAGATGAATTTGTAAATAAGAACAAGTTCTGTGACTAAGGGCGGAAGAATGGCTCGTTTGCTTTATCTTTGTCTCGGGGGATGATGGCATTGTGTTTGCTCTGTAACAAAATCCGGAAAAGCTTTGTGATACAGTCACACAGAAGGGGAGCGTCCTGGAGCTGGCTGTGGAGAGCAAGAATGGATTTTACACTCACAGTAGTGGCGCTGAGTTATTTGCAAAAATGTCCCGATTTAGGGATTAGGGAAGACTGTCATTCTGTCCGTGTGCACAGCCCTGCTTCCTTTACTCCACCAGCACTCCCAGGGAGATTTTGCCTTTCTCATGACTGCTAAATATTCTTTAATTGCCCAAAGACCACTTGGGCTCCCTTTTCCTCTGCGGCTGCTCTGTAAGAGAAGAGTGGCAGGGACTTAATTCTCTTATCAAGAAGGGCATCGCAGGGTAAAAAGTTCCGCAGAGTTTTTGTCAGAGCTCTGAGCTTATTGTCTGCCTGCTTGGCAGTGAGGAAGTGGCTGTGCGTCTCTGGCAGCCCAAGTGATTTGCCTGCAAAAAAACTTCCTTGTGAAAACATGAGTGCTTTTTCAAAGAAGCTTAAGAAAGACCTGTCTTACAGAAGGTGGGGTTGGAATTAAATTTCCTCATTTCTAAGCATTCTTAGAGCTGGGATTTTCATTCTGCTCCATCCCTGAGAGAAATTAAATCAAATGTAATTGTGGGTATGCCCAATCCAAACTCTGACCTCAACCATACAAAAGTTGTTCAAGCTGATTTCCCAGGGCAGCTGGGTGCCAGGGAGGGTGGCAGTGTGGCTCTGGAGCCTGGGCAGCTGTCTGAAACTGGTGCTGCTGGGGCACGTCTCTGGGTGAGGTAAGTGCAGGTACGTCTGGAGGAGTTGCAGTTGCACCTTTGGGTTGCTCTTTAGACATACTTTGAGTTTTAAATTGCAAAGGCATACAGACAGTCATTGGTCTTTAAACTGTAGCTTGCTACTTACAAACTACCAGTTCATCCATGCCTGCCTCCCTTTCTCCTCCAGGCAAGGCCCCTGGAACAGCCTCCTGACAGTGTCCTGGTCAGCTTTTTTCTATTTAAAAAAAAAAAGCCCCACCAAAAAACCAACAAACTTGATTTCCTGTTCTGGTGAGCCATATATCACTGACGCTCCCATCTGTGCCGTTTGTCTGTGACAGAATGACAGGTGTCATTTATCATTGGAGCTTGAGGAAGCTGTGGGAAGAGGGATTGAAATTTTTTCTGGAAGCAGTCAGTGTCTGCAGACTGCCAGATCATTAAAAAGGGGGCTTTCCAAAGAAAGCTGTGTGTAATGTGATTGCACTTACTGTCAATGACAGGCTGAGAGAAAGAAGAAACATCAAAAAAAAAAAGAGGAGGGGGGAGGAAGGATCGAAAGGGAGAAAGGGAGAGAAGTGAAGTTTCTGCCAGGGGCATTTAAAGCTACAGCACAACAAACGCAGGGATCTTTTTTTGGTTTGGTTTCAATATCTGCATACTAAGTACGGCCTTTGGAGAGTTTAGCTCAGCTTGGAGTGCCAATAAGGAAACCAAAACAGGAAACTCCTTTAACAGCGCTTATTCGCATCACATATTATTTAGGGCACTGTAACAGAGTTTGTACTTTAAGGAGTGTGTCTTAAAGCACAACGACTTAAGGCTGGAATAGGAGCTAGCAGAGACAGGAAAACCTATTTGGTCTGCAGCTGAAGCTCCTAATAAATCAAAGGACAGAACTAAGACCAGATACAAGGCCCTTTTTCAAAAAAGAGACATTTACAACGTCCTGTTTGCATAAGGATGTTCAGGAAAAGCAGTGTAATATCTTTATTTCAGCACCACCTAGGCAGACTCTGTTTGGGGATTTAAGCTAAATCTTTTTATTCTTATGGTAAAGAATGCTTCTCACCCTGCTAGTACAGCAAATTGTCCTCCTACTTGAGGTACACAAAACCAAAAATAAGGCTGTGCCTTAGTTGGGAAAAAAATCGTAAGAGATGCAGTCTTTGTAAAACAAAGATGAGATGTAAGCTAAATGTTTTAGCAACAAAAAGAAACCAAGAGAGAGAAAATAGTCTCTCTGTCTCTCTGATGTTTTTTGTGGTCTCCTTAGGTTAGCTCAGGATGCTTGTCCTGCACACTGCCGAGCAGGCTTCTTTCTGCAGGAGCTTCACTGTACAGCCAGGCAGTAATTTGTATAATGTCAAGAGGCTGGGGATTGCAAGGGCATTGCACAAAACTTGGTCACACGTGTTAAAGGGTAATGCTGGGTAGCCTGGGATAAGTCATTTCAGTCCTTACTTCTGTGAGAATCTGTGGCTGTAAGAAATCCCAGCATGAGGCTCGATGAGTTACAAAGCTGAGGGCCAACTAAGTAGACAACTCTGACTGTAATAATAATTGAGGGATTCAACATCAAATGAGTGAGTGCAGTGTGGATCCTGTTTTGAGAGATGACCCAGAGTATGAACTTTCTCCTCTGGGCTCTCTTTAGAGTGGTAGGGTTTTTTTGGGAAAAACAATACAGGAAAAAAAACCCCAACAAACAAGAATTTTCATAGTCCTTTCATAGGGTAAGTAAGGAAAATCATCTGCCACTCTTCTGCCACCAAGCATGTCCTTGTAAGTATAAGCTGAATCCAGCTGTGTGGCATAAAAGCAGGATCTATATTATAAATGAGGTTCTGCTATGGAAGGGTGTTCAGTTCCCTCTGTGCTGTAGGATCTGTGACCTCCATGCTTCCAGTATCTGTTCTTTAATATCTCCTGTTCAGATTTTGAAGTCTTTAAGAGAACCATCTTGTAACACCTTGTATACATAGGATGTCCTGCTCTTGACTTGTTTGTTGCTACAACTGCTATACAGATGCTGCAACTTATATAGTTATGAAAAATTACTATTCTGCCTTATAGTTAACAATTTAATTAGTTTATTGGAGTTGCATGTATTTACATAGTGTTTATTGATTTACCCCAACATTTGCCTGTATGGAGAGCTTCCCCCGAATCAGTGAGATCAGAACAATCAAACAGAGACCTAATGACTGAACATATGTAAGTGATGATGCAGTTCAATTGGATGATGTTGTCACATGCGTTCCCATGTAAGTTTGTTTGTGCACTCTCACCAATGTGTTAAATGCCATTATATCATTCTTATCATCACCAAACTCAACATCCTGCTTGTCTGGCATTGCCTCTGCTGAGCATGTGTGCACATGGATATACATACAGACCTTTGTATGCATACACACACATAGAGTTATTTATACAGCAGCTTCCATAAGATTTTTACTAGGTTAAGACAAATAATTTTCGCCTGGCATTTCATTTTTGACATGTTGGACGGTAGCTACTTGTGCTCTCCTATGTGAAGGACGATGGGTCAAAAATGCTTTAAATGTCACATCCCTGGTGCAAAACAGATATCCCTGTTTTCAGCAGCAACATGAAGGAAGCAGAATATAAAATCAGGCCTCAAAGTCGTGTATATGGTTCTGTTGACATTTCTTTCTGTGGGGTGACAGAGGCTGTCCCTGTCATTTTCAGCAGACTACACCTGTACTGCTCCTGTGGTTGAAAGTTTACCTGGAAACATTTCCTGCAGGTCCATCGGCAGATCAGAAAATAGAATGACATGGCATAGGCATATACATCTCAAGAGACACAACAGGTGGCAACGGATATCAGCCTCATATTTTGGGATATTTACAGTAAAGTTTGTGTCCAGAACTTTCAGTTCAATAAGAAAACAAGTTAACTTCATGCCGGTATTGTTTTGCTTTGATGAAGGAATTGCTGTTCACAGAGATAAGATTTTGCCTTCTGGACAAGCAGTTATAATAGTGAGATCTGGTGATCTCAGCACAGCTATTTTTTAAGCCCAAACACCATAGTCATTACTCAGTCAACCCTACCGCTAGTTTCACTTTGAATGTGTAAGGAATGGTTAA
Organism: Upupa epops; assembly: GCA_013397515.1. Taxonomy (NCBI): domain Eukaryota; kingdom Metazoa; phylum Chordata; class Aves; order Bucerotiformes; family Upupidae; genus Upupa; species Upupa epops. Next base: position 2,709,064 of record VZRI01007808.1, on the reverse strand, counting down.
GGATCACAAAACGTAGACCAATGTGTGCAGCAAAGGCTTCATTAGGCTAATGGGGAGCTAAAAGGGCCAAGGTATAAATTACTGTTGGGAAAAGGCAGGAAATAGAGGCTGAAATGAAAAGGGGATTCAATCCTACATTGCAGATGTTTGTGGGGCTGGAAACATTCCCCTTTGGTCAGTCTCGGCAGCTCACGGGCCATTGTCATCAGACCGTGTCGCAGCCTAAGCCTGGCTCAGCCCCAGCCTCTTTCACAAACCCTCAGGAAGTCCATACAAGTGTGCAAAGGCCTTTCGGAAAGACTCAGTGGGGAGGTGTGGTTGTGTAGAGGCTGGCTTGCAAATCAAATATGTGCTCCTGAATCACTGTGGACCGTGTACCAGCTTGGTTAGAGATGTTTTCATGCCTCATTATAACCTGATTGGCTTTTAAAATCCATTGCTTTTCTTGAATTTTCTATGTAGGAAGGAATTTCTCTGTGATTGCCCTACTGGCAGCACCTGGAGGTTTATTTAGACTGTCAGCAGTTATCCCCTAGTTACAGACTTCTTAAATAAAATGTGTGCCCAACATTATCTGAACAAACCTGAGCCTAATATTTATCCAACCTTAATACTAGCTGGAACACAATCCTGCAGGTAAATATTCTGTATTTGAAATCGAATATGTTTCTGTTTGTAATCTCTTAGTAATATGTTCGTGTTGCAGAGGACACTTGATTCCCAGCAGATTCCAAGAACTTACAAACTGAGGCCATAGAAATCTCATTTTGTTGTTAAGATTCTGCAGTTATAAAATTACCAATTCCCCAAAAAAACCCATAACATTTGGAATCTGCAATGTAAGTAGCCACACGGAAACACATTGCAGGAGTTCTTATACCTGCTCTGTTCCCATCTGGTGCTGAATGCAGTTTTCCAAGAATGATTCTTTAAAATTAGAAGGAATTATTCTATAATGCGTGATAGTCTTCTGGCTTTTGGTCTTTATTTAATTTCTGTCAACTAGAGAAAATTATTTAAACTGTAGAGGGGAAAGAGGGGAATCCATCAATCTGTACTTCCCCCCCCCCGGCCCCGAGATTAAATAAAAGTTTGTGCATATATTTACATTTTCCTTCCGTCGTATATACTGTACGGTTATATTTGGAATAAGTCTTCAGAAAAGCTGCAGAAGACTTAATGAGAATAGGATGTTTGTACAATTCTGTAAATATTTTTTTTATTTCTGGGAGCAGAAATTATATATCTTGATTCTTTCTTTCTAAGCAAGCCGGCTCGCTTGGACTCACATTTAGGTTAAAACTCTGGCAAGAGCTCAAGGAACAGGGAAACCAGCTGAAGATCTGGCTCAGTGGGTGAGATCCAAGAAAGCTCTTAGATGTTGAATGTGCAGCTGACATGGATTTCAAGAGCCTGAGCTTCAGGATGAGGGAGGAGAGGGGACATTAGGTTGTTGTGCATGTCCAGAGGTAGCAGCAGCAGAAGGTATAACCAGTATGTCTTTTGTAAGTCCACAGAGGATTGTATATTGGCCTCACTGTGTTCCCCAGGTGACATACTTGTTCACTCATGGCACTGCTAGTGTGCCGGGACATCAGAGTTCAGTGAAAAGCCAGTTTGTATCCCCAGTGTCTAGGACATTCTTTTTCCAAGACACTGCCCCTCTCATAAGAGATTGCATCTGAGATGATGTTTCTCTCTTTCTCTCTCCTTCACTCCCTCATTCTCTCTTTTTGCTTAAACTGTGTAGGGCTGATGGAAAGGTCAAGTCAACTGATTTGTCTGAGCACGCTTAATAGAGATGCAATTCTCAGTTTCATTGTCCGTTGGTATTAACTTGACTCAAAGTTTTTGAGGAGAAAGTTGCATCTTGTTTAGAGCCTCTGTTATTTGCCTTGAAATGATTATATTTCAAGTTCCTTTCTAAAACAGCTTAGGAATGCTGATAGGTGTATTGGGAAGAAAAGACACTGAATACATAATCCGTGTTGCCTCTCTGTGTAACGGTGAAATGCATCTTGTTCACCTTTATCTTTGTCACAAAATGATTGACACGTAATATCTCAGTTTGACACCTTGATATTGGTGATCAGAGCAATTTGTTTCAACCTGCATGCTCAACCCTCAAGGTTAGATATTCCTAAAGTATGAAGGATGGATTACTGCTCTCATTGCCTAGTTTGTAATCTGTTCTTACCAGCAAAGTGCTAGTGTTCTGTCGCACAATAGCAGATTTCTTCCTGTAAGTCATTTCTGTGTCTGTTTTAGCTGTATTTCTCTTTAATTGTAATGCTGAGTTACTCCTAGATTGTCCATGAATATATTGAATATATTGAGGCCATCAAAACAAACTAATGTCCTGGTTTTGCTGAGACTCTCAGACAACTGTGGTGTGCAGCCCATGAGCAGTCTGGAGTCTGTTAGGGGAGTTTGGTAAAGCTCTTGTGTCTTCCTGTCCAGGGAAGTACTTGCTTACCATTCCACTCTTGAGGACCATGGTACATTTCCTGGGCTGAGTATAACCTTGTGTACTTGATGTTAGCATTGGTATTAGTTTAGCTGCTTTCATTTCAATCCGTGAGTGCTCTCTCCTTTTCAAGATCCCCCTACGCTGCTGGGAAGGGATCAGCTATAGTCTAGCCACAGATATGAGCTAAGTGTAGATAACCAGCTATATCTATGAGCTCCTGTGCACTTCATGATGTACAATATAGACTGGGACACTGGTTTGGGTGGAGATAAATCACATTGCCATGCTGAAAAGAACAGCATCAATGCTCCCTTTTTATTTTGTTGCAGCACATTGTCTCTTTATTCTTCGTCTTTACACACTGCAAAGTGTACTTCAATGAATCATTTGCATGATTGCAAAATAATCTAAAACATCCTCCTGTATTGACTGGGCTTTATAACATATTTAGTGACACTTTTGGTCTCCTTCCAGCAGTCCTAGGAAGCTTTGGAAGGTATCAGGGAGGTTGGAGGAGTTTATAAAGCTGACATCCTGTTGCATGCAGGCTGTCTCAGACAAACACCCACACGCGGCCTCAGCACCTTGGCACTCAGGTTCAGGCCAGACTTTGCCAACTGTTGTGGAGATTAGTCTCACTACAGTCCGTCCACGTTCTGTTAGGCTTCTCAGTGGCGTTATCTGACACTGACAAACCCTTTGTGTCTCAGGCTGTAAAAGCTCTTACTGTTTTCCTTGTTTACGTACATCCTATTTAATAGTGAAGCCTGCTTTTAATCAAAGTCACCGGTCTGAGATGGATCAGCTCTGGGGGTGCTGCTGCCATACTGTCTGGTAACCATTTCCACAGCGTTACGCTATCTGTGTTGGTCAGGATTAGGGATAAACTGGGACTCTAGTGGAAGTAAGTGCTACTGTGTGTCTGAGACCCTGCAGAGGGTCCTGTTCCTAATTCTGGGATAGATAGACATCATTTATGGTCAGCTTCGCCTGTTATGGTGTCTTTCTGATGTTAAAATTGGAAAAGTCTGCCTTTTCATTTCTTGTCAAAGAAAGTCGTTTGCAAGTATAACAGTGTTATTTACAATTATCTTCTTTTTCAGTTTTCTGGTGCTCTCTCAGATTTGAAGCTGAGTGCTCTTAGAGTTCCTTTTTCCTTTTCAGCAGATATCCCAGCCTACACCTATGGGAATGAGGCTTCTGAATGAGGAAACAAAGGTTTCCAAAATGTCCTATCTTTCTTACAGCTCTGCAGCATGAGTCTTGGTGTTATCTCATGGTGAAGAAAAATACTGGTGATCTGGGGGCTTCATCTAGGATTTGTCATGCAGTGTCATTGAAATCCAACTAATTGGCATCTGTTTAGGAAACTGTGTGTGGGTCACATGCACATATACAAATACACATGCCATTGACTATTGCTTTATATATTGCTTATTTATACGTTCCTGCTATTTCTCACATCTGCCTGTACTTTGTTAGCCTCGACTTGCAGTACCCACGCTAGCTAATACAAGCGCAGCACATGTAGAGGTCAGAAGCTTCTTTACTGACACAGCTACTTATATTGTGGTGTATAAACAAAATAATGCTGCAAACATTGTTTGCCCTATCTACCCATCTCAGCGTTTCACTAGTGGTTAGCAAAACGCTCCAGAATCCTCCAGAATGGAAGGTGCTATTTAAATGTAAATTATTATTTACAATATCTTTTGCTCGATATAAGTTTTTGGCAAGTTTCATCTTTACCCCCCGTTTGCAGCAGCAAATCCTTTCATAGCTATAATTTAAATGCAAAGACTTTCCTTGTCCTATCACACATTTTCCAATATGTTTTGATGAAGTCTGAATAGTTCAAATTGAGCTCTAGCGTTGTGCATTTTTTTATTTCATATCTTATTTATATTAAGTTTTGTCATAGGTTAGGGCTTGCTTTTGTATTCCAGTGAGAGACGGTATAGAGTATGCGATTATGCAAGGTCTTTGTTATTTATATGTACTGCATCCTGTGCGTGCTGCTCTGCTGTTCAAGTGAAATGCAGGATTCTATTTTAATTCTCGTGACTCTGTATGATCATTAACAGCTACTGCACACAGTAAAAAAAAAAAATAGGCAATTCAAAGTAGTGTGCATATAAATAAACATAAATGAGCAGGTAAAAGAATGAATGAGATACATTGGTTCTTTTCAAATATCTAACTTCGGATATTTAGTTTAAGGGAGGCATCCTCTGTGCTGCCTCTGCTCCAAGGGGTACTTTCAAAAACCTAAACATAATTAAAAGAAATTCTCGGCTTTTAATAATGTTTTCAGCTCTGTGGTGAGGGTAAATAGTGGGAAAGGTCGTAATATATTGAACACTGCCCTGCCATTTCTTTCTCACTTCTGAATTTCGGTCGGTTTTGGTTTGTGTCTTTGCTGAACGTTAAAACATCCAGCGCCTTCCTCATTCCCTTCCAGTCAGCAGTTGCAAGGACAACCCTCGCCCCCTTCTGTCCAGACGCATGTCTAGGGCTTGTTTTCTATTGTTCTGTTCAGCATCTGCTCACCATCCTGCCTGGGAAGAGAAGCAAGGTCTTATCTCAAAAACTTTATCCATCAGCTCACTGGCAGCTGTCACTACATTATCTAAACACCATACACAAGATTAAAGCTTATGTTTCCCTCTGAATGAGTGAGTTCATGTTCCTTCCCATTTTCATCTGATTTCTCAAGGCATGTAGATTCTCAAGGCCATTGTACCAGTAGAAGGATTGCTGAACCTCATGACTTTATGCTACACTGGTTTGCACGCAAAAGAAATAACATCAAGATATTTTGATGAAAAGCAGATGATTGTCATCCTGTTCAACTGGAAGAAGTTCTGCACTCTGGAGATTGTTCCACTTTTGCCCAAGCAGTTTTCACTCTTCCTTTCCCTTGTCCTACCTCTGCTCCCTGTGACCTTGGAAAGCTGTGAGCTCAACCTCCCTCCACTCAATTGGACCCAGCTTCCCCTTGATTTTCCTCAGTCCTGGTTTCAGTTCCCAGTAAGAATATGCACTGAGGCAGCCTGCTGCTCTTCCATGGTTAAAGTACACTAGACTATTTATAAAACTACTGGTGAAATCAACTGATGAAGGCTGTGTTTGTTGAGGACAGCCAAGCTGAGATGAATGACCCTTTACACAAACTCAATTTCTGTCTCTTTCTGCTGCACATGGGCCTGCAAATATACCTGTTTACTCGTAACGGACTTAAAGAAAAGGCAAGTGAAAACAAATCCAGTGAGATGGTGGATGAACATTTGGATTCACTAAAGTGCTGTGTCTGAGTGAAAAGTGGAGTCCAAAGGACTGGGAAACAGGGAGGCAAGGTCCTACAGATATACCCATACATGAGTGGGTTGCTGTAGTAGCAGAGATTGCATTCTCCAAGCAAAGAAGGAGCCCTGTGCGAGGGAGCAGCTGAAAGATCAGGCATGACAGTTCCCATTTGGACCATCAGAAATTATTACATTTGACTTTTAGCCTAAATTTCAAGGGGAACCTCTGTTGCTGAAGGTATTGTACTGTGCTACTCTAGCCAAGTTTAGATCTATGTAACAGGATAGTTTATCCTTCCATCTTAGACTGTGCCCTTGTACCTACATTGTGCTTTGGTAGGTTTCTGTGTTTAAGTTTCACAGTATTGTTTCAGCATCTGCATTTCTTAGCCCAGAGAGAAAAGATGACATAATGGCTAGAGCATGAGCTTTACACTTCAAAATACTGTGCAGAAGACTGCCAGCTTTCTACATGACACTGGACATGCCACAAAGTTCTCCCTATGTCTTATCCCTCTGCATAAAAGAGGAATAATAACAATTCAATACCTGCCCAGGCCTGTTAGAAGGAGAACTGTGTTAAAGTGGGGGTACCTGGCAGGACAATGGCAGTTTTGTAAGGAGCAGCAGTGGATATGTTACACCTTTCTAAGCGAAGGGTGCGGAGTGACTTGCCACCACTGCTGTGACCTATCACAGAGTCATTCTACAGAACCTCTTGGCAAAATAGAATAAAAGTCATATAGAAAGGTAATAATAACACCTAATGCAGCCTCTTGGGACTCAAATGTTTTTCAAATAAGTTAAGTGCTGCCAAAAAACAAAACCCAAATAACCTAAAAGGTTTAACTGCAGCTTTTGTTCCACCAAAAAACAATGAACTTGAGTGCTTGTGAGCTGCTAGTCACTTCTGACAGTGCTGGGCTTCTGCTGAGCATAGTGCAGTGTTTATAATGTTTCTGCAGGTACCTCTTTGATTGCATTATTCTTTTGCCTGACCTGTACTTTCAGATAAGTGTTTTGCTTAGAAACTACATAATAAATCACCTGTAGGAAACAGACATGTTCCTTTTCTATCAGGGACTAAATGTGAAAAATGGTTTCAAAGAAGCTAAGTGTAAATGATGGAGTTCTGTTACCACTTTTGGCTTTGCTGAAACAAAGTAAAGGTAATGTACAGGAGGCATATCTCAGGGTCACTGCAGTCATATGTCAAGTGCTAGAATAGTACTTGATTTGGCAAAGAGATCAAAGAAAAGCTTCTTGTTATTTTTCTTCTGCACATTGAGAAATTGAATAGGTTTTCCTGCTTTTTAGACTTAATATAACTATGCTATAGTTTCGCTGTTCCTAGATGAGATCACCCACTCCAGAATATGATTACATTTCAGTAGTTTAAAAAAAACTTACATAAGCACTAACCATGATTTGAACTACCTTTCCTGCATCAGACCGATGAAAACATTTTACATTTATATAAATCCTAGCTGCTTCACACCTTTTTGTCACCAAAATAAATGCTATCTTGGGAGACAGAGGCCTCACGGTGGACAACTGATTGCAGTAAATTTGTGAGGGGTTTTACACTGAAAAGAAAAAAGTCTGGTTTTCTTCCCCCCTTAGAAGTCGGTGAAAGTAAATGAACTTTCAAAAGCAGAGGGAGCAGGCAAATTCCTTTTTTTATTCTCTTCTGCAAACACCGTGGCAAAAAAAAGTAAAACAAGTTTAAGCGAAATAGGCAGTTATTGAAACGCTCACAGAGACAAATCCTGAAGTTATATAGGCTGCAGTGATTATATTTTTCAAGCCATACTTTAGAGTGTCATGATATACTATAGTTGTCTTTAATGCTACAGTTACTATATATTAAATAAACGCTAGTGTCGTCTTCCTCTGCATGCGCATCTTATGCTTAGAGACTTAGTCTCCTAGTAGGGATGAGGTTCAGGTCTCACCAGTAGCAGATTAATTTCTCAGGAAGAATTGTTATGAAAGCAGTGACTGTGTTTCATGTGCAGGAATGAGGCTGCAAGGTACCACATAGCCCTATAAACTCTTCGGGAAGAACAACCTTATGTCCCTCAGAGGATAGGGCCTCAAAAAACGCGTCTTTGTGAGATTATTTACCACAACTTGAACTAAGGAAAGGAGCATCCCTTAAGAATTATTCATAATGTTACATGCAGTTTTTATCTTGCATATTTTTTTAAAGCTCATGAAATTAATGAGAAGTGACAAAAGGAAAGGAAATGAACTAACGATGTGGCTGAGGTCAAGCTTGAGGAATGAGCACGGTGGGTTAAAACACCAACACAGTAATGTAGGTGTGAGCAAATGAACCGTCTAATAAATAATTAACAATTAATTTTCTTCTGTCTTTTATCTTTACCTCTTTTTTTTTTCTCTCTAGTTTTCTACCCTGTGTTTCTGTTTAGCATTTTCCGTGTTCCTGCAATTAATTAAAAAACAAAATCAAAGTGCAGGGTTACAAAGTTCCAGTGCTGAAATCCTGCCAGAATGAAAAGTTCTGCTTCTCCGATCCTATTAGTTTGTGCTCATGTTGAGGGCTGGATGTGCATATTTTATAGAGCGTGTGCATGGCTCAGGAGCGGCTGCTCCTCCTAGGCAAGCGGTTCACAATACAGCTCTTCTACTTCTGAGCAAAGGAAGCTTTGTTTTATAAATCTCCAATGCAATGTACATGCAGTTTTGTGTCATGTTATATTGTCATATGACAAGACATGAACCAATGTAAGCCATCGTAATGCAGCACAATGCATTGTATGAGTTACACCTTGTCAGGTTTTTTGGCTTCAGAAAGGAGCGTTTTTCCCAAAGGTAGTAAGTGATGCTAGAAAAAAATCCCCATGTTACCTAGAAACTGACAGGTGCCCCTATTTTCTGACTATCCACATTAAATTTAATCTGAATGTGTTCCACACAGCAAACCTAAATGTTGCATCACTTTTTTGTCACTTCCCAATTTTAATGTTAGTGGTTTGCTAATGTGATTAACTGTTTGCCTCAGGCAGTTAAGACTGTGCTTTGTCCAACTGGACAACTGATGAGCTCAGCAAAGCTCCCTGGGTAAGAAGGATCAGCATCTCAAACCTAAATAGTGGCCTGAGGAAGGCTCTAGCTTTGCAGGTAGTGAAAAGGGAACTTGTTTGTGCTGTCATTAAGCTAAAGGTATGTTGTCTGTTGTTAGTTCATTGCATACTGTATTATAATAAATGCAGTAGAGCATCATTACCTGAATTGTATACAGGTGATACAGGTGAGTTGTACATGGCAGAGCTTCCTGCAAGGCAAAAAAGGGCACTTTTTATAGGTAATAGAGGGATGGGGCAAAAGCTGTGTGGATTAAAAAATTATTTTCTGCTTTTCATTCAGTTCTGAATGGTTGTCTTGTGCCAGCTCACCATCCTCTTTTATTGTCTAACACCATTGCCAAAGCTAAACTCCCGACAATGAATATTGTATAGCACAGAGAAATAAATTGCAAAGGCACCACATATACACCATTGCAGGAAACCGTCCATGTAGCAGTAGCGCTCCTGTTTGGTTGAAGGATTAAGTATTATAAAGTAAATTATATCTGCTTCTTTGAGGGTAAAATATATCCTCATGGTCAAAAGTTACCTCCAAGTGTGATACTCAGCTTGCAGCATTATTGCACACTGAGGGTAACTTCTTTAACCCCTAGGAAATATCGTACCACTGTTGTCTTCAAAACCAGCCACAGGTTTTTGCGCTGTCTAAATAGTACTGTCTGAGCACCACAGCAGAGCTAGTGACTAATACTACTTGGAAGAACTTCAAAGTTTCACAATAAATTTAAAGGGAAAATACCTAGTTAACTGAGGAGCCCTGCACATACATTTTCTTTAGACTCTTACTGTCTTTTAACACACAGCAGCAGCAGCACCAAATGTCTATTCCTGTGCCAAGCATCTTCCTTCCTGGGTGAATTTTCCACTGGGCAGCGGGAGTTACTTGCTGCATGCTACTAGTGAAAGCCTCTTCCTTCCTAGGTGAAGGTCTTATGTGAATGTGGAACAGATAACCTGGTGTATCGTGCAGTGAATATTATCCACATTACATCGTTATTTCACAGGCACTTTTTGTTGAACTGGAATTACAGCAGCATGATTTATTAACCAAAAGTTTAAGCCTCTTTCTTCTCAGCAAGTTCCATGTAACTGACATGTTGTTCTGCATCACAGTTAAATCCAAACCTCATCTACCCCAGCACTGGATTTATCAAAATTTGCTGTAAGAGCTTACAGATAGAACCACATTTTGTATCCGGGTTAGGTGAAAGAAGAAACTGCCCTTTAAGATTGAAAGTAAATGGCAAAAAGAAGCATCCATGCAGAAAACTTCTATCATGTTCTGGAACTTTCTCTATCAGCTCCTAAACTTTTCTCTATCTTAGTCTATTTAATGTGTTCTGCACCCTTTGTAACACACTGGTCACAATGAGTATCTGGGCACCTACTAGTAATTCACTTGGCAACGAGACTAATCAATAGTGATTTCTGAAAATCATTTGTTCTTGAATTGGGCTCCTGACAAACGAACTGTGCACAAGACCTTCAGGCAATATATGAAGTGGTGTTTTACACTCACTGAGGATTGGCCCCGTGGATAGTAACTAACTGTGTGTGGTCCCCAGGGTTAGCATAGGCCTTCGAAGATGCTCTGTCTTAACTTACTCTGTGGTGTCCCTAGGCCATGGTTCAAACTCCAGGATGTTTTCCCCAACAAGACAGTTCTGTCTTGGTTTTGGGAGCATCTTCTTTTTTCTTTGTGATGACATAAAGTGGAGTTTTGTGAAAAATTAAGAATTAGTACACTGAAGGCTAAAATCTTTATCAAAAAGAAGTAGTGCAGCACTAAAGAAAACTAGAGAGTTGATTTTCTGTTAAGGGTCCAATGGCCTGTGAGGTGACCATGCTTAAGGACAGGCAGATTTGTCTCTATGGTGAACTCCTGCTTATCAGATACCTTTTTCTGTTCGTTACATACCCTGGGAATATGGTGCCTCTCCAACTCTCCTCTGGCGAATGCAATTTTAAAACAAGGCAGAACAAAGAAAAATGTGTTCCTGATATAATTATGCCTCCTGCAACTTAAATTTTAGACACTCAGTTTCATCTCTTACTTAAATGTATCTGTGTATTTTAATAGGAACATTCAGCTATGCTTTTATTAATGCAAAAACATTAAAGCGCCATCCCTGAATACTAAAGCCTTAAAGGGCCGTTTCAAACAGAACCTGTCATAAAATGTGCTCTCAAGCGTGTCCCCTTTAAGAGATTCAAGAATTAAATGTTCCCGTATGTGAATTTTATTTTGTACAGCACATTTGCTTTATGGCTACAATTAAGTTAGATGTGCCGATAACAATGTCTGCTTTCCATTTTAAATCGCACATTTCAGACAGTGTGCATTGTTTTATTATCTAATCCACATGCTTTTAATTGCAATTATGGTCCCTTATGAGTCCCCTGGGAGGGCATGATTGCAATTAAAAATGTAATTTAAATGTTAATTAATTACATTCATTTTCTAAACTGGGAAAATTTCATTTATTATTTTCATGTGTTGTGCACTTATCCTAAATGTGTTACCTTCTAAATGTTTTTTTTTTCAAATTAAGTGTTATGTTTATAAAACAGGGTGTTTAATACCCTTTAAAATTTTGTTAGGATGTTTATACAAATTATTACTTTAAATTAATTGCTTCCAAGCTCTATGCACAATTTATATGTGTCATGCAAGCCGAAATGGAGTTGTTTTTTATATTCTGCTGAAATTACATTAACCCAAGAACGAACAAAGTTGATCAGAAATATACAGTATTGCCGCATGGACTCTGAAGTGCTTTTTTACTGGTCGAAAAGAGGAGGATTAACTGGCAAGCCGATGCTCTGTGCTTTTGATTTTCTTACTGGTGATTTGCTTGAGACACAACCAGGTAAAGAGGATGAGTGACCTGAAGAGCATGAGCAGACCCAAGTCTAGGATCAAGTTTTGCAACAAGTGTAAGGCAGCAGAGAGAGCTTCTAAAAAATAGAAGGCAGAGAATCATAGTCTGCTTTCTTAGAAATAACGACTAAAAACATGCCACATTAAAGGGGTTATTCCTATTGCCTTTTTTTAATGCTTTCTTGCAGTCATGGTGGCCAGTGAATCTATTGCAGGTGAAAGCTAAGATTTATGTGTAATTTCATGACCTTAAGAGTGATGAAAAATTATCAGTTCTCTTCCAAATGCTGAGCAGCCAGTGTATCTGTGACAGTCACTTGCAGAGGCATGCTATCATCATGGAAGGCAGTCCAGAATCACTGGTATCATGGGCTGGCTTCCTGCTGGTTTTTGCAAATGGTATTTAAAGTCCTGTGGCATAGGAAAACTCCTTGAAATCTCCCCTGTGTTGGCTGCCTTCAACCACACTGGCAACCCACAGGCGTGAGCCATGAGGAGGGGGCTGGAGAAAAGGGCAGTAGTTTTGCAGAGCAGCTACTAAGTCAGGTACTAATGGTTTTGAGTCACTGGGTTCTATAATTAAAAACTGATTAAAGATATCCCGATCCATCCTGTTATCTTTACAAAATATATTCTCATTACAAATTTGTGGTCAGTGCATTACAAAAACAACTCCTCTAATTTATTTTCTCAGAGACTATCACAGAACCAGCCAATTAAATCAGGAAAGTTTAGAATTATGATGTTCTGATAGACTCACAGCTCCTCTGAAGAGAGAGATGAAGCTAAAGGACATGGCTGAAAGATTTTTAACTACTGCTGCCAGTTGTGGCTGTAATGGACACTCCTTTTGGAAGGGTTTAAACATTTCAAAAACCAAGTCAAAACTGAAAAATATCTGTGTTTCAGTGAGGCAGGGCAGTCCACACTGTCTTTTTGATCAGTTTAACAGATTAAAAAGTACAAATGAAAAAGGGTTTAGTTTGACTCAGTGCAGAGGGGTGCAACGCTTTCTTAAAGGAATTCATGGTGAGTAGATCCATACCACCAACACAAACACAGCAGGGCAATATGGGCCAAGAAGCTAATCAACTGCTTTTTCATTTGTACCATTAATGAGAAGGAAAAGATTAATTAATTCATAACTAGTAAGGAAAGTCTAAGTCTGGTTTGGGTGCATCAGACTCTTTGTGTAGAATTTGATTGCATTTTAATCTCCCAAAATTGCATTTAGTTCTGAAATGATAAAATCCTCTGCTTTTATTTATTCATTGATCCAGAAATGCCCCCAAAACATTGCCCCCAGGTAGTCCCAGTGACAGAACACATCGCCATGAAATGCACCAGGAAGCCACACAGTCATTACATATAGCTCTGGGAACTGGCCTCCCACTTTAGCCAAATCTTTACCTCTTTAGAGATACACAACTCTGGGAGTTCCATCAGTTTAGGAGGCTGCAGTTAATTTTAGTGATGATATCATCAAAACAATTACAGAAGTTCTGATAACCCTCATTGACTATCTATTGAAAAAATCAGATTCTAAATAAATTACTATTGTACTTTTAAAGCTGTGCATGACATGTCCTACTTACGGGGTGACCTAGATAATTTCCATAAATTAACCTCTTTTACCTTCCATTTCCTCTGCCATCCTGCTGCTACCTTCCCACAACCGCTCCATCACTACGTAACTCATCTAGTGGATGGAGAAGATATTGATGCTGTGCTGGATCTTAAAGTGACATTAAGAACTTACCTGCCTAAATGATCATTTGCATCTAGCTCACTAGCCTTGTCATATAGCTGGGGAGATAATATATTATGAGATGTGTACTGAATTAGCTGTCAATTGTAGTGAAGCTCTCCCTTAACTGTGTGAGGAGAAAGCTCTTGAATGAGCCTCAATCTCGTCTTTTTTTTCAGCTGAGATGTTTCGTTTTAGTCACCCAACCCGAGCCAATTTTATTAAGTCTGCTGTCAGCTGTGACCCCTGCCAAGGACTGGCAGGGCTGAAATAGTTATGCTGTCTGATGTCATTCATGGCAGCTACAGATCCCAGTCCTGCTTAGGCACTAAGGGCTCTCTGCTTGTGCGGCAGCAACCATCGCACTTGTAATATCAGGCAAAATGAGAAGGCTTGAGGTAAAAAGCCACATTGCCCTTTCAACTAGCCCAAATTGCTGGAAGTGTCAAGAGGCTGTGGGCAGACAGTCTTTCATTGGAAAGGTTTGGTCAATATATGCCACATTCTGGGAGCGGCTGGGAAGAACAGAGCAAACCATGGTGTTGTGGGGAGTGGGGTGGACACTGTGCTGCCAGCCTCGTCTTGGCGACAAGTTGAGTGTGTGGGCCAGATGTGGTGAAATACTTCTGCCAGAGCAGCATCACCCTGAGGTGGTGCTTCCAGTGGCTACTTTGTCTGGGGAATGATCCTGCTGTTCTTGACAAGCAGAAAAGTGAGAGTATAGTTGTCTCGCTCGGGTGCAAGCCCTGCACATGTGGGGCCACTTGGCTACTAGTATAGAGCAGAGCACTGAGACATCTGCAGCCTGCCCAGTTTGTGACTAATTGCTTCACTGGGGTGACTCTTGTATGGACTTTGGTCACCATTTTTATGGCAGCAGAAATTCTGTAGCTATAGCCGATCTGATACAGACCTGCTTTCCATCAGTCTGTGATCGAAACCATGGATAAGGGACCAGGAGAACACACTGTCCTTTTCAATGCCAAATTTCTGTTCTGTCCAGATCAGTTCCTTTACCTGGTAGGAAAGCAACACTTTCAAAATGTGGTTCACATTGATAATTGCAACTTATCTTTAACTAAAATAATTGCAGTTGTCCTCAAAGCTCCATGAGAGGGACAGCTTGCTCCATCCTCTCTTAATGCAGATGCACACAAGTCAATGCTTCCCTGAGCATCCTGGTGGTAGCAATGCTGGACTTGGTGCACCACTTGTCCTAGCTACATGGGTCTGCCTTCATGCCCTGTCAGAAAGACTAATGTGGAAAGAGAGGAGATAGACCCAAAACTTAGAAAATCCCATTGTAGCTGCCTGAGATCACGACATATTATGCTCTTCACATGCCAAAGAAAGTTTAAATCCTGTAAGAGTGATACTTTATTGTCAAGGTAACCAGAATGGGTTCGCCAACAATTTACGTGGCTCTTAAGTCTATTTACATGCTTGTTTACTTGGCTTTTCTCTAGAAGGGAAAAAAAAAGTAGTTACCTTAGCAACTGCCTCATTGCATGGTGCTGAGTCTTCCTTTGCTATCAAGTATCCTCTGCCAGGAGCTCACAGACTGGATTCGTAGGCGCATCTGCTTTAACCAGTGGAGTCTGGGCATAGTCTATGCATTGGTTTGTAGTGTGATTGTTTTAAGGGCTAAATATTGCATCCTAGATGAGCTGTGAGAGGTGTCTGTGTCTGTGATTCCTTAGCTTAAGAGGAACTGACAGAGGACAGTGCCAAGGCAGAAATGGGGGAACAGTGCAAGCTAGGGTGATAGAAATGTGGCCATACTCTTTTGGAGAGATGTTAGTGTCCTTGAGATCTTACCTTCCTTGTCAGAAAAAATTTAAACCAAAAGTGAACCCTAGGACACTGGGATGTAGATGCTTACTGGGGTAAGGAGTCATTACAGTCTGCATGTAAATTATGAATTCCAGTCTGATGCTTCTGTCCCCTAATCTGTTTCTGGAGTTTTGTACTTAATGAGCTTCTGCTCTGACCAGCAAGCAGTGAAGGGGTGAATGAGATGCTGTCATAATTTTTCCTTTCTTGCCTTGCCTTCCACAGAAGATTTTGACCTGAACTCAGAGTGAGCATACTGCTGTCTGGGAAAACTCCCAAAACTTCTGCAAACTGAGTTACCAACACAGGCTGTGTTTGTGCCTTTGTTTTAACAGCATTTGAGAGAGATGCTTCATCAAATACCCTAATTTTATTTGCTTTCCTTGCTCATTTTAATTTGATAACCACATAAAGACTTCATACTGACTCCAAGGAAACTCTTATTCTATAAAATAATTACAGTTCCTTGAATGATCAGGGCCAGATTTTTTAGAATACACACATCTTGGGAAGAAATCCTAGCAGGAGTTTCAAAAGAACCTCAGCAGATTAAAGACTTGATTCCTTTTTAACCTGCTTAAACACTTGCAAAAATTCTGGTAAGGCTCTACCTGCACTTCAGCCTTCCTAAATACCTTTGAAAACTCAGCCCTCTTTTGTATCTACATCCCCTCAACTACCTTTGTCTGCCATTTCTGAATTCTATTTCCACCTCTTTTTTCCAAATCCTGGTATGATATTCTTCTCCATCCTTGCTCTTTAGAGTCATTTTAATAATGTGACTTGCATTATTTTCATCTCTTTTAACCATTTATTCATTCTATTACTGCTATATACTAATCTAAATTAGTTTGCACTTTCTCTACGGCACAGAAAACGTGCTGCTATGAGCCCAGTGACTAGAAAACAGATTTATTACAGCATGCATGCTGCAATATTACAATGGCTGTACTAGTGAATAATATAGACAATAATTGCCTTATACTGGTTTTTAGCACAGATATCTTCCTCTCCTTAAATCCTCAGGGCCCGAGTCTGAGGAAGCCTAATCCCTGATTTCTAAAGCTAAAGACTCATAGATCTGGAATGTCCAAACCATTTTTCAGTCTCGCTCCTGAGGGTGATGGGTATCCTTTACTTTTGGGGAAAGCCTCCCTTCCAGCCTGGCGCAATAGTGATCCTCCTCGTCACTGTGCTCCACCGCTCTATCAATTTTCCTGCTATTGACAGAGCTGTAGGGCTCTGGGAAGAGGAGCTCACTCCAGCTGTACCGCCGTGCAGGGTGACATGCAGCATCCCCACCGCAGATAAATATCGATTAGACAGCTGAGGACTTGGGTGTCCTGAATAGAGAACTCTCAGCGAATGTGCTGATTCCTCCATGTTTTGGGGTTAACAGATTATTCTGTTCTGGCCTAATTTGTCCAGCAATGCTAAAATCAATATTAAACTTGGCCTGTCACTGTATTCTTCCTGCTGCGAGCACATTCTTCAGACCACACTAGTACATAGAAGGTGCTCAGAGTCAGTAGAACTGCTCTTGCCTTGAATCTGGCACTGGCATCTGGTGTCTTTCCATGAGAAAACACCCGGAGCTGAGGGGACATGTGCAGAGCATCCTGTGCCTCCCACCCCTCTTGTCATGTTCCTCATCCAAAGCAACTCATTCACTGAAGCAGAGAGCAGCTTAAACCCAGTACAGACTGAACTATTTCATAAATGATCCCTGCAAAATAAAGTGGTCACCATCACTGCATGCAAGAGTGAAACACTGGAGAGAGCAGCAGCTTTTTCTGAAGCATGTAGCAGGTTTTCTCATGTTTCATGATACTTCCAAAACAGGAGTGGGTGTATTTACTTATTTACATGCTAATGACAGCCAATAATAAACACTATTTCCCACCCAAAAACTTCAAAGGCACAGCCGAAGTGGGCCAGCTGCTTACAAACTCACTCCTGCTTTTTAAGATGTCAGGGAAGTGCAGTGAGTAGCCCTAAAGCAAGTTCTACAGATTTGCTCCCATGCTTCAAATCCTCAACTGTCAAGCTCCCTCTTTTTAGCATCTGACTATAAGACAGGTTCCCCCTGAGTGGTGTCCCACTCATGTAGCAATGGGTGACACTTCCTAGGATATCCTTCAGGAACACTTGGCTGATCTGCAGCTGCTTGGTTGCCTTTGTTTCTTTGTTCACAATTACTCTTTTCTGAGTCATTTTTTCTTTGAAGTTTCCAAAGCACTGGTGAGCAAAATAGCACCGCTTTGCCAGATTTTTGTTCTCCTTTTATAAGGTGTAGCTGGCAATTTGGCACAATATGACCCAGCGAGCTGCATATTGGCTGGTGAGGTGAGTGAGGTTCAGCCAGTGGAGACTCTTCTTTGCTGCATTTGAACACCCAGCACCAGCACTGCAGCCCTGACTGCCTGGAGCTACCTGGGTGCCAGGAGGTGCAGGGTACAGCTTGGGCTCTGTTTTGGAGATGCTTTGCTGCACATTTCTTTTGTGGGCATATCTGCTGTTGGTAAAGTTGCTTTTGTGCCTCAGTTTCCCCTGTTTTCATAGTCTTCTTTGTCAGTCTTTCCTCTCTTTATAATTTTTCTCCAGGGAAGAGACTATTTCTTATTCTGTTTTTGAAATGTACAAACTGGCCCATGATAACAGGAAATGCACCTTCCACTGGGGACATGCACACTTGTATGACACATTTACCCTGTGTTACAAAGGTTTGAAACCTTTTCCCACTGTTGTGGGGCTTCTCTTGTTTAAGGGCCACAAAGAGGTTGTGCTATTGCATGCCTCACCCTGCTGCATCCTAGATCACCCCATGGATGGCGTCAGCCGTGAAGTTTTCCCACCTTTGTGCTGGCTAGTACTATGGTTAGGGCAAATATAGCCATTCCTTTGGTGCACAGTATGTTCCTCTTCCCTGCTCTCTTCAGGCAGGCATAACACTTGTAACGTGTCCTGTTTCCCCACCCCACTGCCACTGCATTGGTCTTTGCTATTGTTACAGACCTGAAAGGTCATGCCCAAGCTTGCTGCCTTCCACTAAAAATAAAGTGATACCACGTAACACAGACCCTGGCTTCATGTCATCCTTCAGCCATGACCTTTGTATTCCAAAGATGATCTCAAGCCAATTAGTAATGGCAAAGCTTCTCTCTCTCTCATACAGCATATATTTCCTTATTTCACCAAAACCATATAGAAAGCAGAGAGATGGCTACTTCTGTCTAGAAAAGCCTACAAGTCCTGTCATCTAGTGATAGAATAGGGGTGCAAGCTGGAACATGAGAGGTTCCATATCAATATCAGGAGTAACTTCTTCACAGTGAGGGTAACGGAGCACTGGAACAGGCTGCCCAGGGGGGTTGTAGAGTCTCCTTCTCTGCAGATGTTCCAGACCCTCCTGTGTGACTTGATCTAGGTGATCCTGCTGTGGCCAGGGGGATTGGACTAGATGATCTTTCGAGGTCCCTTCAGATCCCTAATGATTCTATGATTATCCTCTTTCTAATGCTGTGGGGACCTCTGGGGATTGGTTCTTCTGTGCTTCCTTGGTATCAAGACAGTCCCTTCTTTTTTTTTTTTTTGCTTTCTTGATTGTCCACTGAGTCTGGAGGTAATTGCTGTGTGACTGCCTGTCTTCACAAGTTGCCGCCTTCTCATCATTTTCTGCATTTTTGTGGCCAAATGGTGTGGCAGAGGACGAGTGATCTGGGCTTCAAACAATGGCTCAGGAGATAATGATGTTTCTCTTATCAGCTGTTTCAACACCCTGCATGACCTTCTCCAAGCCATTCAGTTTGGCTCTGTCTCAGTTTCCCCATCTGTAATGGGAAATGAGTATTTGCAGAGCACTTTGGATTGTTATTAATTCTTCGTAGAGTATCAGAAATGTGGCTAACACTTTAAGACGCTATAAAAGTACAAAGTAGTATTATTAATCTCAGGAGGAGGAAGTAGCTGGCCCACAAGGTGCTTCCTTCATCAGTCCTCCAGAGGAAGGTCCTTATCTTTATGACCTAAACACAGCACTTTTATTCTGCTCTTGTAGAGGGTTAACGGGTGTATTTTAAATGAAGATCTTCTGATCTAAGCTAGAGGAGCACCATCAAAATGAATGAAGCTGATGGCATCTTACATTTTTCCTGCGCATCTCAGTCTAAAACAGAAAGCAGAACCGCTCTGCACGCAGCGCAGCGCTTTGTAATCTGCAGCGGAAGGCTCTGCTGAAGTCACTTGCAATCGGCCCTTTCCACTTACCCTCCGATAAACAGTAGACACAGGGCGACTCTAATGGTTTGACAATAGTTGCACACCCTGGGGTTTTGCTGCTCTCCTGAAAAAAAAATAGAAGGATGTCATGGACAAATGAATGTTGACAGTGGCCATACCAAACAATTCAAGGAAAAAGTGCCGTTTTATATGTACTCCTGCTCCCTTTGTCAATACTTTAAAGATGGTTCTTATTTCAGAGCAGGTATTGATTGTGTATAGGTTAGGCCCCCGGTTCCATTTGTCATTTCTGATATTATAGCGTGTTATCGTTTAAAGCTGTAATGGGAGAGGTGGCTGAGCTTAAAGCAAGCTGGTTGTCTGAAGCTTTGATAAATGGCTAGATGGTCTTTGTTTCTGCAGCAGTGAGCAGTTGGCTGCTATTTGCTTTACCTTTTATCCAAGAATAACTGTGTGATGGGTTCTGGAAGTGAACAGTATCATTTTGTCAGATGTGGTTCAGAACTAGCCGGGTGGTCCTAGCAAAGCAGCTGAGGGATTTTTAACACCCGACAGGATGTGAGCAAAGGCCCTGTATAAAACTGAAACAATTCTGGCTCCACATGGCTGCTTTGGTCGAAAAGTTCTCAGAGTTGTTTTTTTAAGGTGAGAGGACAGGAAATGCTGGGGGGTGGGGTGGGGAGCCAGGGTTCTTTTAAAAGCATTTCTATTCATATGGAAGGATCTTACGAGAAAGATCAGAAGACAATAGGTGGATTAGATTTCTTTGATGACCTAACAAACTTGCAAATTTTTGGCAGATCGAGATAAAAGATCTGCTTTTCAGATGCACTGCACAGCCCCACCCCAGCCTCCGAAATATGGCCACTGCAGTGTTTGTGCCTGGGAGTCGGCAGGACTGGGGTGGGAGGGAGGTAGCACACTCTTTGAATTCTTTCCCTCTACATGGCTTACATTTCTCAAGGTTTTGGTATTGCTTTCATGAAATCACATCTGTTTGTCAAAATCAAAGTGCAGCGTTGCCTGGGTTCCACTTCATTTGAATCACCAGGACTCTGGAAATGGTAAGTGGTCCTCTCCCCAATAACAGACACGTATAATGTCTTGGTTTTGCAGAACCTCATTGATCAAATTTTGGGTTCACAAAACTAAGATGACACCTGGGGATGTTTTGTATCTTGATTCCTTTTGAGTCAGGCAAGCTCGATTCATACTATGAGTTTAGTCAATGCAATACCAAAGTGTGTTGCAGTTTGTCCCAAGCCAATGTTTATAACCAAATGTAGGTAGGGGAATCAGTAATGATCTGAAAATATATCTCACTCATTTGACAGCTCAGCTGTAATAGCTCCATAGCATTCACAACATGCTTGTATTGAGGGAGTCCTCAGTGCGGCTTTGGAACACTGCTCTGAGCTGCTGCTGAAGTAGTAGCAAGGTGTCTTAACAGGTTGGCTCTTGAGCCTTCAGGTACCTACCCTTCGTTAGCTGGATAATCTATGAGTGAGCATTCAGACTACTCACTGTTCCTGCCTCTAGTAGACTGAAATGGTAGCTGTTAATCGTATCACTGAAGTTGAATTGCCCAGACAAGTAGCAGCAGATTGATTCCGTCACCTCTTTTACAGAAATCACAAAAGGCTGCTCAACAATTGAAATAGCTCAGAGTTCAGTGCAGCTCACAGCATAGTGGCAGGGGAGCTCTGCTTTTGTGTCTGTAGCAGGAAAGAAGTTACCTTTCCTGGCATGGAAATAGAAACAAAAATGAAGCTTAGGAGTCAATTCTGCAATTCCTAGTACTACAAGTAACACAGAGATCCACCAATTCCCCTTTTCTGTGCTTTGGCTCTTCGCTTGTGATAAGCTAAAATACTGCAGAAAAAGTTGATGGCACATAAACGTGCATTTGTACAACTAGCAAGACAATGAGAATAGAAAATAACAATGAGATGTCAAACCTGTGCAGAACATATTGGGTCTCTGCAAAATAGGAACCACACTGAACCTCCCCCGTCTCTCACATGCCTGGTGATTCAAACCAAATCCAGGATTCTGTGGCTGCTGAGAGGGTTAGTCAATTACTTCACCAATCTTTAATCAGGCCTCTCAGGTGTTCCTAGCATTGCCTGGAGCTGTAGATGTAAGTGTTGAAGAGGGATATTCCTGAGTGTGCAATGCAGCCCAACATGTATTGGCCATGCTCACAGTTTCTCAGCATAACACCATCTCAGGAGACCTAGCTACCTATTTTCTAGCCCAAAGTGAGGATCAGATGGCAGCCATGGTGGTTTGGACAACACCTCAAACCTCCTCATGGTTGACATGTGCATTGAAGATCACTTTGCACTCTTCTTAAAACAGGTCTAGTTGTGTCTGTGGCCAAAGCATCCCTGTTCACAAAGCTGTGCCTCTCTGGGCCCCAAAGATGACTGAATTTCAATGAGGCTTTATTCTTCAAAATGAAAGGTGCTGTCTAACAGTAAAATATTGTTCTATTAAATTCAGCCCATGGCAGATCCACTACTGAGGGCTATTGAGGCAAATAAGAGCAGGGTGATGGCAGTGTGTGGTCATAAAGTTGCAGTATTCAAAAATGTAGAAAAAGCAGGTTGTCAGATTTCAATAAAGCAGTGGAAATGAATAGATACATCTCAGAGCTGGTTGCTTCCTAGTGGGATGGAATTTGAATAATAATATCACACTTGAACCAACATCGGGTTGGATTAATGGCTAGCACAGGCAAAGCACTAGTATGGTGAAGCTGCTGCAGCAGCAGCACCACTGTAGGTGTTACTAATGATACAGAGCAATGCTTCTCCTTGTTTGCACACAGAATGAAAAAAATCAGGGAGGAGGAATCTGGGAATTATTGCTTTAAGCTGCAATTTTCAACAAAGAAATCTTGCCATTCCAAACTGTCTAGACCTTTAAAAATAAAAGATGTGCAGTATTTACAATGCTCTTCAGTATTCATGAGGCTTTGCTGCTTGTTGTAAGGCGAGATGAAAACAATACTCAGTAGATTTTCATAAGTGACACGCAACTGTAAGATTGATAGATGATGTGGATTTAATGTATGTGGAGTTCAGCGCCAACATAAAAGCTGTGATGTACCCAAACACTGGGTTTATTAAATCCCTGTTTCCTTAAATGATCATCCGAAGCCTTTCACCACTCTCTCCTACCAGAAAATAAAGGAAAGAAGATAAGGAAAAAAAGCAAGGAAAGAGGGAAAACAAGCTCCAACCTAGGGAATCCCCATAGTTTTGGGAGAGAATTACAATATCAGAACTGGAAGAGAAAAATATTTGGACACTCTTTGCATAGAGACCAAGTCAAGAGTCAGAAATACTGACTCTTAAATTACTGACCACTTAAATTGATGTGATTGAGTTATGAACAGTTAAACATAAGTATTCTCTGTCAAATGCCAAAACCCTATTACATTAACTCTTTCCTCTCCTCAACTTCATGTATAGCCAGAATCTACTAGATTCTTCTTAAAGCCCAGGATCCTCTCTCCCACCCCTCAGTGTGGCGGGACCAGCAAACACAACACTAAATCTCCATTTCTTCTACTGAAGCCTTGGTGAATACATAACATGGGTGCATGTCAGGTCCTGCCCTCTACTCTCCTGGGGCAGGCCTGCTTGAAGTGGGAGAGCAGTAGTGGGGCAGCAAGGGCATAGTAAACTATCCTTGTTTGAAACATCAGCTGAGGGAACTGGAGATGGAGCTGATGACTTGCCCAGAGTCAGTCTTTGCTTGGCACACCCTCCACTCATTGGGACCTGTAAGTCAGCTGCAACAACCGTCCTCACGAGGCATTTCCCATGCACCTTTGCTAATCTGAAACAGCATTTCACCCTTCGCCTGACATCAAGTGGACTATTTTCTCTTTCCTTCCAACTTCACCCATCAGGCTGCATTCTTATGAATTAGGATTGACTTATGCAGTGTCCCAAATCCGCCTGAAAATGATTTCTGAGCTGCTTAATTTGCACTGTCTCTGGGGGTGCAACACGCACACCCTCCTTGATAACAGCCGTGAGTAACATTTTCTGCCGTGCATTCGCAGCACTTTTTAACAAAGGTGTATTTGCTTCTTAGTGGAACATTTCACTTAGTTTCAGGGTCATTTCCTGTGACAGCTGAATGTCTGTCTTCTTTATCACCTCAAGATTTAGCAAAATGATATAATTAGTATAGTTGTGCTCCTTAACCCAGCCAGCTGCGCTGGAAATCAGGCCATTGCAGCTCAGTTGAGAGGAGTAAATAGCATGAAGACAGAAATCAGGCTTCTGCTCCAGACCAAATTTGAATTTTTAGAAACAAGCAATGTTACTACTGCATTTATTCCCTGGTATGATCCATCGTTTAGACACTGATGCTCAGTGGTGCTATGCAATGGTCGATGTGACTGGTGACCCTGGCCTGTGGCAGAGGTTGAAGCTGGATACACCCGAATTCAGTTCATATCTGCATTTCTCCCTGTGCTACTGAACCAGTTATTTGTTGGATACTCTTTTGTTTTCAAGAAATAATTTTATTTTCTATTATTCTCTATTCTACTTCTTTTCCTTTAAAAAAAGCTCGTTTTCCAAAGGATAAGGGTTTTTTTGACTTCAGTAATATTTTCCACTAATAAATCTTTCTCATGAAGCACTGGAAATTTTTTGTAACAGACAGCAAGAATTTAAACCTAAAATCTAGAGGAATGGCAGAAATAGAAGGGAAGGACATCAGTGTATAGACACAGATCATTAGGGGTTGGAAGGGACCTCAGTGGTCATCAAATCCAACCTCCCTGCTTGAGCAGGATCACAGAACCACCATATCCTCTGGAATTTATAAATGAGTTAAAATAACTTTTCTCCTCTTTAGTTGCTGGTAAATACCTGAAGAAATCATTAGTAGTTGGAACGTTTATTGGAAAAATAAACTGCAGCAAATGCTGATGGAAAACAAATGGCAAATCTGATCAATCCATGGCAACACATTTGCTTTACAAATTTGAAATCAAGGTATATATCTATATATTAATGCAATCAAGGGCTAAGAAACTTCTGTGTACCTGCTCCCAGTGAACCTGCATCAAAATGCTCATTACGAAGTGATATATGAGGAAACATTTACAGAAAACAATTTGAGGCATAAATACTATGCTGAAGGAAACTTGTAAATTGCAAGAAGCTGAAATTCATAAAACAATTTTGACAATGTGGTTTTGCTGCCTGATCAAGAATGCTCGTGCTTTGTAAAGTCCCTGGATTTTCTACACAGGTTAGACTGCAACATGCACATAAAGCCACTCATCATAACCCAAGGGAAGTGGAAAAGGAGTAAGGAAAATAGATAGCCAAGACTCAGCACAGTTAACAAGGAAGACTGAGAAATAATATATGCAAATAAATAAAGGGAGTGTAGTATGGTTGTTGTGCCTTCTGAAATAAGCCCAGTTGTGCCTTCTCAGCTGCTTTCCTCTGGTAGAAAGTGCTTTCTTTTACCTATGTAAACATGCTTAGTGTTGCTTGTCCTCTCTTGTTCAGTTTTTATAACTGAGTTTTTCCATGTGTGAAATCCTGTTTTTTAATGTAAGCTATGAGCTATATGTGAGCTAAATGCTTCACAAATAGGAAAAATTCAGGAACGGCACACCACTTGGAAAACTGAGGAGGTTATTCACCCCTGCTTCCAGCCAACATGAGTGCACGCACTTGTCAAATCTATGGCTTTCTTTTTTAAAGAATTGAACACAGTGGGGAAGTATCAACATTAATTTCTATCCTTCCTCTCTTTGCTTCTATCCACACAGCCTTTCCTCTCCTCCTCGCCTGTTTATCATTACTGTTCTGGTCTTGTTTAGTTTGCTCTGTTTTTAAATAGCCAGGTCACTCCCATCTCAGTTTCTTTCTGTTTTTATACTATGCTCACCTGCCCTTTTTCAGATGGTGTTTAAAGCACCCGTGTGCCTCAGCACAGGTTCACTCTGAAAGCCACCCCATTTCTGTAATCCTTTGCAGACACAAAATAGGTGCTTTCCACAACGGCTACTTATGTATTTCTTTATCAGTCTTCCACTCTTCCTTGTACTACTAAGGATGGTGCTGTCAGTTCTCCCAAAGAGATCTTAACTTGCCCTTCATCTTCATTGCTTTACAGCTGGACATTCAGTCAGACTCTGAGTAATGGTGGCATGGAGGTGCATATCGCACTGTGTGGCTGCTCATGTCAGACGTTAGGAAAGTGGTGGAATAGCACTGGTTATATTTAAAAGTCACGTAGATATGAATCCTAGGAACATGGTTTAGCAGTGAACTTGGTAGAGTTAGTTATATTAGTGCTGGATTTGATTATCTTAAAGGTTTTTTCTAATCTAAACAATTCCATGACTGATAGTTGAAATTGTCTTCTGTTCCTTATGCACTATTAAATGTACCACAAAAATGCCCAGTGCCAGGTAAAGATATCTCTGCTTTCAGGAAGTAAATAAGAAAAGTGCAGCTGCTGAGTGTGCAGACGGTGTGTTGTGCCTCTCTGCAGCCACTGGCTTTAATGGGACTGTGCGTAAGTGGCACCTGAGATTTTGTAATGGTTTCCTCTTCCTGCCCTGCTGCTCAGGGGATTTGAGTTCTCTGCCATAAATTTGGGAATATTAGATTGGTGGACTTTCTCACAGGTTCCAACACCTTTCTGTAGCAAGCATATCATGATACACAAGAATGTGCCCCTTTTGTAAACTCTTTGAGCCCCCTGTGTCTCTTGGTGCCTCAGTTCTCAGTAAGACAGAGCTGAGAGCCCTTGTTTGCTTTGCCCCTGAAAATTGGCACCTCTTCATAGCATATCCAGTGCCTGAAACATCAAGGCTCTCACCTTGTCTGGGCGTTCAGCTCTAACAATAACAAGAAGAAATTAAGAACAGGTGCAACAATAGAAAGGAAGGTGCTAAATGATGAGGAGGTTAAGACCAGTGTTTATCAGGTTTACTTGCCAGTGCAGGGCTGTGGCAAGTGCACATCTGCGTGCTTTTCCCGGGGAGGTAACCTGTCATGGATGTGGCTTGAACTTTTATTTGTGATTTTCATGAGCCTTCCAGAGCTATGCATTCCCTACACTGAGGTGACTACTTTGAGTTCGCTTTTTTAATTAAGGTTCTGTATTGTAACTAGTCAATGTACATTATTGGGAGAATGAATGTCAATGCCAGTGCTTTTTCTTTCTCTCCTTTATCTTTGTCAATGATTCAAAGACATGATTTATGGTTAGTCTCCGTCTTTCAGGATCATCCATCAAGCACTGGTTTCACTACAGGGCTCGAAGTTGTAAATCATGCAGAAAGGCTGTCACTCATCTCATTTAACCCCTTCAACACAAGGATAGAAAAGGAGGGCTGTTCTTTGCAGACCTGTAGGAAATAGAAATATAATGGCCATAAAACTGATGAAGTTAGACTAATCTATACAATTAATTGTTCCTTGTAATACAATAATTACTACTACTATACAATAATTACAATTAAGAAAACAGGGCATGACTTACTCTCTGGGTTGATTCTAAAAACCTGGATGACTTCAAGGACCCATAAAAGATGTCACTTTTTTGTTTTCTCTTTTGAGCACCTTTAGATTTTTTAATGTCCATTACAGACACGAAGAGCCGAACTTCACTTTAGAATCAATCACATGCTACTTCTAATCATGACCTTGCAGTGACTAAAGGAGTGCAAAAGTCCATTAGCAGCTGCTATTTTCAGCTCTGTAAATTAGCAGTTCTCCCTCCTTTTTCCCACTCCATCCCTCCTCTTTTCTCTCCTTTTTTTTTTCTCCTTTTTTTCTTTTTTTTTTTGGACAGAAAGACAGCAAAAAATGAAATGTGTAAGTGGCATGGGAGCTTCCACACTTAGCCTTGTCTCACAGGCTTGAGGACTAGTGACAGCTTTGGCCAAGTGGCTGATTGCTTCTCCGCATCCTCCCCTGCCAGCCTGGGCTGCTGCTCCCAGGTCACATTAAGCACTAACTTTTCAGACAAAGCCTCCACCTGCTCCAAGCGCAAAGCCAGGGAGACTGGCATTAAATAATGAGGTGTCTTTCCTTTTTATCTTGCTATTTTATTTATTTATTTTTGGTTCAAAGTGTCGGAACTCAGTAATGGAGGGTTATTAATGAAAAATATATGTTTGGGGTCTATTTGTTTAGATTCTGCAGTGACTTGATGGCAATTTTATCCCTGAATTATGTATAGCTCTGTTTTGCCTAGGCAAGCTGATACAAACAACAAATATAGTTAGAAAAAGATATATCAGTAAATAAACTGAAAGGTTGTAAAATATGAATGTTTATCATCCAGACGGTGCTGCTTCTCTTCTTTTTTACATGAACTCTACTTGAGATGGTATTTAGGAGCTTGGGACTTCTCCTGTTCCAGCAATCTCTGCAGCTTGTCACAAAAACAAATGACACCAGAGGGAACTTTGTCTTACACCGTATTCTTCTGCATGAACCTCGGTCTTCTTAAGGTGCTCATAATTTAAATTTATATCTTGATGTATTGGAAGATAAGATCTTACTCTTCTTCCCTTACAGACCCATGCTCCTTTTAACCCAGGCTCCTATGCTTTTCCATTTCGGTATTTAGCATCTGCTCACCTAGCTCCAGGTGAATGAGGAATGCAGAGCACCAGAGGAAAGTGTGCATTCGTGGCATGCATCCTGCTTTATTGTGCTGGCGGGGCTTGTAACAAGCTACAGCCTTCCCCATTCCCTGCGTTAGCCCTCTGTGTACAAAGCTAATTCCTGCTATAAAGAATAACACCTGCCACTGCTTTGTGAGCCTTGTCAACGATCTGCATTTGTAAACAGGTCTTTTGCTGCATCTTACAGAATCTTTGCGTTGTGAGCTGAAAATAACTTGGGGAGGGGGGGGGGGGAACAAAGGACAAGGTGTTTCATTGTCTGATGGGATTAAGAAAAATGTTTAATCCTCCATCTAGAAGATAACTCTTATTTTTTAAAATGCCATCCTTTGCAAACATCTTGATAAATTAGCACTTGCTTTATTCTGGACTAAAGTCTCATCCCACAGGGATCTCCAAGAATTTCTGCTGCTAAAATATAGCATAGAGGAAATTATAATTTTAGCATCTCTCTGCAGTCTTAATTAAGACTGTTCTTCTGATATAGAGCTGTGGTGTCTAATTACCAGAAAGCTGTCAGAAAGTAACTTTCAAAAAACCTGTGTTGAAAAAGAGTTGGTAAGACTAGAAATATTTATTCAATTATGAATTTATGGTTCTAGTAGATTTTAAGTCTAGCAGCCAACATTACTACTAATTCCTCTCTCAATATCCCATCTCACAAGATAAATTCTAGTTGCAGATCCTCTTCACCAAACAGTTGCATTTTGAGCAGACAACATTTGGTAGTTTAGCTTGAACAAATGAGGGAATGTTTCCTACCATTTTTTATCTGGCACATTCACAAAGTACTTGGAGTTTGCAGTCTATTCCACATCTCAAAGACAAATTCTGGCACAATTGTCCATCCATTTTTGCCTTCAAAACCATGGAAAAGCTCTGTAGTGCAAAACTATTAGTTAACGTGCAGTAGAGTCAGAAATCTGCTTTGAGACTCAGTCCTAGTTCCTGTGTTTTTTCCTATTAGTCACGTACCATTGCTTCAAAAGTACTCATATTTAAGATAAAATCTGCTCTTCTATTTGCCCTGAAGTCAGCAGAGCCTGTGCTTGTTCATCACAGGCCTGACTTGGAAAGCTCAAGAACATCAGCCAGGTTTTGATGACCATCCTCCAAACCGTGAGACTATGATATAGAGCTGAGGGGCTTGACTTTGTTACCAGCATATTTTAGAGCTTTACCTGCTGAAAGTCCCTTTTCTGAGATTTGCATAAGGTAAAAAAAAAAGGAGAGGTAATATGATGAATGCTGACAGGTACATTTGCTACAATTGATTAAACACTTTTGCTATCCTTACGGTTTTCTTTCACCCGCCTCGTCTCTTGCCAGAAAGAGAGGTGTGAGTGACTTTGTCATTGACATTAAACAGTTGTATATACTTCTAGCTGCAAAATGTTATCCCCAGAGTTTGTTTACTCGATCTGTATTTCCAATCAGTGCAGAAGGTTTACTAAAGCAGTTCATTACTGATTTATTTATGATGTATTTAGATAGCAAATATGGTTCTGTCAGCAGTTGCTGGCTAAACAGTGTTGACAGACATTAATAGCATATGGTATAGGAATGGAATTATGATCTTTAAGAGTCTTTGTGTCTCAACATACATTTGCAGTTTGCATTTTGCCTAGGTAGAGAGACAGAGAACTTCCAAACAAGAAAACAGTGTTTCTGATTCTTTTTGTAACCTTTGGGGTTTGCTGGTGGTGACATTAAAATCTTCTGTGCCTGTTTAGCTGTTCAATTTAATGGAAGACAAATTCTCCCAAAGGTTTAATTTACTCTCACAAACTGAAATCACTGCATTCTCACCATGGGAAATGGCCTTAATTTTCCCAGCCTTCAGTATACATGAAGCATATAATTCATTTCTCCCTCCTCAATACTTCCCTCATTAGAAAACAAAGTTTTTGATATTTAAATGTTACGTAGTTTAAGTTGAGAAATGGATCTTCTCAGCCCCATAAAGTGCATTTGCAGACATGATTGCTTCTCTCTGACAGCAATAGATTTATTCAGGGTGGAACAGAAAAACACTTTAATTTTTGACCTTTAATTATCTTCTTTCACTAACACCAGCATTTTTCCCAATGTCAAGTAGAAAAAGCAAAAACTGTGCCTGCTTGTAGAGGAGGAACAGGTAGCAGTGAAACCACTTCATGGTTGTTAATGCTGAAACTCAATTGTGTTGGGAAAGGACTATGGAGGAAGATGAATTTCATGTGAGAGGTTGTCTCTCAATCACATGTAGACAAACAAATAGGGAAATAATATAGGAAATAATCTCATCCTTCTTTTTAGATTAATGATAACAGAGGAGGTGAAGTGGAAATACATTGTTTAATTTCCAAAGCAACATTTTGCTTTTCATAAAATAGAATTAATACAAATTAGAATATTTTCGTGGAATTAGATTGCATTTCTGTAGGATTATCTAGTCCCAGAACTGCACATCAGAGCCCCTAACAACCAATATCCAAAGTTATCGGGTGAACAAATAGAAAGACAGAATCTTCTGAAGAAATGCTTGAGTCACACCGAATGTGAGGGCTTTTGAGTAACAGCTATATTATTTATTTATTTATTTTAATTTATGCTATATTTGATACTTTGTTAGAGCATTTAGGTTATAGATACTTCCTACTTCCACTACTATTGGCAGCAAACAATGAATATATGTGCTATATTTACACCAGGAGACAAAAAGAGACAACACTAGCAAAAAGAAGAGTGTTCTGTACAGATAGAGCCAAGAAGAATAAAACACTGAGCCAATTCTTTTGCTGCCTTAAATCATTTGCTTCATAGGAATTACATCAGTAAGAAATGTAGCCTACTTTACACGGAAAAGTTCATATGTCACTAACATCTGAAAAGTTATTAGAAATTAAACCCACGTTTAATTGGGTTTAATGGACAAAGCACGCTCCAGGGTAGCATCAGGTTTATCTCATCAATGCATGAAGCTTGATAGAGCCCAAGAGTTGGTTGAAATGAGGTGACCCTGAAGGTTACTGTGCTGAGAATTGTGCCCTTCTACATCTTACAGGTTTGCTGCCCTTCAGCATCACAACTCTGCTAGACAGTGGCCACGGTGATACCTGATGGTGTGTGGCTGTTGACAGCTCTGGCACGTGCCAGCTGAGACCTCCTGAACTGAGTTTGGAAGACTTTTCTGTTTGAGCAAACCCTTTGAAGAAGGGCTGTTGATGTGGATGGAGTGCTGCTGCCTTGTCTGGGAGTGTTATCGCTATTACTGGCTTTTGCTTATGGAACAAAAACATTAGATGAGTCGCTGAGAAATGAAGACGTTTAAAGTAAAGCTTTCTCAGGCAAGAGCAGTGATGGCCAGTTTTGCCAGCTCTTCTCTCAGACAGTGTTTAAAGACTGGATTTTTTGTAAGGAGCAGAGTATTAAAACAGTGAATTTTAAAATAATGAGTTAAAGGCAGTTTCAGTCTTTCTGAATCTTATTTTAAACATGTTTTTATCTCTTCCTTTGTGCAACAGATTGGCAATCAGTATAAGGGAGCTGACTGCACAGAAGGAGCACTGAACTGGCATAGGATGCCTGGTGAAAACTTGAAAAAAATTGAAAAATTCAGATACAGACTAGTCAAATTCCAGCTGTGCATTGGTGGGTACAGACAGTCATTAGCCCATGCGGAGAAGGCAAATTGGTAGTAGTTCAAGACAAACCATTTGCAGACAGTTAGATCTGTGATGCACTTTGCCTTCATTTAAATTTTAACATAGATTGATAAACACATTAAAAATTCATTTATTTATTTTTTTAGGTGTTATTCCTGGTAGAAAGAGAAAGAGTCAGAAATGCTTTAAAGGGAAAGTATTGTTTGTATTTGAACCTAGTGGATAAACTGAAAGTGTTTAGACAGTCTGTAATGAAGTGTTGTTGGCCTCTGGTCTGTAATAAATGTTTCAATTTTATAGCTCCAAATCAACTTCACCCATAAAATCTCAAAGGACTTTCTCTACTTAACAAATCAGCTAGGACTTAGCCATAGCCAGTGCATCCTCATGTATTACCAAAATGCTATGCAGAGCTAAGCTTATACAACTCCCACTGATACAAAAATAAAGTTTAGGACATTTTTACTTTCACATTATCAGTAGTTAATCCAAAAGAGCACAGGAGTTTTTGTCATGAATGATTGGATTATTGATAGCAAAAGGATTTTGCAGGTGTGAATTCCAATCCTCAATAAAATTATTTGTGGGGCTTCTGTTCAAGAAGCTGTCAAGTTAACATGGAGTCATTCCTTTTGTTAAGAAGGAATTTTTTACTGTAGTTGTGCCCTTATGACTCTTTATTTCTATATGATTTTAATCATTGCTTCAGGGGTCTTAACTAACATGTAAGTGCAGATTGTGTAGTGTAGTCTCACAATATAAACTCAGTTTGAACATAGAAGTGCAAAATCCCTCATTAATGATTCATTTTCTAAATGCTATCTGTGTCCATTTCCACCCCAACCACAGTGGACTGGTTTTTCTTACCAGTTCTTTTTTGAATCCCCTGAAAATAATCCTGCTCTGTTCATCATCCCGATTCCCAGAACACTTTACATGGATTCAGCTGTTGCCATAGAGGTTATAGCCGCCTTCACATTTAAGGAAACACTCTTGGACTGGATCTCTGCCCTGCACTTGTTTAATTTATATTCTGTTGTTTGTAGTTTCACTGATCACTTTCTTATTACTTTTACACTTCCATCCATTTCAGTTTTGTACTCCTTTTCTAGCTATTTCTTATACCACCTACTCCCACCTGATGAATTATCTGCTCAAACTGTTGATCTTGGCCTGGCATGGTCTTTTCCACAGAAAATAAATGGTGCCACACAGACATATAATGATGCCTTAATAAACATCCCAGGTACATTTGCTCCTCTGCAGAAGAGTAGAGCTCAAAAGGTGGGATCCTGACTGCATGCTGGTGCTTGGGAGGCATTGAAAGTGAAGAGGTAGGAATTAAAATAAAAATTGAGAATTCTGCTCTTTGTGTGTGTTTAACCACACTGAAGATTCCACAGACCTTTTTTTCCATGCTCTTTGTTCACTTACACTTGTGATTATTAGAAACAGCAATAAATACATTTTAATTCTGTAAACATTTTGAATAGCTTTTTTTAAATGACTTTTAATATATTTGGGCTTGTCTGCAGCAGCAACTAATTTTTCAGAAAGTCACTATTACAAGTAATTTGGTAGATGTCTCATACCCTCTCTTACTTTTCCTTTCAAGTCTGAGTGAGACTCTGGAAAGAAAAATGCAGGGAAGTTTTTTCTGTTACAAAGTTGGGCAGTAGAGACAGGTAATCCACTCTTTCAGCTCTGGATTTTAGAGGCTGGATTTTTGATCCTCTGGAGTGCTCTGTGAATCCCTGCAGGCCTTAAATCCATTAGGATGGATATATTTTATCAGTTAAGTGAACCCAGTGAGGCCTCTCACACCAGCAGTGGTCACATCATGGTACCTGTGCTGAGAGAAGGCATTTCTGTCAGTAAGTGACCTGATTATCTGATATTTCTTGCCATAGCTCATGGTGGTTATTTCTTGCTGGGACTTAGAAAAAGCTGATCCTGTGCAGCTGCAGCCTCCTGTTGTTGCTGCCTGGTTTTTAAGCTTTGTCCCACAAGATTAATTCCATTTATCACTTAGGACAGGGCAGGAATGCAGTGCTGAAGCTGTGCTGATTATGACCTGTAAATCCACTGGCCCTGAATCTAAGCACTTCCTTGGATAATATGAGACACGATGTAAAAGAACACAGATTAATAGTTGTGTTTCAGTCATTTTTGTTTTCTTGGAAGTATCCATTGCTTTAACAATTCTGATAGATACTTGGAAACTATATTTGTTTTCCATATTGGTTGAAAGCTTTTCCTTTTGTCATGGATGGATTTGTTTTGCACAACTTTCTTGCAGAACGGAACCCAGTACTAATGTTACTACTGATAGGATTCTTATTGTTAATGGTTGGACTCAATGATCTTAAAGGCCCTTTTCAACCTAAATGTGATTCTAATAGGCTTCTGCACCTGCAAGCAAACACTAGGACAGCACCCCAGAGTGTCCCGAAAGAGAAAGGAAAGCACGGGAGGGTAACAAAATTGGGAGCAATTTGATGCTGGAAGAATTTTGTTCCACACAGGTGTTGGGCCCAGTGCGTTAACCAAATCACAACAGTAATAGTACAGAGGCAGTACATTTGCATGGTCTGTTAAGAGGGTGGTAAGATATTTTCCCCAAAAACTTCAAGTAGAAATGGTTGCCAGTTCTTGCTACTTAAGCCAGCATCAGCACAGGGGTGGCTGTGCTTCTCACAGAGGCAGTGTTTTGGAAAGAACCCTAAAAAGAACTTAGCAGCATCTTTGAAACAGATTTCAAAGGATCACAAATATTACTTGGGTGGATGCATACCTATTGTATCTGTTAAATACTCTCTTGTGTGTCTTGTTTAGGTATCCCTCATTCTAACAGGGTAAGGGATTAAAAAGAAACCTGTGGACCAGAATTAGCAGGTGATCTTGCTCTGCCCTAGACTGTGTCAGTGCAGCAGGGGAAGAGCCTTCTGTCTAACGAAACTTCATCACCTAGGGACTGTTATTTCCCATAGCATGGATTGAATTTTGGCTCTGATGTGTGACTCAGGAGTGGTGGTGTACATGTACAGACTGCATGTTTGAAAGATCTTTTGACCTTTCTCATCTCTGACTGGTGTTGCAAAGGTGAAGTGATGTAGAACAGAGATTTTGTGACAGAGTAATAATAAGAAAGAATCTGACTGCCAGTTGCTCATTACTGGATCTCTTTTAAATGCCAGAACCTTCTATGTTTGCCTTCAAACAACACTGAGCACCTAAATCACCATAGTAAACAGATATAGAAAGAGACAGAAAGGTTAAAAGTGTACTCATAATCTCTTGCTTTTCCTCCTAAACATGTTTGATAGCAATATTGTTTCTTAAAAACAATATGACCTCATTTGTAAAGCAATATTCATGCTAAACTAGTCAGCTGTTAAATATACCCAGCACCGTGCATTATGATGAAGCTAAACCAGAATTTCAATTATTTTCTGGACACATTTAAAATTATAATACTTTACTGGGTTAGTGTTATAGTTCATCCAAATTACTCACAAAGTATCATATCAATCTCTTGCAACTGCTTATTGCTTACATATCTGAGAAGTTAGTCGAAGTAAGATGCCATCTGGGGTAATGACCTTCATGCTGGCTTAGTGCTTTGATGGTTATGTGGCTGTAAGTGCAGGGATATCTAATGGTCAAAAGTCAACATTTGTTGGCCATAATATTTGTCACAAAAGAAACAGTATTCATTCAGACCAATGTTTGTTCCTGAAAGGAAAAATGAAGAGAGAAATAAAACACTTGATGATCTGTGTATGCTTCACTAGTGGGGTTTTTGCACTGAAATCCCAGCAAGTGAAAATTCACACCTCAGAATTATTAGCAGTTTTTTATTGCCTGGAATGCAAGACCAAAACAAAGCAAGAAGTTGAGGAAGATGTGTTTCATTATACTCCCACTTTCCACATATGTACCTTATCTAAAGAGATATTAAGAGACAAATGATGCTGCAGTCATGGAGCTGCAATATGGCTGTGTGGCCAAACAGCCTGCTGCTTTTCTGACAAATGTTATAATAACACTCTACTTTTAAAGCCATATTAGTATTTTTTTAAAACAGACTGCAATATTAGATCCAAGTCAATGAGTTATTACAAGGAACTTTAGCTGTGCATGAACTCTGCACTTTAATAAAAAGATGTGCTGTTGGCTTCATCTCTACCCATCACTGGATCATGAATCCAAGTGCTTAAGCCGCTCTAGATTTTCTGTTTGCCATACAAGCACAGAGCATTTCCCCACATGCTCCTGCAGAACATGTACACCAAGCAGCATTTTGCAGTTCAGCAGGCAGGGATTTTGAATAGAAAACAGCTGTTCATGGAGGTTATCCGTAGGAACATCTGAGCTTTGAACTGACCCTGGGTGACTTGCAAGAGGCCACCTCAGCAATCAGTGGCAGATGCTGGAGTTTGGACAGTTGAGCCTTGCTCCTTGCTCTGGCAGATTTTCTATCAAGTCTGGCTTACTTAATCCTCAGTCACATTACCAAAATCAGGCTCCTATTGTTGATGTACTAACTACTGGTTGTTAAGTAATTATGGTAGCGAAGCAGCATCATGCCATAGCATCTCTTTGTGGCCGATAAGTCTATTCTACCCCAAATGCAGCAAACTTTACATTGGCCTTAATGATCTTAAAGGTCTTTTCCAACCTAAACAATTCTATGATTCCATGGTTTTTGAGCTTTCTTGAATGAAGGCTAAATTCTTATGCATGAGACTGGATGCTTCACTGTATTTAGCCAAGCTGATCTGTTTTGCATGGAAGAGGCCAAGAAATAAGAAACCTTTTAGAAATAATAATCAACTACTTTGTCTCTTGCAACGTGCTATTCAATGCACGGAGCAGAAGTAGCAATTTCCCACAGTAGCAAACAATACCTAAACATTCAAAACCAACGGTGTGAAGGGCCAGAACTTCAAGATTTTTATACATTGAACATAGTAATGGAAAAAAATGTGATTAGATAGATTTATTTTTAGAATAAACATTGTGCTTTCTTATGCAGAATTCTTTGCTCTGATCAAGAAGCTTTCAAGGGGAAGTGTTGATCTTTCAGTGGTCTGTTATGTGTATCTTGTCCAACTTCAAGTGCACCCCACATGCATTTGAAGCCAGGGCCCAACTCTTTTCAAGAGGAATGTCTTCTGTAGAAATGCTGTCCGTGAGATAATCCATGAATCCAATAGAAATGAGTCATAGATTTATTTTTTAGAATAAAAAGCAAGTGTCCATAAACGTAATACTCATATTCTTTCTGTTTATAATTGTAGTTAATATAAATGAACTTCATTACTGGAGAGCAGTCTTCGCAGCCATACAATAGCAAACAAATTCTTCAGAAGCATCTTTAATTATTCATTTGGCTGCACTATATTTTATGCTACTTTTCATAAATGTTAATCTTTATTATTGCCCTACCAGGAAAAAAAAAAATAAGAAAGACGGAAAGAAATACCTGTTATTAAATGACCTATCAGGCTGACATGGATAAATGTTGGTAGCTATTTAATTGTTTCCCATCTGCAGTTTTATACAGTTTCTATCAAACTGAAGGGTAATTTTTTTAGTAGCTGCTTATTTTAAATGTACAAAACCCTTGTGTGTAATTCCATTAGCTGCCCTACAGCATTGCAATCTACAGTTTCCCTGAGGCTGTTGTGAAATATTGATGAAATCCTTGCTTTTGTGGCTTCCTCTGATACACTAAACATTTGTCTGATGTTAGTTGAACTTGAATGGATCTGTTCAGAGTTATATCAGTAGTGACTTCAAAGGCTGTAAGGCTGTTACAGTTTTTTTTACAAACTGAAGTTTCAAAGCCTTACCATGTGGTACTTTAAAAAAACAAAGTTCATATCAAATGAACCAAAGTGCTAGCAATACACTGGTAAGACTCATTACAATTTCAATTTATATAGATTTTTTTTTTTTTGTGATTCTGATTGATATCTCGTGTGATTTAAAGAAACTTAGATCGGTATTTAGGGAAACTTAGGATAATGAAAGAGGAAAAACCTGATTTTAAACTTGGATTTAACTGGGCTAATCTATAAATTTACAAAGCCACTCTGCTCTTAAGAACGATAAATAGGACAAGAGAAAAGAGAAGGAACTTTCAGACTTCTGTTTTCATCAGTAAAGTGATTTACACTGGTGCAATTAGAATGACTAATGAGAAGGACAGATTTGCTGCTCCTGTATTCCTCTAATTTTTCAGGACCAAACTGCAATCTGGAAAGCACTCATTGTATCTGTACCAGCAATTACATACTGGTGCTGTGATGTCTGCCTGACACCTGTCTAAAACTTTATTGGCCAAAGACTTTTGTGTGCAGGACAAGCAGGTGGGAGGGACTGAGTGGAGGTGATAATCTGCTGCTGGTGCACAGCAAAGGGGTGTCAAGGTTGAGTTGTTTGTGTTGAAGTGATGCAGCGATTCAGAGCTTTCATTAGAAGTGTATTTCTTGAAAATACAGTCCGGAGAACATCAAACACTTCCATCTGATTGAAACTATGAATTTTAGTTCCAGGGTTTCTCAGAAAATGACAGAAATGTTTTTAAGTAAAAGCTAATTATTCACTTATATGTAAGGAACTTGAACTGTTGGCTCTGAACTTGGATAAATCTGGTTCTGCAACAGCTAACAGCAGGCAGTTCAGCCAAACTGACTGAATCTAGCACAAGGCAAATAGAGCTGAAGCTGCTTTTGTTTTCACAGTGCCAAAACTGACTATGTAAACAACATCATCCTTAAGAAGAAGTTTTCATGAAAGAGCTCAATGATAAGTCTGTCTCTGCTATGCACTCTCAGCTCAGCAGAGCACATCAGCTCACATCACCTTCTCCAATCTTACTTTTTGAGTTTTCTCCTGTTTTATTATTGCTTTTGCTAAGAGTTCACCGGTCATTCACAAGCTAGTTCCTTTAGATATTTGCTTCCAGTGCTGATCATTTTCATGTGACTCAGAACTGTGTAGGATGCACTGTATGAAAGACATCATCTGTTCTTGGTGCTGCTAAAGGTCCCACTGAAGCTAACATGGGTTTCACCTTAACCAGTAGGACATTGGGCATTTCACAGAAAACTTTATAGTGTAACTCTAATTACAGTCCAACAAAATGAAAGCCCCAAATGGCTTGGTTTTAGCATGGCATACAAATAGCTGTTGTGGCTCCGTGGAATTGCATTTGCATGTTAAAACTCAGCAATGGTAGAAGCTGCTCCAAATTTCTTTGCTCCTAACCTGAGGTGGATTGAAAGTTCAGCATCACAGAGGTTGCTTCTATCCACCAACAGTGGATGGTAGAAGTTTCTTTTCCTACTCTGCGGGAGGCAGAAATACTTGCCTTAGTGTTAGTGGCTGCAACTATTTGAAAAACAAAGTTCTATCCAAAGAAAAAAAGGCAACAGAATATTGGGGAAAATCTATTCTTTGAGGTGATTGATGTTTTGGACACAAACTTGCAGCACTAGAGTGATGATAGAGAAACTTCCGTGCTGAGCCACTGCAGGCTGAGTTTGAATGTGATGGTAAATAGCAACAGCAGCAAAAGGTGTAAATAATTTCCCATTATTTAAAGTCATTAACTAGTTTCTCAGAAAAGAGGCAGCTGAGCATATCCAGCCCTTTCTGAGGTTTTGAGAATGTTTTCATCCTTCTTCAGGATGCACATGGGTCTAAAAACAAACCTCACACTACTCTGACATTTAGACCAGATGACAGAGACACTCCTCCTCCTCTGACAGCCGTGATTCAGAGCCAGTCACCCTCTGCTCCCTCTGTAGTGAAAACAGTAACCTTTCTCTGCCTTTTCTTTTCATCTTGCAGAACTTAGCTGGACATTATTTCCCTGATACAGAAACAGCATAGCCTAAAAACATCTAAAATTATTTAATTCACTCTTATATTGCAAATTTCATATTTTGAGAGTTCTTGGCATGAAACTCTATTACATTCCCAGACTGCAGCATCAGATTCAATCCCGTTAAATTCCAAAGTATTTTTGATGATGTAGTTATACAATAGAATGGTTGGGGTGGTTTTCCCCCTCAGCTTCGTATGTATCTCTTTGATTCCCAGTTTAAAAATCAACTAGTCTACAGCTATCAGCCGTGTGTCTTTGGGCAGCTAATGTAGTTGGGCATTTTTGAGAAAAGGGAATGAGAAGTGGTCATTATCCATCACCTGCATGAAATATTTCTGAGACACAAATGGTTTCTGCCCAATACAAAAAGATGTTTGAGCTGAAGCCAAAAGCGAAGGAAACAAGATCACCTTATAGCACTGAGACATTGCTACTAATGATATTTCAAGTAAAACTGGAATATATCCTTGAAGAATTGCAGATTGTGCAAGGGTTTTACATGGATTACCAGTGTTGTTCTGGACAATGATTCACTGTCCCTGTACTTGGCAGAGAATAAATTTTCCAGTCTTGGAATAAAAAGTATGTAGATACATGTATATATTTATATTAAGAAATGTCTCTCTATGTGGAAAAAGGGTAAATTTGAGTGAAAATAGCATCCACTGGTGGAAAAGTTAAGTCAGAGTGAACAGTTTAAAAAAGAGTATTCACACTCCACCACTGAGGGTCAGCAGTGATGTATAAGGTGGTGCAAATGACAGATTAGTCAGGGGTGTGAGGGCCTGAAAGTCAGTACTGGATTCAGTATCACTGGGAGCTTGGCCTGGTGCTGTCTGTGTAGTTGGTTGAATTCAAGGTAGATACAGATGAGTTTAGACCCATAAGTTCAAAGAAGAGTTTTTGCAGGTGCATTAACAGGACCTGTTTCTGTTAGTCTGTAGAAATGTGCTAGAAACATGTGGAAAAATGTTATCTATTGAAAAATGACTCAGCTGCATATTGCACCCCTTGTCCTAGAGGAGCAGGTTTCTTGAGTTACCGTGAATTTGATCACAAAGGCACAGAGGAAGTTTTTTTTTGTTAAAACATTTTAGAATTGTAGCTATGATTATTATCCATATGATAATATTATCCTTACTGATGTCAGGATTTTGACATACTCTGTCTTGGGATCAATCAGCACTAAAACCAAATACTGCATTTCCATTTAGGAAGCCAGAAATTGCTTCCATTCAGTGCACTGAAGCTCCTGGGTTTTGTTAAGTGTTCAAGGCAATAGTAAAATTTAAGTCCCCTGCTTCTTCAGGGCTGAACATTGCCCGTCCTACATCTCTGTCTGGGCCTTAATTTCAATGGGGGAAAAAAAGTCTCATTTGGGAAAAGTAGGAAGCATTCATCTGGTTTCTGAGTTTGGATTTCTTTAATTTAATTTTTTAACCTGTAAGACAGCTGTATGTGAGCATTTCAGAGCTTTGGAATGTCAGAATAACCCTGGGGGAGAACTGATGGGAAGAGAACAGGTCACTCCAACAATTTATTATGTGGACATCAGTATGAGTAAAATTTATGCTACTTATTACAGACACTGCATTGAAAGCATGTAGGTGTATAGGCTTCAGACCCCCTTTACTTATAAAATAAATAATTAAAGTCCACTTAAATTAATGTTATTTCTGTTAAAAAGCTACATCAGTTCACATCAAACTTCATGTTGAATGAAATCTCACTAAAAACCACCACTGGTAGGTCACAGGCGTTTCTTGTACCCTAGATTGTCTGTACAGGAGAGGTCTCCACTGTCCTTAAAATGCCCACAGCAATTTAAATCATTTACATAAACAGAAATGATTTTACTAGTAGGATGCTGAAATACATTTTCAAGGCTGCCCAGACTCTTAGCCATTAAAATGGAGCTGACTGATGGTTTTGTGAAATTTTGATGGTGCTTTCTACTGTCACTTTCACCAGTTTCACAAGATAGGGACTTTATAAGATACTGAGGATCCTATTTTAAAAAAAAAAAAGAGTATTTCTCAGCATGAGTTACTCTTCTGTAAAGGTTATAGTAAACATGTCAATGCCTAATTAAGCAGAAAATTTTATCAGTATGGTGGGGGATGTGCAGCTGTCTGGTACTTCTGCTTCTCTTAGTAAATCCTTTCAGAAGGACAAAGGATATTGTAAGGAAGAAACTACTGTATGAAAAAGAAATATCTTCTGGTGAAAAATGGGTTAAGTGTTCAGAGAATTGGTGCTGAAATAGAGAAGCAAATTTGCACTGACCCAAAACTCTGTGAATACTGTTTGTTGTCTGTTTTGTCTGATTCCTTCATTGGATTCCCTCCTTATTTTTGTTTTGCTCGGTGTAATATGCTCAGCGCTGTGATACTGCCTGGCAAGAGGCCAGCGTTGCTACCTACGCTGTGCAGTATCTCTAACACCGAGAGAACCATGTCAGTCCTGCTCATCAGTTCACGCTGCTTGTTTAACAAGGTTACTACTCATGATGTGTAGGAGCTTTTGCCGCCTCCATGTCCCTCCGTTCTCCTTGGCCCCCTGTAAAACATATAGGCTCAAAAAAGGGTACATGGAAAGTGTTAGGGAATGAGTTTAGGAAGGAGAAAAGAAAATATTTTGTTCTTAGTGTGTTTTTTTCTGCCTACCTCATCCTGACCGCCTGTAAATGGGGCTACTAATATTGGCTGTACCCCAACATCCTAGTAAGGGGTTAATCTTTTTAGTATTTGACATTTAATATTTATTTTCTTTACTGAATCTGCTGAAGGCTGTGATGTCCCTACTACTATGCAATTACTATTTTATTCTGCTAAAGTGATGTCTCTGTCTTTTGCTCATAGCTATTGCTCTTATCTTTGCCCCTAGCTCTGCAGCTGTCTTGGCATCACCCCTGGAGTAAGTCAAAGCCAGCTCTAAACCACTGTGAGCTGTGCAGGTCCTAAGACTATGGAAAGGGCATAGGAAAAGTGACTCACATGTATTTCTCAGCCCTTGCGATGCCTCAGAGAGAGGCATCATTTCCTTTTTCTTATTCTGCAACTTCATCCAGGAAACAGTTTGTCTCTTGTTCATTTCTTTGACTTGATGTGTTGGCCAGGGCAAGACACATGTTGGATGGGGTGAGATACACAGGCACATAGACTGAAAAACTGAAAAATGTTTCTGAAGAAAACTCTAGAAAGCTTTGTCCATTTGTTAGTGCCTCTACCTTTTCTGCCCACCCCTCTTGATTTGCTAAAATGATATAATTTTGTGCAGAGGTACCAAATTCAAAGGAGTAAAATGACTCAGGTTCTCAAAGATCCATAAAGTGTCATTGCTCAGAAGATGGGAAGGAATTGGATTTAAAACAACACTTTTAGGTTGAAGTACCTTGTGCTTTCTGAGCTTTTAGAATCAGTCCAGAATGACAAATACTAGAATTGTATTTTACATTTGCTTAGATATTTTTAAGAGCAGCCTTGGTTTGGGGTTTTGGTTTCAGTTTGGGGGCTTTTTCCTACATACTTACCTGATACAAAAATCTAGATAGCAAGGAAACACAGCAAAGTACTGCTGGGACTGCAGTGCAGTCTCCAGGGTTAGCAGCACTGTGCTTGCATGTAGCGCATCTCCTACAAAGACCAGTGGTTTGGAAATCAATATTTCATTTTGATGAGTGGCTGTCAATAACAGCGAACAACAGTGAATATCTGCTTGCATTGTGCAGAACTTTGCAGCAGCTGGTTTTGTGAAAGCATACCTGAACCATTCGTTCTGCTCTATCCCTACTTGTGAGGGCCCTGGGAGTGAATTGCTGGCAGTGTTGAGTGATTGTGAATTTATTCACTGACTGCAACAGGGCCAAATCACTCTTAAAAATCCTCTTCTCTAATTTGTTAGTCTGTTTTTAACCATAGTGTCTCCTGTAACTCAGGCAGAATCACTGCAGAAAAAAACAAGCACAACTCCTTTATTAATTGCAATATTTACAACTTATCTGGTATGAGGTTCATTTACTAATTTGTCAAAGAACAACTTTCTGATCTGTGCTGCTTTTCCACTTTTCCAGAGGTTTCATCTACCTCTATCACATCCTAATACTCATCTGTAACTGCCAAGGGCTCTTGCCCTGAAGTAGATGGGTTTGCTTTTACTGAAGTTTGAGTTTTGTGGTATGCTCTGCATTACTTTTATCAACAGAAGAGCTGCACTTAGTCCATTCTGCCAGTCTGTGCATTCTGCCACATGAATTATCTGTGTACACT
This sequence comes from Upupa epops, assembly GCA_013397515.1. Lineage (NCBI taxonomy): Eukaryota > Metazoa > Chordata > Aves > Bucerotiformes > Upupidae > Upupa > Upupa epops. The sequence continues at coordinate 2,664,969 of VZRI01007808.1, read as the reverse complement.
TTCAGTTGCATTTTTTAGTAATGGAATGGCAAAAGGTTGCTGTACCTTGATGACACTATGAAGATTGTAATTGTTGGGGGTTTTTTTGCTTGTTTCTTGCCAATTTTACCCTTTCTTTCACTGAGGGTAAAAACAATTTGATAGAGTTGCAGCGAAAGTATAAACTTTAAATTCTTACATGTGAATTTTCCAGCTGTCCCATACAAGAAGCCATTTGGAATTGTACTCCCATGATGGGAAAATTATTAACTCAGAATCTCTGGCAGTTACAATGAATTATGGTCAGCTGCCAATAAAGTGCAAAAAGAGACATCATTTGAGTTTTTCCACTTCCAGAACTAGAGGTATTATAGATATAGATTAACACAAAGTCCAGCAAGGAAACGGCAGAGTGAAATTAGAAAGCTCAAACTATAGTGTTGTCCTCTGACAAGTTATTTCATATATTGACATTACATTTCAGGTTATGTCCAAGAGGAAGATTTAAAGGAAGAGGAAGATATAAAAGAGGAAGAAGAAGATGATGATGACAACAACTCAACTGCTCAACTGCAGGGCAGCAATGACACTGGCACAGATGAAGAACATGAAGTGGGTCCCGAGCAGAAAGGGAACTTCAGTTACCAGAATTCCCCTGTCAGTCATATATCCAACCAGGATGCAGAAAACGAATCACTACTAAGTGATGGTAGTGACCATGTGGCAGACATCAAAAACATTTGCTCTAGAGAGCCACAGGACCCAAAAACCAGCACCCATCCCAAAGCCCAGAATGAAGCACATGATTGCATGGATAAAATGACAGCAGTCTATGCCAACATACTGTCGGACTCTTACTGGACAGGCTTAGGGCTGGGTTTCAAGTTGTCTAACTCTGAAAAGAGGGGTTGTGACAACAGAAATGGAGGGAACAAAGCTGATTTTGATTGGCACCAAGACGCACTGTCAAAAAGCTTACAGCAGAATTTACCTTCCAGACCTGTCTCGAAGCCCAACCTATTCAGCTCTGTCCAGCTCTACAGGCAGAGCAGCAAAATGTGTGGAACTGTGTTCACAGGTGCCAGCCGGTTTCGGTGCCGGCAGTGCAGCGCTGCCTACGACACTCTGGTAGAACTAACAGTACACATGAATGAGACGGGGCACTACCAAGATGACAACCATAAAAAGGACAAGCACAGGCCCACCAGCTACTCAAAGCCCCGAAAAAGGGCTTTCCAAGACATGGACAAGGAAGATGCACAAAAAGTTCTGAAGTGTATGTTCTGTGGTGACTCTTTTGATTCCCTTCAAGATCTGAGTGTTCATATGATCAAAACAAAACATTACCAAAAAGTGCCTTTGAAGGAGCCGGTACCAACCATTTCTTCAAAAATGGTCACCCCAGCAAAGAAACGCGTGTTTGATGTCAACAGGCCTTGTTCCCCTGATTCCACGACAGGGTCTTTCTCGGATACCTTTTCTCCTCAGAAGAACGCGAACCTGCAGCTGTCATCTAACAACCGCTACGGCTATCAGAATGGTGCCAGCTACACGTGGCAGTTCGAGGCCTGTAAGTCCCAGATTTTGAAGTGCATGGAATGTGGAAGCTCCCATGACACCCTGCAGCAGCTCACAACCCACATGATGGTCACCGGCCACTTCCTGAAAGTCACAAGTTCAGCTTCCAAGAAAGGGAAACAACTTGTCCTGGATCCTTTAGCTGTGGAAAAAATGCAGTCCCTGTCTGAAGCACCAGCCAACGAGAGCACCGTTTCAAAGTCGAGCAGTAAATCATCCGCAGAATGCATAGCTCCCACCTCTGAAGTAAAAAAAGAAAGTAAAAAAGATAAAGCTGATGAGGGAAACAAAGACGAGAAAGCAGTAAAATCTGAAGAGTATGAAGACACTCTTCAGAAACCGCTGGATCCCACAATGAAATACCAGTACCTCAGAGAAGAAGATTTAGAAGACGGTTCTAAAGGTGGTGGGGACATTTTAAAGTCCTTGGAGAACACTGTCACCACGGCCATTAATAAAGCTCAAAATGGAGCGCCCAGCTGGAGCGCGTATCCCAGCATCCACGCAGCGTACCAGCTCTCTGAAGGAGCTAAGCCGTCTTTGCCCGTGGGCTCCCAAGTACTGCAAATCAGGCCAACAATCTCCAATAAACTGAGGCCTATAGCTCCAAAGTGGAAGGTCATGCCTCTGGTCCCTATCTCAGCAAATGTGGCCCAGTGCACTCAAGTGAAGAAAGAAACTGATGACAAGGAAGAGGTACAAAAGGACTATGCCAAAGAGGGCATCCAAGCTGAGCCTGCCTCACTCAACCAGAGAGAGAGAGAACCTCTCCTCAAATCTGAAGCCTCTGTGGAGGCAAAAAAACCAGAAGCATGTTCCTTGAAAGAAGAAGGGAAAATTAAAGAGGACACAGGAAAAGAAAAACCTGCCCTCAAGGAACCAACAGCAGCTACTCTTAGTAATGGTTGTGCTGCTGCCAACCATCCGTCTGAACTGCCTTGTGTCAGTCCTCTCAGTGCACTGCAGTCAGTACTGAATAATCACTTGGGCAAAGCTACTGAGCCTTTACAGCCTCAGTCCAACTCCAGCCCCAGCTCTAGCACAATTTCTATGTTCCACAAACCTAACCTAAATATGATGGAGAAGCCAGTTTTATCTCCTGCTCCAACCCCACCAAAGCCTGCAAGTGTATCCAGGCACTATTTGTTTGAAAGCAATGATCAGCCTATTGACCTGACCAAATCCAAGGGCAAGAAAGCTGAGTCAGCTCAAGCACAATCTTGTACTTCTCCACCCCAAAAACATGCTCTGTCTGACATCGCTGACATGGTCAAAGTTCTTCCCAAAGCTACTACACCAAAACCTGCTGCATCTTCAAGGATCCCTTCTATGAAATTGGAAATAGATGTCCGACGCTTTGAGGATGTCTCAACAGAAGTCTCCACTCTGCATAAAAGGAAGGGCAGACAGTCAAACTGGAACCCTCAGCATCTTCTCATTTTGCAAGCCCAGTTTGCTTCCAGCCTCTTTCAGACTTCTGAAGGTAAATATTTATTATCAGATCTAGGCCCACAAGAGCGCATGCAGATTTCAAAATTCACTGGACTGTCAATGACCACCATCAGCCACTGGTTGGCAAATGTCAAGTACCAACTTAGGAAAACCGGAGGAACAAAGTTTTTGAAAAACATGGACAAAGGACATCCAGTCTTTTATTGTAGCGACTGTGCATCTCAGTTTCGAACCCCATCTACTTACATTAGCCACTTAGAATCTCACCTAGGTTTCCAAATGAAAGACATGAACAGGCTGGCTGTGGAGCAGCAAACCAAGGTAGAGCAAGAGATCTCCAGAGTTTCAGTTCAAAGGTCTCCTGAAACAATAGCTGGAGAAGAGGACACAGACTCTAAGTTCAAATGTAAGTTGTGCTGTCGGACATTTGCGAGCAAACATGCAGTAAAACTTCATCTAAGCAAAACACACAGCAAGTCACCAGAACACCATTCACAATTTGTAGCAGAAGTGGATGAAGAATAACTCTTAAGGTATGCATGCTCTATAGCGAGTTTTAATTTCATCATTTTAAGGAGGCTTCGTAAGACATTCATACTTTCTTAAGTGTAGGAAACAGTATAAAATGCATAATGTACTCCTGCTTCATCACGCTGATTGCATGTACATATCCATTTTATAATGTTTTCAAGAAGAGGGCTTGGTAAATGCATAACCACATCGCCCTGTATAGAAAAGTTGCTTCTTATTAATATTTACAAAATAGCTGTCTGCCCACTTCTCACTCTTTGTTTCTATAAATTAATTGTTTCATGTCCTATGCACTTCGGTGTGGAATGTGACAACTAAATGCTACTCTCTGCAATAAGGATGGAAAAAGGAAACAAAAGCACTGAAAATCCAAAGCTTGTTCCGTTTTTCAGTGCTAACACACACCTACATCTGCTTTTGATGGGGGAAAAGAAGACAATTCAATGTCAAATTGGCAAAACCCATTCCAAGTTACTCATAAACTCAGACCCAAGCTCAAGATGCTACAGTTAACTCTGAGACATTTATATCTAAAGGTTTGGTTATTCTTTTGTCGATATTTGGATACTCAGTTGTGTAAAATACTTTAATAGTTTGCACTTACTTAAACACTTACTATTGTGAGTGGCCTTTTCTGTTGCATCCTTTTAGCTCCGTCATTCCTTTTTTAATGTTTAAGATGTTTTTATTATATTTTTGTTTCATGTTGGTGGGAGTACTAGTCAATCCATAATCATCACTGACTTCAGTGCAAGTCTTCATATCACTGGAAGGGGGGGTTAATGTTTAATTGAGAAGCAACTTGGGTTTTTTACAAGCTTAATATTTCAAAGACCTGTTAGTAGGATTCTTCTAAGTTAGTGTTGCTATTTTTTGCTGAAAAATACACCAACCAAAGTACTGCCAAACCCAATGTTTATGACATGTAATGTAATATTCAGATGGCACCCAATTTTTTGCATTTTTAATTCTATTTGATTCACAAACTTGAATATTCTTGATTTAAATAAATATACAGAACATCAACTACAAGTCCAAATAGATGTTTTTTGTTCTAACAAGTTTATTTCCAGGAAGGCTCTTAGTCATTCCCTGCAATTTCTCCAGCAGAGTCAGGCTCTGCTTCTGTTCACAGAGTAATCAAGTGCAGATTCAGATTTTCTCCAATGTGTTCTTTACTTGAATAACGTTCAGCAAATGAATTCATCAGACAGTCAAAATTAAAGATGTGTTGTGAGTTGTCACTTACGCCACCTGCTATTGTGGCTATTCTCCGGCTAATTGAGGGTGCAGCACTTGGAGGATGAATACCCATTTGTGTGAAGATTTCACATTTGTTTGCTGCAAATATTCATGAAGCTTTAAGAAACCCGCTCTGTGTACAGAGCCAGCACAAGGACTATGCATCACTTAAGCTCCATTAAAAAGGCTACTTTTGAATAATTTAAACCACTAATCAAAGGGTTACTTTGGGATGGGTAATAGAAGCCATACAGTATAACGTCAGTATTCAACTGTGGTGAGATTTAAGTTTTGCATACATCTTGTACGTGCTGTCTGCGTTTGACTAGATTTATGCTCCCTGCAATTTTAGCCAGCAAAATTCTGTCTAACTCAAAAGGAGTTTGTTGTCTAAATAGAGCTAATACCCTTAAGTTTCTATTTTGGCAATTTTAAACCCAATATTAGACCTCAACAAACAAATGCTCCTTGTTTATCTGACCATTCAAAATCAACACTCCTGACAAAACACCAGACAACTGCAAGAGACTGGATAGGAAAAATATACCATAGTTTGTTTCCTTTCCCACCAGCTAATGATTATTAAGGCTCTGACATCCATAGCGTTCACACAAGAGATACAAGAGCAAACCAATAATTTGGGTACTATCAGACAAAAGCTATCTGCCAAATATATTAATATAACTGTTATTTTGGCACGTTCATGGCTTAATACATGTCAAATGTTTCAGATTTGGTCTTAAAAGCACCGTGTTATTACAAAGAGGCAAACCAAACACCCACCTTTATAAATATGTTCCTATTTCTGAGGATTTGGGGAACAAATACAAAGGAAAAAATCTCCAGAAGGAAAAAAAGTGGTTTCTGCATTCTAATAACTTGCACAGACACATCACAGGTATTATTCAGGTGATATGTAACTACATGAATAAGGTACTGTCCTGCCTGCCTTTGGATACCGAGAAATTGCTGTCCTCTTAATACTCATCCATTTCTAATTTATATCAAGATGCTGGCTGTATCTTACCTTTGGAAAAAATATATTTAAATTGCAATGACAGAGTGATAGCACTGTTATCTGGAACTACAATTTTAGTCGGCATGCATGATAGCACAAATTGTATGAAATGATGGGGTATTTGGGATAGCATTGTAAAGATTTTATTACAGTTTTGGAGCCGTAAAACTACTGAAGTTCTGAGTCTGTTAAAGTGCGGAGGGCAGAGTTTATTCATATGGTTTCTTCCTGAGATCTGCAAGGAGACTAAATCAAATAGCAGGGATTTTTCAAGAGTTTACTTTTTCTGAGCGTGTTATTTTTAAGTTTCAGTATGCATTTGAATGGTAACATAGAGGAGAGCACAGTATTTAGAAACAAGAAGCGTAAAGCATACTGAGGTTCTTAAAACGTGCACCTACATTTGCATTTACTTCTAGGCAATATTGTAGCTAAACAGATATAAAAATAGAGAAATATATGGAAATAAATGGAAATAAAACAGTGGAAAGAGTACTCTAAGTATAGAAATACATTAAATGCTTCCTATATTTCAATGAACTTTACTATTAAAGGTTATATTTTTAAATGTTAGCTATCATTAAAAATATAAATAAATAATCTGGTTTAGTACTGTAGAAAAATGTGTTATGTGTATGGATTTATTTTTAAGACCTCTGTGAGGCTGTTTATAAGAAATTTGCTATAAATTCTTCTTAAATGTAAGACATATATGTGTTTTATATTCATCTTTGGTGTTTTCTTGAATCCATCGAACTGATACGGGTTTAGTAATACAATGTAAAATTATGTGTAATATACAGCAATCAGACATCTCTATTCTCTTTCACTTACCCTGCTTCAGATTTGGGTTTATTGCTATTCTTCAAAGAAAACCCATGAACATTAGAGAACGTGGCTTCAGTTAGAAGCAATCTGTCTGTTGACCTGTACCTCTGAAGAACATTTTCTCATTTCTTCAATTAAAGTAGAATTTTTATGTTGTCCTGAGCAAAAAAGACAAGGCAGAATTGCATTTCTCCTTTAAAGTCAGGTGAGACTGACAATAAACTGGTTGGGAACTGAGGCTTGCTGTGGTCTTATCTACAACTTTTTATAGGAATTAGTGTCTTTAGAGTCAAATTTACCAACCTGATCAGGGAGATTTCTTTTTCAAAAGACCCTGATAAGTAAACAAGCAGCTACCTGAGATGAACTAATTTGAAAGTAAGGCTGCTGCAAAACAAAAAAATGAGTCATAATGATAAACAGTTTTTCTCTGTGTTTCCTCCTTTGTCTTTTTTTAACCATCAAGTTTAAAGCTTCTACAGTGCTTTTTTTCTACTTTATAGGAGACAACTGACATTCTGTGGTAAATGGAAGAAAGAGCAGAGCAGAACTGAAAATCCTCTAATGCACTGACACTAACTTGCCCTCTATTGTTGAAAATGAGCAGGCAATCATGATTGTTCATCAAATGGCTCCTAATGCAGTTAAAGCATTCAGCTATAATTTCTCCTTGCATTTATAATTACTGTCATAGACTGCACACCTCAGTGAGCAGATTAAAGCTATAAACTATTTAGCCGTAGCTTTAAGATGAGGAACTTGATTTGTCTGGCAGCAGTTATTTGTTAGAGAGCTTGACACTTCACATAAAAATGACTCAACTTGATGAAGAACAATGCAGTTTAAGCAATGCAGTGATTTTAAATCAGTCATTATACCACGCCCTGTAAGAATTGCAAAGCAATTTGTTAAATGATATATAGGACGTGTAGATAACTGTATGTGTTAAGTATACCAAAATAGAAGACTTTTTATTTCTGTTAATTTTATTTTCTCATCCCTCTGAAACAGTAGGAACTGCTCTGAACATCATGTTCCACTTTTAACCAACATTGGTGTTATATGGGCAAGGGTGATTGCATGAACTGGGATCCAAAACTGTATTTTATATAATTTAGCTTGTTCATCTTTCATTTCCTCAACAAATTGAGATTCTTTCAGGAAATCACACATGCAAGAACCTAGCTGCCTACAGTTGTGGCCACCATGACTGTGTAAGCAAAATTTACAATAATCTCTGAGTGGTCTGCTCACCACATCATCAGCCAGAATGAAAGGGTTTGTTGCCTTATTATTCAGTTTGAATAGGAGGACTTTTCTGACAACAAATTATTGGAAAGTAATGGCCATTTAATGGTGAAAAAATTTAGGGGGGGGAGTCTCTTTTTAAAATGGACTCTTTTTTTTATAAGCCACATAAAATTACTGAGCATCACAGAGAAGATAAGAGGAAAGTGGGGAATAGGAAGAGGAACAGGACTGCTGTGCTGGAAAGTCACAATACCATCCACAGCAAGGAATTACCTCCAGATCATCATGCCTCCCACCAGAGTCCTGTTCTGGTGAAGCCTCAGTTCCCCTCATCCTTTGAAATTTATCAGTTTTCCCAAAGTAATACATCAGGGGATTTTTTTATTATTATTATTATTTAGTATTTTTAATGTTAAAAATTTTCCTGGATAGCACTTTTTCCTATCTAGCAATAGTCCTTCTAAAACCAGTAATAGTATGTTCTTGCCTTCCCTGAAGGCAGGGTCAGGCCAGATGAGACATCAGAGTGTGTCACTGCACATGTATCAGCCCAGATTTACTTGTTTTGTATGAATAGTACAGGTTGCTATTAAAATCAGTATTATTTAATGTTGCATTAGTGCATCCAGCCCATTAGGTCAACCCATACTGTTTCTAGGCTCTGTGTAAGTGTTCAGTGTGTGACAGTTCCTGCTCCCAAAAGGCAGGGATGCTGCTGCTCGCAAAGAAATAGCAACTTTTTAGTATATTGAATCTGAACTATCACCTGCCTCTTCGAACATTCAGTATTCATAAGGATATCAAAATCTTGCCTTTTCCTTACCGTGTCTCATATTATTAAATGCTACAGCCTTCATAATCTATAGAACATTTTTACCCTGGGAGATTTCAAAGGAAGAGTATCTGAGTCTTATTTATACATTTTACACCTCAGCAATCAAATCACAAAGATCAATAACAAAAGGAAAAAACATGAGCGGTATCCAGCCCTCAAAAGCACCTTTCAATAAAAATAATGTAATTTAGCAGGATGATCACTCAGTGCAAATATGATGGAGCACAGATGGAAAATGAGGAAAATTATAGATATGGCTTTACGGGAGGAGGAAAGGAGGAAGAGATTTTTCACTATTTATTGGGATAATGAACAGATAATTCATGATTATTAAGCTGTAGTCTTCAGGCCTCTCTTCCCATCTGCCCAGTTCAGCACCAGGTCTGTGTGTGTCTGGGCACAGGAAGGATCAGGCCTGCACACCAGTTTTCACACATCATCAGAGTCATGCAGCATTTACATGGCTGCAGCTCCAACTCAGGACCCTGCCTGTGAGAAGATGAATGAGGCAGAACAACCAACACACAGCACAGAGCTTATGTCTTAAATGTGACGGTGTTTGTTTTTCAAGAGCATCTTGGCTTCAGGAGAGGGGGAGCAGACCCTGCGTTTCCAGCCTGTGGTAACATTCAGACATCACAGCAGATCACACAGGATTCCAGCACCTGAGAGAGTCAAGGGGGCACATCCTCATCCTGATACCTCCCTGTCTGAGGAACAGCATTTTCCTGGGAGTGTGAGCTGGTGAAGCCTTTGAAGGTGTGAGGAGACAGGAAAGATTTCCTACACTCAATTTTGCAAGAGGGATCCTGCTCTGGGGTGTAGCATTGGCTCTGTCAGCTCTTCTCCCTGGCAGATGGACAAGCACGATGGCCGTGGGGAATGGCAGAGGCCAGGTGGCCAAGAGGAGGGTGTGTTGAGGCTTGGAGACAGAGGGAATGTCAGCAGCTTGCTGGGGTGGAGGGAAGGAGGAAGGCATGGGGCCAGAAGGGGACTTGTTCACTGTAGTCAATTTGCACAGTTCCTTTATTAAAACAAACTAGTTCCTCCTCCCCTCCAAAATCCCTCCCTGCCAGCACTCAGCACCAGCCTCTCTGCCAGCGGTCAGCACATGCAGGCAAGGGGGAGAGAAGGATGGGGGAGTGGAGGCGGTTGTCATGTCTAATGAATACCCTGAATATATCGAGATATATATTTTTTTCATTTCAGAAAAGGTTCCATTAAGAGGGAGACAGCCCTAACATGTGCTTTGGCCCCTCATCAGATTTATGAGTATTTGCTCTGCTCTTTAATAGGAAACTCTGCAGCAACTGCCACCTTGCCTGCTCTCCCTGAGATACACAGTGGCTTCTCGGGGAAATGCACTTCATTATTAATGTGAATTTGTACGTTTTTATGACACTGCTTGGGGGAAGGGGCAGGCAGAGATTTCCTGGTGATATATGCTCATTTCTAACCATTTATTGTCCCAGACAATCGAAGAACAATGATAAACATTGTTACAGAAAGTGGAGGGTGCTGCAGTGACATTTTTGAAGGGAAAGGAGAGGTGGCTACAGTGACTTTCATGTGGCTGTTCCAGTCCACCTCCTCCTGCATCAGATCAAGTGACAGAGTGGTCTGTGCGGTGGCAGTTACTGCCTCCCCTCACCCACCTCTTCTCAGGCCGGTCAAGACTACCTCATCTGTGCTTTGCTACAGCAGAGGGGGTACGGATGAAGGACAAAAAATTTGTCTTCTGGGAAACCTGTACTACAGAGGATCACAGGCCTCACAGTGAGAGGATGCTCAGACTTCCCATGCGCCTGTGTGCTCTTTTGTTCCCCTCTTCTGCCTTTCTTGATAGTGTTCTGCATCTTTTGGTGAAGGTTACACTGCATGGTACTATGCAGTCCCTCAAGCTCCAAAAGCCTTGATGCTTGAGAAAGTTTCCCAGGTCCTTGGTTGGGACCACTGCCAGGTGGAGCTTTCTCTGTGCCCTGGAGCCTGTAGCCTCCAGCTATAAGTGAGCAATTGCCATGTTTTTTGTTCATATTCATATTCCATTCCCTAGCTCTGAGAATGCACAGTCCTTTGTAACAGAAGATGTGCCAGACAGCCCAACACTAAGGCTTTCCTTATGACATCTGTCTGCTCTTCTCACAAACCGGAATGGTAGTGAGATAAAAACATGATAGCCATACAAGGTTAGTTCAAAAATGCATGTGTCCATTCTGTCTCTGATCATGACCAGTAAGAGTGTAAGAACAGGACAGACATGCTGCCATTCTCAGAGCACTCTCCCAGTCTCCAGATTTACAGTTCAGGGATTTCTTCAGCTGAAGGAGATTATTTCCCCCTGCTCCCTGAGCTGCAAGAGAACTTCCTGATAGCTGTAGAAATTTAGTCACAACTGTGGAGCTTCTTGGAGTGAGTCTGGTGGGGCCAAGGCACAGAATAAAGGACATACAAACCAGCCAACAGCAATCTGGTGGTACTGAACCTTTCACTGAGACCCTACTCATTGCTTGTGGCTAAGGAAGGAAGCACCTGCAGAGTGCAGAAGTGCCATCAGACTCCAGACCTAAGGTTTTCACATTTTATTCCATTCTGTGTTTGGCTTTCCTTGGGAGTTTAGTGTGATGCAATAAAAATGCCACCATTAAAGCATTTCTCTCTCAACTGTATGCAGAGCAGGACTTGCAGTTTTATGGCAGAGCTTACACTAGCACAGACCAGTAATTCAGAGAAAGTAAAACTGTTTGTTCTGTTGCACATGGATAATAGCAGTTGGATCCCTCTGACTTTGCTTTCACTATTTCTACACCTCTAGAGCACTCCATGCAGACGAAACCATTTTTCCTCTCTCTTGGAGAACTGTTGAAGTCTCAAATGTGAAACTGCTGTTTTCATAGTCATTTAGGGAAAACTCAGAGTCACTGCCTATTCCTGGAAACCCCCAAGTTTATACCATGAGCAACACAGATTGCCTGAAATTATCTCTCTCAATACATGTAATTGACATCCTAGTGATGTTCACAGCTGCCAGTAGATAACTCCGTCTTACAATTCCACCTCTCCACTTCTTGCTTATTTCAAGAGAAGAACCCTTCCATGCCATTCCTTGTCTCTCCCCTATGCTACTCTTCATGTAATCTCTGTGCAGTGTTCCCATAGCCATGTGTGCATCAGTGACTCAAGCACAACAGTGATTACACAATGCTGGCAATATTGCTGGGGGTAAGGCAAGCACTGATCAACATTGTGACAGTGTCCTTGTGGCTACCAACTTTCTTTACAAGGCCATTAGAAAATGTTATATTGCTTGTACCCACCTTTTGATCTTCATCACATGAGATGAATACGTTGGGACAGGACAGACTATAACCTGTTTCTGCCTATGTTCACTTGAAGTTAGCACACCACTGCCATTGGAGAAGGGCAAAATTAACGCTTTCCCTGTGCTCACTCAGCTCAGGGGCACATAGCTGCATGTGGATCAGTCTTCAGTGAAGCTCACCCAGACTAGACTTGCACAGACAGATAGGCTGTGGGTAGGCTTCCAGCCCAGTAATTCATTTCTCTCCATAATCCTATGGAGCCCTAATCTGTTGGCCTTGGATTTTTATGGTGCAAGACCCAGGTTTGTCATCTAGGGAAAAAATGATGTGGGAGGTAATTCTGTTTATTTGATCAATGCTTTTTTAAAACATTGTCTGTGCTCCCAGGAATTATGTAGTGGCCTTCTTCTATAAATCAGAAATGCACAAAAAATAACTCAGGTTTTTTCCACAGATATTAGGGTGAAAGTTCTTACACTTCTATTTCATGGCCAGAAAAAAATATCAACAAAAGTGATAAGTATAGGCAAAATGAGTGTAAAAGCACACCCTGTCATTTGTCTTCCACGTGCCATATGTTTTCTGGATCCTGCACCTCCCACATACAAATTGCATGCAATAATGTGGGGTGCTCAGGTTACTCAGGATTATTTAGCTAAGACCTGCCTATGTGGAGGGAATTAGCTTAGATAAAGTCAATCCACTGTGCTTTGTTGAGTTTTTTTTTGCTTATTCTGGATTCATAGAGTAGAAAATTAAAGATCCCACTGTGCCAGGCTTCATGTCATTTAGTTTTAATTTAATTCATCTCTTCAATTCTCCCCGTTTCTCCTTCTCTTTGAGTATCATCGGTAGGTGGTCCAAGCATCAACCAGAAGATTTACTGGCAAGACTAAATGTATGAATGTTACAAACACATTGTTTTTCCGATATGATTTAATGACCTTTTTGGCATTCCCATGGCTCTTGAAATCTTCCATAATAATTCCCTTTGGCAGCCAAAGCTCCTGTTGATCAGGTGAAAGCTGATGCAAATGTCAAATGTCGATAAATTTGTAATCTCTAAATGTAATGTTTGGTGCCGGAGTGAGACAGTGTTAACCAGAGTGTAGCAGGAGACACCCAGGATATGAGCAACAGCTCACTGCAAAGAGAAAACCGGCAGGAAAGGAATGCCATGTCCAAAACCTCTCTGCAGCCAAGCCCTTTTCCTGTTCCACACTCCCTCTTCTCCCTGAACGTTTTCTGAATAGCTGAGTTTTGCCAAAAGAGGGGTTTATGTCTGTACTCAGCAGAGCAAGTCTGGTGGTAGAGGTTCGGTTTCTGTTCTGCTTCTGACTCATCATGTGAAGCTGAGATTTAACTTCTCTTTCTAAAGGACCTCTTTACAGTTCAGAGGTTTCTGAGGCTTCAGTTTGATCCTGGAAACTATTAGTTATGCAAGGTATTCCAGTAAATTATCAAGACCACTTATATAACCTAGGTGTTGCGGGAATGAGTCATGACTCATTTGTAGTTTTAAGTTGCTTGGAAGGGGCGAGCCTTGTATGAAACCTGGTTTTATATACAATAAAGACAAGAACAATCACATAATTTCCCAAGAGATTTTCTTAAGGGCCCTCCACTTTGACCTTTGGCTCTGAAAAGCTCCAGTTTGTTTGACACTGAAAAAAAGCAAATGTGTGAATACAGTGCCATGAGCATTTGCACTTTGAACGTGCTGGGGCTGAACACAGCTGAACTGGAAAAGGCTGCAACAGCTAATGTACTGGGAAAATGTAACACAGGCATTTACTTAATAACTCAACTAATTCCTTTAGCTCACCTTGTAGGGATTTAACCTTTGAATGCAGAGAGTCCCTAGTTCAAAATCCCATGTCTCCTCTGTCCTCATGTTAATTTTTAAATTATATATCATTGTTGAGAGGCCCTCGTGTTGAGCATTACAGGCTATTTTTCATGTCTAAAATGGGGAATTACAACTGAACATTAGCTACTGGCTATAAATCACACAGAACAAAGTGGCATCTGCATCTACTCGGTAATGAGAGTGGGAGAATTGTAACTTACTTAGGCTGAGTCATGAAAGAAGACACAAATACCGTAGCAGAGATATTGTGACCTGAGAAAAATAATGGTTCTTCCAACTGTGTGATGCTCTGGACTGTTGTTCTCAAGAGCTCTCCACAACCAGTATTGTAAGTGCACATTCACAGTAGGAGCTCAGTCAATCTGAGGCTGGCAGGTTTTTCACACTCCCCTGCAATGCCACCAAGCATGTTGTAGTCATGCTGGGCCAGGGGTAGGGGGTTAGTGGCCTGGAAAAGGCACTTTTCTCTTTTGCTTTCCTCATCACGATCCTCCATCAATGGGCATGAGTGAGCAGTGACCACAATCGCCTCTCCCTGTGATGTTTTTATTTCTAATTGCAACTGAAGTCCAGGTAAGGAGGAGGCAGCACAAGTCTGTTATCAGACCAATTATCGAGGCTGCTGGGTACGAGCTGACCAGTTCCTTCTGTGCTGCCCAGCTCACAGGGAGGAAACCCCACTGCTCTTGTGCCTTTTTGAACCTCCCACTGATGGTACAGTGTTCTTTTAAAAGACAGCAAAATAAGCTGGGCATGCCCTCATTCTTGCATTTATCTCTGCTGACCTTTCTGCCCTTTATTTTGTTTTTAATTAGTTCTTTCATTTCTGAGAAAACTTGTTACCATTGCAGTAAGCAACATCTACCTGTTGTGCGGCCAGGAGTCTCCCAAGAATTTTGGTGCTGCCTGTTTGCTCAGATATTCCACATATTGGGAAACATATACCTGCACCTGTACATCAGCAGCCACTGGAAGTGTTTAACAAACTGAACGCAGCCAGGGACTTTGGATTAGTTCTCCCTGCAGTAAAGGTCTCCTCTTAAATAAAAGCATAGATTTCCACAAAGGGACTGTGCTGAAATGAAAGCTTTAGATTTCTTTCATAGCAGACAATAAATAAAGCAGTTTTTACAGCCAGACCAGGTCAGTGTCCTGGCAGGAGGCATTTGCTCAGGAGCTGCTCCTAGGATAGGAGTACTAGGAGCCCTCCTGTCATCTGGTGAAGGTGACCAGCTGATTGATGCAAGGTCCTTTTCTGCCTCCATTGCCCCAATCTGGCAAGTTGCTGCAGTGTTTCCAGGACTCAATTCACCAGTCTCTCACAGCGTCCTAACAGCCCCTGGGCCAGCACTTTGGCCCTCTCCAGAGCAGCATTTCAGAACCATTAGTCCCTGAACACAAGCTCTATGAAGTGCCAAGTGCAGTGGTTTGCTGGTACAGGGCTAGCCCCTGAGTAATTATAATAGGTGCTCTGGTGATTAGAGTCAAACTTAAGAACATTCTTAAAAGCTTTGCAGAATGAAGGCCTATGTGCCATGCATTCATTAGGCTGTTCAGCACTAATTCAGACAGCTGAGAATTGGTGAGGACCTGGTCTATCTAATTGTGTGACTACATCATACTTTCACTGTGACTCAGAGGTGCCAACATTATCATCTACATGGAACAACTTAGGTTATATTGGTCAGATTCCTGCAGATGGCCAGTTTACATCACAACATTTAAAATTACAACTTGAGCCATAAAGTTACTGCCTCAAATTTATTATATATTGCAGCACAACAAGCAAATTAATACCAGATGCAGTATATGCCTAGACATTAATGTGAACAGAAGATGAAATATTCTCTTCCCAGCTCATTGGTATGTGCTCCCTTCAGAGCAGAACCCAATTGCCTGGACTCACCAAAGACGAGGAAGAGGAGAGTAGTCCCGCATGGTATTGGGCTCCCTGCTCCAGGGACACAGGAAGGACATCCCACACCTTGTGGGGTTTCTGAACATGCAGTTCTGCTCTGAGCATCATGCATGCAAGAGCTGAGCTCTCAGCAAAATCTTTTTATTATTCGTCATAAAGAATCACAGCTGTGAAAAGCAAACTAGGGAAGGAGTGGGAACAGGCAGGCGCTCTGCCTCGGACCGATGTAAATCAGGAGTAACTCCGCTGCACTGAATTATGTTGTTGTCACTCAGACATCAGACCAGAATCAACCCTTTTACCTGCAACAGATGAGTGAAATATCTTACAACCGTGTGTCCAGGAGCCTGCTAAGCTCCTTGCAGAGTTGCTGTCAGTATGCCCAGGGCAGAAGCATATTTTTTTTCTTACTGTTGTACATAAGGGCTCTGCTGCAGCCGACAACATGAAATGTGTTAGTTCGGTTTGTTCAAAATGGAGAGTGTTTGTTAAGTGTTGCCTCTTTGATGTTGCGCTGCCATCTCCATCTTTGTCATCATTGCCCATCTTTTTCAATCTAATGAACTCAAACCATCAGTGCAACTTAAGTTCGGCTGTCTGTTCTTGCATAGTTAATATTAAAAATGTACTAACAGTGTGGCTGCGAAATCAAATTATGCACATAAATATGCTGGCATAGCAGAGGAGGCGGCAGAAGCTGAAGTTAGCAACATTGATGCCAGTTCACATTT
The DNA here is from genome assembly GCA_013397515.1 of Upupa epops. Taxonomy (NCBI): domain Eukaryota; kingdom Metazoa; phylum Chordata; class Aves; order Bucerotiformes; family Upupidae; genus Upupa; species Upupa epops. The sequence continues at coordinate 2,648,416 of VZRI01007808.1, read as the reverse complement.
GCAAATCAACCGTCAATCTGTCATTAAACATGTTATCAAATGATGATAAGTGTATGCTTCTTGCTTGCATTGGCGCGCTTATTCCCGATGTTGATGTGCATTAATGGGATAATGTGCATTAACATAGTCTTGCTTGGATGAACACAAAACATTTTTTATCCATCTCAGTTTGTTTCCCCCTGTGGCCCCCAAGTAAGTGTTTTGTGTTATCAAATTGCCAAAAAATGGGAAAACACATTACTTTTAATTAGCAAAAAATTTGAGTCATTATTTTTTTTTTTTAATTTTTATCCAGGCTCTCTCCTGTGTGTTGTCACTCGAGGTGGGGGGAACACACCAAAAAACCTTCCACTCCCTTCTTTAAGTAAAACGATTAATGTCAGAAACTCAGAGACTGACAATTACGTGCTGTCTTAATGCACTGGCCTTTCATCTGCAGTCCTTGCTTTTGACACGAGTGATGGTTTCAGTTCAGCGATATGAAAGGCAGGAAAGGAAACGATCTCAGGCATTCCCAGCCCATTGTGTGGTGCCGCACTCAGACATGGCAGCAGTCCTTGGCTTGGCTTCATTTAGCATTTTTGCATGTGAGCAGGCAGTCTGTACCTAGAGATTAAACAAAAAGCTGAAGAGGAGTGCGGCTGCTCTAGGAGAGAACCAAGGATCTGAAGGAAATTCCCACCTGTTTGCCTGACTCCATTATACCATCCCGCAGGGTGCTGCAGCGTCAGGGCTCCGCTCATGGTATATGCTGCTGAGAAACTTCTAGGAGGGGAAAAAAGTCCTCGTTGGAAAGAACAAAAAGTGGATGATGGCATAAATCCATTAAAGGAACCGGGTAATCACCCCACAGTAGACCAAATGCTTTCCTGCTCCCAGGCTGTGCTACAGCACCACCCAGGAACCGAGGGCTCAGCTGACACCAGTGCCAGGGATGGCTCTCTGGGAATGACTTGAACAACAATAAATAATAGTATTATTTTTATTGCTTCTATTTAGAACTGAGCTGTTTACCCAGGCTTTTGGAAAAAGTTGGAAGGGAATCTTTCACACTTGTGAGACTTCAAGATATTCAAAATCTTTTTAAAAATGTAACTGAAGCAAATTTCTTCCCACCCCTGGAGAACATTCCTGCTTTTAAGCCCTTTCACATTCATGAAATGAGGGCAAAATTGTGATGATCTATCCAGGTTTTTACAGTAAAGCAGTAATAGCAATGAAAAGCAATGTGGATCATACCTGGTACTGTTTGAAACACGGGGAAATTTTCCAAGGGTTTTACTAGGACTTGACCAGCAGTGCCATCAAATCAGACTGAAGAGTTGTCTTAAAGGAAAGTCAGTCACTCAAAGCATTTTATATTTAGATTTTCATCTGGGAAATAAAACTTCTACAAGTTTTGTGAAAGACACCATATTATTTCTCTGTTTCTAAAATAACAACTTTTCCTCATATAATAGCAATGCTGATAAATTACAGTCAGGCTCTTCTTACAGCTACATCTAACCTCCAAACACGATTTCAAGTTTCTCTTGAATTTTTAAAAAGTGTAACTGGTAGAATAGTAAGCTTCTACAAACTAGGAACTTCTTAGTAAATGGGTCAAACTTTTGATCACTCTTTCATTTTTCTCAACCTAATAATGGCATAAACTTCAGGAATTCTATTCAGGTCTCTGATTTGCAGTATCTGGATGATTTAGAGAAAAAAACCAAAAGCGAATAATTGCTGATTTTTTTAAACTGTCTCAATTTTTTAAAAGCCATCCACTGCATTTCCTATTATTTCTAAACTGTGGATACATCAGCACAAGTTTCATAATCACAGAACTCTAATAGCAGTAATTGTATTCCTGTTAACCCTGGCTTCAGCTAGTCCTCATGTTTTCTACTTCTAAATCAAAGAGCTTGTCTTCTAGTACAAAGAGCTTGAATTTTAAGTGTATTTTCTGTTACACATCCATTACTGACAGAATTTATCCAGCAACATTTTTTTTAGAGTTGTGTAGCTTTACGTTGCTTCTACTCCATGAGCTACCTTGAAATTAACTTGTCAAACATTCGTCCCACTACTTAGGGAAGATTCTTAATCAGATGAGTGGACCAATTTGTCATGACTTGGAGGAGAGGTGTTGGAAATCAGATGGCGTTAAAAAGGCTCTCTGTGAAGGCTGTGTATGAGGGACTCCTGTAAGGCAGCTCAGGCTGGGATCCTGTGAGGACGCTCCTATTTGTGTCAGAGATAGCATTTGGAAAGCTAGACCAAGAAGCGTGTCTCAGTGCCTCACTTTCCATACTGGCTTTGATCCCCCTAAGAAATGTCCCTCAAAATGCTTCAGCACTGGACTCCAGCTCTTTCCCCCTTTTTGGGCACTGGGTGAGTACCAGAACAAGGTGCAAATGTTAGAGAACAGCATTTCCCAGCCAAACCCTGAGCCAAATTACTGGCCACACCATGGTGCTCTGTGGAAATCTGGGTCTGGATTTTACTTCTGCTGCTTCAGCCAGTCACTACTTTGAACAGATGTATTAATCAGGTGCATTAATTACCTAGTTTCCATGAAGCAGCTTGAAGCAGTAGGGAGCTGTGCTATTCTGTGCAAGGCACAGTCCGAAGCACATATTGAATAAGCGGTTAGCAGTATCTCAGTTGCACTGTTCATCCTCTCTCTTCTCCCAGTCTTTATCCCTCATACCATATCTTGTTCTATTATCTTGGGCCTGACTTTGGAGTGTTTTCAGTTTTTGAAAATGGCAAGTAATTAGTCAATATGTTTTCACCATATGTATCAAGCTCAGTAAAGAGGCAACCATTGGCCTTTGTCATGGCACAGTAAGCGTTCGTTTTCTCGGCACTTCAAGTTATGCTGAGCGTGTGGTGAGCGCCAAAGAATTTAATGAGGAATTTTACAATGAAACATTTGACATAATAATTCACAGTTCAACACAGTTCACAAATCTGGAGTGAGTCCCCTCTTAAGATCTCCTGTGTTTTGCTGTTCACACCAGAGAACTTGCACGAGCTGCTTCTCTCCTGCCTGGTGCCTTGGATAAGCAAAGAGGCTGTGCAAAGGGCAGATAAATTGTTATGACTCAAAATGGTCCCGTTTTGCATCTTGGCACAGACGCTGTGTACAACGAGAGACAATTCTTGAAACCCTTTTTCCCTTGCAGACTGGCTTTTTTACTTACCCGGAGCTAGTTAATGCATACTTTCCAGAGAGACGTTTTTGCTTTAAGGCTTCCACTGTTGCTGACTGCTAACAATCCTTTAAAGAGGTCAGAATCTGATCTTAACATTGCTGATAGAAAGTGGCATTTGCCCAAATTTTTCCATGTCCTGAGCAAAAAATATGTCCAGTGTTTTCTCGAGAGACAGGATAGACAGCAGCCCTGCCTGGGCTGTTTTGCCCTCTTGGGAATACTGTATTTCAGTTATCTATGGAATACGTTTCTGCAATTCCTCCTGGATTTCTTTAGATTTGCACATAAAGCATTTGAGCTCAGATTCAGTTCAGCAAGTTACAGGCATTTTGTTTAACATTTTGAGGTATGTACAACAAATAATCATGAATAAGAATGATGACATATTGTTTTACTGCATCGTGATTTAAATTTATGTGGCATTGCTATTGAAGTCAATAAAACTTTTTCCTGAGTATGCTTTGCAGGCTACAATATCATTAAAATATGACAGTTAATAGTCTTGTTTATGTTATTATATTTAATGAATAAATATATCAGTCTGTACATCAAACTCGGGTTTGTTTATACTCTTTAATTGTAGTCTTATCTCCCCTAGAAGCATGTTATATCTTTTAATTTTATAATTATCCACTTTATTCATGTGTGACACTACAGAACTGCTGCTTATATCCTATGAGACATCTAAATACAAACAGATGGAAGACAGGCAAGCACTAAGATATTAAGTTCTGGATCTGAATCCAGCTCCATATTTTCAGAACACTCCATAGTTTCAGATCCAAAGTCTTGATTTGGGTCGTTGTATAAAGAAGTAAGAGCTGCACAATGTTAAGTCTAATTTATATAGCATCTCCTATGATGAACCATCAGTAAGTTTTTTACAGGGTTTTAAAGGAATTCAAGATTTATTGGGCTGGGGAGAGGGAACAGAAATATAAGTTTTGCTTTTTAGCCTTGTGGTTACAAGCCTGGGCTGGAAAGGGTAAATACCAGTCTGTTCTCCAATGACTGGGTACTTTTTTAACTCAAGCCATGTGGTGAAGTGTCTTAAGAGTCCTTGGGAGCAAACCCCTAGGTAAGCAACCCTCATTAGGCAGCAGCGTTGCACACATGCCTATTTCTTTTCTCTCAGTTTGAGGTTTGCTTTTCTAAAGCTTCCAAAGACCCAGTGTAGGTTTGGGTTGCTTGCACCCTGGCTGAGTGCCCTAAGCATAAAGAAATTCATAAGTCAAAGCAAAAGTATTTTGGAAGAGCAAATTATATTAGGATTTTTAAAGAAAGCCTGTAGATCCATCTTCTTAGGAATCCTTTGGACTATGAACCCTGAAGGAAGCAACTGTTTTAATAGAGTAGGAATAACTGTGTAGCTATATTGCAATAGGACAAGAGGAAATGGCCAGCAGTGCCAGGGGAAGTTTAAATTGGACATTAGGAAAAATTTCTTCACTGAAAGAGTGGTCAAGCATTGGAACAGACTGCCCTGGGAAATGGTGGAGTCACCATCCCTGGAGGTGTTAAAAAACACATAGACATGGCACTTGGAAACAGAGTTGGTGGCATTGGGTTGGTAGTTGGACTTTATGATCTTGTGGGACTCTTCCAACCTTAATGATTCTATGATTCTATGATTTCATCTATAGCTAAGCAGATTCCCAAAGGCCCAGAGATATAGACCCTAGAGGATCAACCTGCTTTCAGTATCTTTCTGTTTTACAGGTTTGGCCATGAAAAGTTTGATGAATATTATAGGTTCCCTAAGCCTGAAAGTTAACTCTGCTCAAAGCATGCAGTTTCCCAAAACTTAGTTATCTAGCCTTCATGTTCTTTACAGCTGACCAAGGGTGTCTCTGTGCTTTTTATCAGCACAAATTCCACGGGGATGACACTAATTGCAAACCTACAAATGATTTGTCAGATGGGTCTCCTCTAGATGAGTAAATCCATCAGCTGGAGGATCAGTCTCATACCTTGCTATGGAGCAAGAGTGGAAAGCAATGTCTTTCCTTAGTATACATATTTATTGTTCTTCTTCATTGATTTAGCTAATTGCTGGGCAATATTTTAATCTCTTCAGTTTTAAAAACATCATAAATTCTATTTTGTGTCTGATCAGGGCTTCTAGTAAGTGCCCCCACAAAAGTCACCTCTAAGGCAGTCATCTAAGGAAGGGAAAATCTGCTTAAGAGACTGACACAGATGAAGTGAATACTTTTCCCAGTTAGCACTTAAAGAGGAAAATATCACAATATTTAAAGCAGTTTTGAAAACTTTCCATGAAAATAGAGGAAGGGGGAAGAAAAATTTAAAGCATTAGTTGAACACAGAGAGAGGCCAAAGAGAGTTCAGTTACCATAGAGATTATTACTGGCAATTGGTACTCAACGGCAGATTGGGATCTGTTACAATATTTTTATTAATTTTTTCTCTTAATTGGTTATTTATATATTTTGGATCTGTCTTTGTGCTGCGTCCAGATTTTACTCTTTACCTGTCACTCTTTCTGACACAAAGCAGTAATGACTGTGGCAGATATGAGGCATTTCCTCAATTTGTAAACATTAGCAGGGGTCAGGAGCACATCAAATTGCACACGGACAAGTTGCAGTGCTTGGCTTTGGCTAGCAAAGCAGGCGGGAGAAGCATCATGGATGCCCCCAGTCTCTGCAAGGTTTCATCGCAAGTACTCTTCTGTGCGAACCCTTATTGCCATTACAGCTGTGACAGGTTTTTGCAGGTACAACAGAGAGGATGCAGAATGGCCTTTTCCCACATGTGTATGTGAGTCTGGTGATTTAACATGGGCATTCCACCACATAAGCTGGTAATTTATGAAATACCCTTTCCCTCTCCTCCCGGTCTTCCCTTCCAAAATATTCATCCTGTTGCCTGTGTGTGCTGAAGCAACTGAACACCCCCAGCTTGTTCACAGCCACTTTGATGATGGTACATAGAATCAAAGACACATCAGGAATCGGAAGGGACCTTGAAGGATCATCTAGTCCAATCCCCCTGCCACAGCAGGACACCTGTTAAGGGCCAACAGTGTGGGACCTCTGTAAGTCTTCAGCTTCTGAAAATTTGAGTCCTGTATATACCTGTTGTTAAATGCTTTTTGAAATGCTGCTGGTTTGATTTGTCGGGGGTTTTTCTGCCACACCATTTGCCTTTAGGGAGACGCTTTTTCAGGATGCCTGAGATCAGCCAGAGACAGCTGGGTTTTCACTACTTTTCCCATTTCATCTCCAGCCGGTTGCTCCATGCCTGCATCTCCTGCGTTTTGGGTGCAGGGGCACAGCGGAGTGTCATGGCAGGGAGCTGTGGGGCAGGGACTTGAGTGCTCTCAGCCGCACAGAGTGAACTAAATATATGTAAAAAAAAAATAGAGAGGGAGAAACACAGGGTTTTTTTCGCCTTTAATCTTCTTTAGTTATCGTGATCTCAAGGGTTATTTGCAGTGATAGTAGGCACAGCATTTGAGATGGAAATGTGATTTTCCACGCTGACGGTGTCACTTTAAGTAAACAAAGTTAATTCTGCTTCCTGCTATGCAAGGCCTAATCTCATTACCCAAACCACAAGTAGCATAACAGAAAATACTCCCATCTGTCAAAAGAACTTAAAATAAAGGTGAAAATTGTTTTTATGTTTCACTCCTCTTCTTCCCCTCAAATCCCTCAATGGGTACTAATTAGCACATCACATTGATTTAAACCTGTTCAGATCCTCCGGCCTCTGCCTATGGTTCCTTCTGCATGTAATGTGCCAACAGAATAATAATGGTTATGATGCTCTGTAGAGTTAATGCTCAGTTTTGGTTATCTGTAGCTAAAAGCTGTGTGCTGGAGGACTGACTTGTTTGTTGTGCTCTATTCTGCTCTAAGGAGGCAGAAACCAGGTGACATCAGGTTGGCTCCTGGCCCTTCCAGAGCCGATAGATTATGTTTAGCCCCCTCTCCACTTAAAATAAAAAGAGGAAGTCAGTCCAACAGGGAGTGATGGGGTTAAGTTTGGTTGTGCCTGCAACTCCAGGAGATTCGTGACCTGTGGCAGCCATGCCTGGCCTCACCAGCTGAGTAGCATGGCAAAGCCAGTGAATCCCCAGTGCCACACCACTGGCACCACTACGGCAATGTCTTGAGTGTGTCCAGCTTCAGTACGGGTTTCTTCCATGCAGTGCCCATGTCTCCTGCCAGTATGCAGGGTGGATGGGGCTAGTGTTGGGCAGGAAGGAAGAGGCTGTGCCACTGACCAGCATTAAACGGCGCTGAACAGCAATCCTGGTCCGGCACTGACCAGCCCAAGGCAGTGCAGCACTAGTAGCAAAGTGAGGGTCTAGAGCAGAAGCAAACCCTGTGGTGCCTATATGCATTTTCCAGCACCAATGGATCATGTAACTCACTCCCTTGTCATATCCACAGGTGTCAATCCAGAAGTTTCCCTGGATTTAGCTCAGTGTAAATTCACTGTGATTTGTGTGGGGAGATTCAAGGAACTCAAATTGCAAGGGCCAGCAGGAGCTCTGAAGACACAGGCAGCAGACCCCAACATTTCCAGGTTTGACAGGAAGCAGAAGGAAACCCAAATGTACTATCTACCACTTCTCAGCTCATTTCAAACCGGCAGCCACCCATCATAAGAGGATCATTCATAAAACTCTCCAAAACAGTATTTTTCATCTCCTCTTCATTTGAAATGACCTTTATGTGATGATAACATCTGCCTTGCTGAGCCTTAATTGCTCAATTAGAGAAGGTTCTCTATTGCACAAACATTTTTTAAAAAACTATATTTTTTTTCTTGTGAGTATGAAGTTTTCTTTCATTTTAAGCTCATCAGCAGTATTTTAAAAGCTTTAAAATGACACTTTCAAGTGGTGGTAGTTTGTTAGTTTATTTATTTATTTATTAGCCATTTGAAGGGTTTGTTTCCCACTCTCTTTCTGACAGGCATTTCTAGCAGGGATCTTTCCTTTAGAACGTTCTCTGCCTTTTAGTAGCACACTTAGACACCACAATTTGCAAAGAAACACTGGGTTTTGCTGAGCAGCCCTTATAGGCTCTGGGTGTACTCGGGACTTTATTTATCACAGGCAAGTTTTAAGGCTGAGCAAAACATCCTGCACCTGTTTTGCAGGTGGAGAATTGAGTCCATGCCCTTGCTGGGAGCTCCGGTAAGCCTCTGACTGCCGTGTTCTCCTTGAGCCGGCTGTCTTAGGGGGTTTTTTTTGTCACTCTTAGCTTATTTTTGTAGCTGTGTTTTTAAGATCTAGCAAATCGATCTATTGCTGTATGGTTGCTTTCTGACTTGTATATTGGTAAAGGAGTTGATTGACCCATTTGTTCTGAAAGGTCTTAGAGGTTTTGCCTCAGGTTAGATTTTTTTTAGGATAGCATTTTAACGCTGCTGTGCTACACTGAAAGGAGAGAGTTTCAGGGGTGATTTGTGCTGATGTTGATCACAGAGATAAGTCACAGCAAAACAGCACTTCTGAAGTAAGACTTTGCGCTGGAGGGATTGCATTCACGCAAAAGCCTCTGCCACAGCCAAGGCAGCAAGAACAGCATTACAGGTACTGCAAGCAGCCACACAGCAGAAACACTTCAGATATCTGAGCCCTCAGGAGCAGCCACAGATATTTCTTCCCAGAAATAAGTGTTCCCTTGCTGTGTTCTTTCTAAAATAATACCTTGCTGAAAATAGAGAATATCACCATGAAAAGTAAAAAAAAAAAGAGTGATAAATGACTGTGAGATGGGGAAAATGGATTGGAGGTGACTTTAGCCTAAATTGGCAGTGAAATTCCTGGGACCACTTGCAGTGGTAAAGTGAGAAGGCTTGAATTTTGTTCATAAAGGGACTGTGCACTTATTCTCAGTGTTTTGGATTCTGAAAGGAATTTCAAAGGCAATCTGGCTGCCTTTTCCCAATTTTTTAAGGTTTCAAGAACAAAAGGCATTGAGACTCTGGTTGTGGTTGTGTCCCCAGTGCTTTTAGCAGTGTACAGGTGAGCAATGAGAACCTTTCCTCTCCAGTAAAATGAGCAGCTCATGTAGCTGGAGGAAGGAAACACTGTTATGATCTCCTAGGGATGCACAAGGGAAGGGAAAGTCAGTGGCCCTTCTGGGTAGTAAAATCTAGTGAGTAAAAGGATGCCCACTGTTATTTCATGAAAGAGTATGCATGAGGTGCAATAAGCAGGGTGCTTGTCTGAGACCAGGGAGCACAACTAGTTTTCAGGACTTTGAAAGTGTTTAAGAACTTTGCTTACATTCATTTCAACCCAGGTGTTTTTCAGGGTATCAGTCTCTGTGCCCAAACTATTTATCTCTTTGCTAATAAAAATTCAGAGCATGGCAGGAGTTAATTGCAGAAGGTGATACGGCTTCTCTTTGGATGGTATTTTGGGAAGGCTTTCTCTGCTCCAAGCCAACGAAAACCAGGTGGCTGTGTTGGCATGGTGTTGAACCCTACGTAATCCATCTGATGGAAAGCAGGGTTTATTAGCTTGGCACCACACTCCCTGAATTTCAAGGGGTTTGGATAAGTTCTGGCTGGCATCCCATTGGGTCAGACTTGCCCCGTCTTCTGTGTGCCTAAGGTAACAGGAGAGAGTGCAGTTCTGGTCTTGCTGATGTGCAACAGTTTATGTGACCTAATAGCTATGTAGGATGCAGTGTTAAACGTGTGGTTTGTTTTTAAAAAAAGACAAGAGCAGACTCTGAGGTGGTAAGAGATGTTCATGTGTGTGGCCACAAAAAGCACACAAATGGCAAACATTGATGTTTTCCCAGCAAAGGCCAAAAACACTTAGAAATGATCTATGTCTAATATACTTGTTGTACCCTGAGGTCATAGAGGGATGTGACTTTCAGGAAAAAAAATTGATAAAACTTGCAGCTTTCAAAATATGTATTTTACTTTAGGGCATTTTCAAAGGCTTTTGTATTGTGTCTACATCCACTAGTTCACTTATACTTTTCAATTCCCATATATTATTCATGATGTCTATTTTAATAAGTTTTAGGTCAAGCCATTGTCCTCTGTTAACAGTTTGTTACAAACACCAGTGCTTGGATGCAGTGCCAGAGCCTCTCTGGAATGACATCCTGTGATTATTGAGGTGCAGTCCAAGTAACCATCAGAATTAAGTCTCTTTGTGAGGTTCGGACTTGTTCCTCCATTTCAGACTTTCTCTTTTTTGCCTCATTCCACTCCAAGCCTCAGTAGCAGTTAGGTCATGTGGCTGAGCCATCACAGTTCCTTGTGAGGAAGGTTCAGAAGTGAGATAAAAGAGCTGCAAAGTAGAGCTAAAGGAGCCAAAATATCTGGATTCGGTTTCTGCCCACGCTATTAAGGCAAATAAATATGAATCAGGGAGAGGTGCATCTGCAAACACACACAAAGACAAACACCATGTGTGGGATGGAGAGGGTGCCAGAAGGAGGTATTATCTGCAACAGGTCTCCATAAAAGCATTTTTTGACTTAGAAGCCATAGAAAAACAGAGCCCTGCATAACACTCAACATGTGGCTAGAGTTTATCAAGTGTACTGCTGTTCATTTCCTTAGAATTAAGCAAGGGCTGACTTACTGTGTTAAATCCTTACCTTCTTTCTGATATTTTCATCTCAAAAGTCTTGTGTTTTCTAAACACAAGAGTGGCTTCTGGCAGGGAGCTGAGCAGCTGGGCTGTGTCCAGTCCTTCCCATGTGAGCCGACGTGAGTGATGGGCACAGCAAAGTCCACTGAACATCACCTTTGCTAAAGCAGTGATGGTGCCTCTTTTCTCCTCATTTCTCTCCCTTTGCATTTAGACACCAAAACAATTTTAGAAGTTCATCTTCAGTTCAGGCCACCTGAGAAAAATCCGACCCAACCAAATCACAAAGAAACTTGGTGTGTGCAGTGAGTGAGTTATTGGATCACTTTGTTACCATCAACAATCACTTTGCTATTTAAACAAAAGAGGAAACATTTTTCTGTGTCATAAGAACTGTTTCTGAGACCATAACATCCTACTAAGACAAAAGGCTGGCAATAAAGTCTATTTGATTGGTTCTGTCATCTGCCAATTCCTAATGAAGGGAAAGAGAAATACAGCAGCACTAGAGCTGACAATCAACAAATTCTCCTCCTTTTACAGCTTGTATGAGACTGCTTTCTGTAGCTTCAGCCATGGAATTCATTACTGGGGATAAGAACAAAGATTAGGTTAAAAGAGCTTTTTACTGACAAGACCTTATCCACAGTGGAGTGCTTTCACTCAGTCGGGTTTGAAGTTTCCTGACTGTGTAGAGTGAGGGATTATAATTGTAAGAGTTTGCATTACAGTAGTAGCCAAAGGCAACAGAAGCATCCATTTTTCTGGACATTTTGCATATGTACTTTAGAAAATAATCTCTGCATAAGATATCCGTGCAACTTTATTTCTCTCTGCTGTTTTTTTTTTTTAAAGGAGTATCTGGTTTATGGTTGCAGCTTTGAAAGCTGTTACCTTGTTGAATGGTTTAAACTAACCATGAGTCAAAGGCAGCCTCTATCTTCCAAACTCAGCTATAAATACAAGTAGTGAAGAGATGCCCCAATGTTAAGGTGCTGATACTCACATAGTATGGAAAGTGCCAGTGTAATATGTGTGAAGTAGTTCCACCACAGACCATTTTGTAAGCTCTTTTCAGAAGAGAAAGCTTCCCCAAATGAAAAATGTGTAAACTGTATGCAAAACTGAGACACTTAAAAGAAAAAGGGAAAAGAGCAAAGTTAATTACAGTTGCAGTTTCTGCACCTTTGTTCCTTCCAAGCTTTTTGCTTGACTTTTCCTTAGTTGAACAAAGGAACCAAAGTGAAGTGCCTGTCTGTTGACTCTGCATTCTGCAAACCAAAAGCAGGTGAGTGCCTGTTGAGCTTTTTCTGGCCCTGCCTGCTAGCCCTTTTGGCAAATATGAAGTTTAATTTTAAGCTCTGATTAAAGATTTGCTGCGGACTGGGGTATGATCCTTTTCTCATGTCATTTTCCCATGAAGGAGTGTCTCAAAACTCAGATGGTTCACTCCTGACTCTAAGTGAGAGAAGAACTGGGACATATGGCATTATATCAAAAGATCTATTAGATCTCTCAATAAAACAAACACATCTTTTGAAGTTGTTTAGCTGTTTCTAGAGCAAAGCAAGAACTTCAGAGAGAGAACTTTGACTATTGGGCAGAAAGGCATCCTTTTTTTTTAATCTTCTCCTTGCCCTTCCACCCTTTCCTTCTCTTTTCCCTATTTGACTTTTCTGTTACAATTACTCCGAAGGAACCTTTAGAGTCAGGTCTAGTATAAAAGCTTTTGTCCGCATTGTCATTTTGGTTAGAGATGATGTTCTACTTTTTTATAGTACTTCTGTATCGGCAGTACCTTCAACATATGCTTTGCTGTACTGAGAAGATAGTGATTTTGCTGACGCAGCTTACTGCATTGAGGCTGCTAGTAAAAACTGACTGCTAAAACACACTTTTGACAGGACAAGCTGCATCTGTACTGGTGGGATTTGCTGGCGTAGCTGGAAAACAGAGGGCTGGTCAACAACTTACCCCGCAAAAGTGAACCTGTTGAAATGGGCTTTCTTTGAACTTATTCGGGCTTACACATGCTGAAGAAAGGATGGTTGTAACATACTCAATTCTCAGGACTAGATCAAGCCTTATAGTGACTAAATTCGGGTTCCTAAACACAACATAGGCAACTCCTCAGCTCGATTGGGTGACTTAATGCCATACTGTAAAATGTGTAGTTATGCTAAATGGAAAAGCCTGACCATGGCTCTGGCTGTCTTCCCCTTTCTGTGATGATAGTATTCTCACGAAGATATTTTTGTAATGTGCCTCAATGTCCCTATATGTGAAACAAATATCCTGCTATCTGTCTCAGTGCTCGTTCAATCTGTCTTCAGGAGCTCGAGTACAAGACATTCTGACACTTTGGCACCCAAGGGTTATGAACAGTGTTGCTAACGCCAGTTTAAGAGGGCTTGCTGGCCAGTTTGTACTTTTGAAACTGTAGCACCACTTACTGGTTTTGCTGGAGAAATTCCAGCCAGCAAATGCAGGCAACGTTGTTTTTTCCCCGCTGTCTTCATAAGTATTTCCTGCGAGCTGGAAAAATGTACTCCTTCCTTCTCCTTTGGGCTGTAGCCTAAAGAATCAAAGATAAGGATTAAAATGGTTGTGTTCAAGCAGAAGAATTGTTGATTGGGATTTATCCTTTTAAATATGTGTAAGTCATAGAAAGCTTTGCAGTCAGAATTATTGACTTCATTGATCCATGCCAAGAGCAGAAGAAACCCATGTGGGCTGAAGTGGAAAGGCTGTGCAAGATGCTAATAATAAAGATGTTATCAGATAAATAAGATACTGCTTTATTCCTGACCAAGGAAAATTAGAAATCCAGACTTTAAGTACACCGGTCAGTTCATGCCAAGTTAACAGTGGGAGCATTAGTCTTCCGTGATCAATATTCAGTATTAGGACCTTGAGCTCCTGTTTCTGGTCAAATGAGATAGCTACACAGGTCCTGGTTCTGCCTTGTTTATGGGTTTTACAACAGGAACGTCTGAATGAATCAACTTCAGGAGCATAATGAACTATAAATGCAGAGAGCATCACCTTCATCACTCAGGATAAAGTGAATGTAGTGTAGGTCACGTTATCACCTTTGGAAGCAGCTAAAACCCTCTGTTTGATTAGCTGAGATTGCACAGGCTAACAAGGGAAGCAGGTGGGGTTAAAGGTGTTCCATGTAAGTGGAGAGTGAACTCTCACAAGTAGGGCCATCCCTCAAGATCAGCTGGAGAGTCTGAGTGTATCAGTTCATGTGAAAAAACTAACAAACAAGAAATCCTAAATTGCTGCTGTAGGAGCCTGCTGCAAGGCTTTCTGAAAGGTCTGCTACGTCGTGACCAGCAGTGTGGGATTTCAGAGGGGATGTTAGTTACTGAATCAGGGTCTTTTACCCCATCTGGAGCAATATCAGCTTATCAGCCTGCAAACATGAGTTAGAGGGAAGAGGGAACTGTCTTGAAAAAATATTGTCGAGACTATCACAGGCTTGGAAAGAGGGTCAGTTTACAGCCGCTCTGGCTGATACCTGTTTTCTCCTTCACTGGCAACAAAGCTGTTCTGTCTAGTCTGCATAGAAAAAAACCCTCACTCCATATCTGCAAATAGTTGTCTCCTTTAAAAACACAAACTTCTGTGTTTCCCGCAGAACATCCTCAGTCACCCCCCTGCCTTAAACTTTTGAACCCTGTTAGCAAATGCACCATGGGCAGAGTAAGGGGGGAGTCTTCACCCCCCCAGAAAAAAACCTGATCTGAAGAATTCTCAAGGGGACTATTGAGCACTATCAAACACAACTGCAGTAATACTTTACTGTCTGCTGCAGATATTGAGCCCTCATTGCAGTAATTGTCACGGTGACAGAGCTGGGAACACTTGCTGTAATTAGGACAGTTGTTTTGTCATGTGTAACGATCTGAAGAGAAGCAAGGAAAGGAGGCGAATGAGCACTAATCTGCTATAGTGTAGTGAGGGAGAACCATGCTCGCACAGGCAAAATTCAGCTCAGCTGCTAATATATTGTAAATTCAGATGTGCAGGCATTTTGAGAAGGTGAAGAAATAAATGTTAAAACAATACATCTATTCAGGGGAATTTATGCTCTCTCAGGTGCCTGACTATCTGGAATAGCAAGTGCAGATGTTCCTCTGGAGAGTTGGGTTTTTTTTTAAGATGATCCTAGTGGTATCTTACAAAATTCCTCAGCCAAAACCATGTGTGCATGTACATATAAACATAGATTTGGAGACATGTGCACACAAATACATGCCACATGCTAAAATATATTCCTCCAGTTTGCTACTCCAGCAGTTTGAGAACATACAGCACAAAACTAAGACAGCCAGACACTCAAGTGTGTAACATACTTAAAGCTAGGAATCTGTTTTAATTTCTCTTAAGCAACCATTTCAGCCTACTTTTTTCTATTTCTTGTATCCATACTAGTATTAACAATAAGCACTATCCTTTTTTGTTGTGCTCCAAAATCACTTCTATTCGGAGAGCCTGTCATGGCTGTTATGGTTGAGGCTTATCTGACAGCAAACACTACCCATGTATCAGAAATGCTTAGGAAGTCTGCAGTACCGAGTACCTCTTGGCTATTAAGAAGGCATTAAGCGTAGGGAACAGGACTGCACTATGGATTCCTACAAAATTAAGATCATTTTGAAGCCAATCAGTTCTTAGTCAGATAAACTGCTTCTTCCTCAATACCTGATCAAGTAGCATTCATGTACCAATTGCGTTCTTCGCTTACTTCAAAAATCACCTGTAGGTAACTTAAAAAGCTGTTGAGACGTTAAAGGAAGAGTCAATTAATCTAGTAATTATGACTCCCATCTGGTATAAACCTCATGTCTGCAGATTGCTATTGCTGTATGGGGAACTGCAAGACTATTCAAACAAGAATTGCACTAGCAGTGGTTAGAGACAGCAGTATAAATTCTGCTGATTGAAAATTTCTCATGTAAAGCATTTTTCAATGAGAAATTGGAATTTCAATGTTTTTCTTTTTCCGCTTTCCACAAAAATTTCACAGCTGGAAAGATCTTGAGGCAAGTAACACTTGCCATTTAGTGTACTTTTTCAATCATAAGCTAAATTTAGAGTTCATATTTTCAGTTATTTTTTTAGCTTTCCAGATTTCACTTGTCAATGAAATCTTTCCTTCACTAGTGAAGTCAATCAGTTTTACTTTCTACTTCAGAAGGACCAAGATTCAACTTTTGACATCTTATTACATAAAGTCATTCTTGTATCAGAAATGTCCGTGTAACCTGTATTTAAAAAGGCTACGGGGTTGACTCAGAGAGCAACAGACCTCCTGTTTCAAAGTAAAATATAATGATTAACTCAAAACTCTGTTAACAAAGAATTAGAGGCCAAAATGCAATTTATGAGTGCCAGCAGAGTTTCAGAGAGTATAAACTTGTCAAATGAACAGTGTTTTTTGATAGAATTGTATGGCTACTTGAGAAAGGTAACTGAGATGATAAAGTATACGTGGATTTCTCCAGGGCATTTGACTTAGTCCCTCTGATGTTTTGCCTCATTAGGTATTTAAACATGTGTTAGATGTTTTAAACACTGGCTCACCCGTGGATCTGTGAATTGTCAGTAGGAGATGCCACTGAAATGCCTCTTCTTTCTAAACTGTATTGGCTGTAGAATATTTGTGCGGAAGATTCAAGCAAAGACATAAAAAACGTTTGGTGAAAGCTCCAAGGTGACACAGGACTTGATGGAGCAGTGAATAACGAGGAGAAAAAGTTGCTGTGAAGGAGCAAAATGGATCTGCAGGTTAAGGGTTTTCAGTCCAACAGAATTCATTTTAATGCAGTCAGATGTAAAGAAACCCCTGTGGGAAAAAACCACATAGATTATAGCTATGTGTTGCATCTACTCACAGGCACAAGCAGACATATAGATAGGCAGTCACCTCAGCTAAGTTCATCATCCAATGCTATGGGTGGGAAATAACTATTATTTATAAATAAAACCAATAATAAACTGAACTAGCAAATTAAGACAATAAGCTAAACTAAATAAAGCAAATAAGGAATTGATTTTATTCTTACATGCAGCTTTAATTGGGTCACATTGTGAGATGTCCCTCTTTCAAAAGTCTGTGGAAATATTCTAAAGAGAAACGAGAGGAGGCCAGCAGAAATGACCTGAAGGCTGGAAATCCAGCCTTCTGCTGTGAAGTTTAAAGAACTTGACATATTCAGCTTATCAAAAACACTGAGAGATGCTTTGATTGCTGTGTGTAGGCATCCCTCCGTGAGAGCCAGCTTCTTAGTCTAGCTGAGAAAGCACATTTAGCTGGATATTTATGTTGACCAAATTTAGCAGTAAAATAATAACATTATATTAAAATGAGTCATCGTTCCTTGTTGTGAAGGTGATGGAAGCTCGCACCGGTTTCTCAAGTGCACTCTTGAGTGCTTTCTTTTCTTCAAGCCAGGATTAACTGCCCTTTTGAAGCATATATATAAAATCAACCTAGATTATAAAGAAATGTTATTGCAGAGACACAGTTTAGAACTGGTATATTGTATGTCCTTACCTATGTCTGAAAGGGTATTTGCATGTTTGTGTGGGACAAAGCAATGCAGCTCATTTAATGTGAACATTAATTATTATACTTCTGTCCCATAAGGATATTAATGGTTTAGATTACGTGACTTGTTCAACTCAACAACCAAATATTCCTACACGTTTTCAGTCAAATAAAACCCTTTTCCTAGCTTTAAACTACCACACTAAGTGAGTAGATTTGCATTTACTCTCTTGTCTGGTACCTAAGTGTTTTTTATACTCTTCCTTGATTATTTTTTCCATGAATTTGAAAATTGTTTCATTTCTGTGGTCTTTTTTTTGTACAAAAATAAAAGCTTTAATTAACATTTCCAATGAAAACACTTTATTTCTCAGAGTTAGCTTTTTCTCAACACCAGACTTTTGATTCTTGAATGTTTGAGGCCTCTGATGAAAAGTAAAACAACCTCTACAGCAAGTAGACACCTTTCTCCTGAAAGATTGCCTTAGTTAAAAATCTAATTTACACTGTGAAATGGGAAAAAGTTTTCAAAAGAGAAAAAAAATCAGACAGCTTCAGTGTCCTGCATCAGTATCTGAACCTTGCCAGCAGTTCTGTAAGAGAAGAGATTGGTAAAATAATTCATTAACAGGAATGTTTTCCTCATGGAGGGGATTGAATAGCTGCATGAGAATCTTTAAAGCCTCCTTTGTGTATCCAAACAGAAACATGGCTCAAAGAAACAAGCATCCACAGCGATTTGGAGAGCTGTGAACTCTGGGCTATTTGTCGATTGGCTTTGAGAGAAGTTGCTCTTGATTTAAGAGTACATCCTAATACACCAGCAGCCTGGAGACTGGGGAGACTAGCAAGGGAGAAAATAGTGTGAGGGTTTGCCTGGCAACAAAGGCTTAGCAATTTGTTCCAGCGTTGTTGTGAAAAGCAGATGCTTTTGTGAGCAGAGAGACATGTGATAAGTGTTGCATGAAAGCACTGCGGAAGTAATTGCTCTTCTGAACTCGGCTCGGATCTGCTCTGACTCTCAGTGGTCAAGGTCTGAAATGGGGAGCTCTATTCCAAGCCTTACATTTAACAAAGCGATTTAAGAGAATTCCTTCCCTGCAAATACATCCTTCACCTGCATCCACAATTACTGCAACTGTGCTGAGGCCTTAGGGTGTTTCTATTGATAAAGGAAAACGCAGCAGAATGGAAAGTGGCCTTGAACAAATTTTAAGACAAGCATTTTGGTGAATCTGTCTGGGTGTTACCCTTGGCTCTGTTTACCAGTTGAGTTCAACATCGTTTCTTCTTGGTGTCACACTACATTTTGGCACAGCTTCAGTAGTGGTGCCTGTGCCATACTAGAAACCTGTCACAAGGTTTTTCATCAGCTTCTCCTACCAGTGCATTTGAGACAGTGGGTCCACAGCATTTATCAGTCACCTGCGGCTGCTCTGATCCTAGTCCAAGAAGATTTATGCCAACATCCCCATCTGGACTGTTACCCACTGGCCCCCTTGCCGTTTGTCCAATACGCAGTTTGTACTGACACTAAATGGTGAGCTCTTGGGAAAAAGACTTATCTTCAGGTCACTCTCTCAATTTGCAGTCTCAAGGGTGGTTTTGCAGTTGAAGAAGACAGCAGTTGCATTCCGCGGCACGTGCTGTTCCCACAGGTGCATTCCTCACCCACCCACCACAGCCAAGCGTAGGAACTGGCAATCAGAGACCCCAGGGCTTATTGAGAAGCAGTGGATTTTCCTTAAACTCTGATTAACCAATTATGTTTGTTCTGATTTAAATTCCGCTGTCATGTATTTTGCCATAGGACAGAGCAGTTTGAATCTAAAGAGTACTGCTGCAGTTGTGTAAATGAATAAGGTGCTACTTAAAATAACTATTTATACATGTAAATGTCTCTCTGGATCTTCTAACCACTTTGCATCTCTCCCTCTAACTCATGCAGTGGCATCTCTCTCTGTCATGCATGTCACATATGACCAGATTGTAAAATCCAAAGAGCAGAGGGCACGTCTCTCTTCCTTCGTGCAATGCCATGTAGTGGCTGGAAGGATGGGGAAGAGATAGTATTTTTCTGCCAGGAACTCAAGAAATTAAAGTGGCTTCTCCCTAAAAGAGATTAAATTTGAGCAACTGTGTTAATTTTGAATCAGACAAGTTAGTCTTTATCTGAAATTGCTTTTAGGAAATTGTTGGGTTTTTTCCAGTTTCAAAGAACAGTCTCGGCCCAAACAAACGTCCTGCAATACCAGTACTGGAAATTTCTGCTTTTCAATGTCTGTTTGGCAGAGTTTAAAGCCCGCCTGCATGTGTTCCTGTGTGACTTGGTCTAGGTGATCCTGCTGTGGCAGGGGGATTGGACTGGATGATCTTTCGAGGTCCCCTCTGATCATTAATGATTCTATGATTGGCTCAACATAGTTTTGGAGGTACAAACCTTAAATCAGCATGACATGAAAACAGTTATATGGAAAAAAACCCATTAAATTCACATGGCATTTTCTATGCACTTTTAAGAGCTAAATTAGAATTTTCACTGATTTTTTTATTGGTTTTTTAGAGATTAAAAAATTAAGGATGCAAAGAATCTCTAGAACAACCTTCCAAGTTAACTTCTAAGCTCACTGGAAGGGAAATGAGTATTTGCAGCTGTGAGGTGGTAGATTGTTCATGCAACAAAACAAAACAAATGCTAAGAGGAGTTAATATCCTGACCTTCCACTTATCTCTTTTTAGTATAAAGACTATTTTTCATAGTGTCTTTTGAACTTAATTTCCCAGGTTGGAAATGAAGTCAGTTAAGCTGCACTAAGCAAATGCTCGGAAGCAGTTTACTGCTGCCTGCTTAATGCCTCCAAGCGAGGCACCTACAGATGTGTATTTAGCTTTCTACCTTTCACGGACATCATTAGATAGACAACATGACCCATCTCTTGCTAGCAAAAACTATCCATTGATATATCCCATCCGTCACCAGGGGAGGTGGCAGATTTAGGCTTAATTCTGTATTTTTATCAGAAAAGAACTCTGATTCCAGTGTGCATTAAAGGTGGAAAGCTAATTTTTGAAGGATCATAGTTGAAACTTCTTTTAGCTTTATATTTTTCCTCCTATCTTGAAGGAAAGAAGAAATAAATGAGTTTGATTCACCATTCAATTATGTTAATATATAGCCCTCTAACCCCAGCAGTCATACTGACACATAAATGATGAAAGAGAGCATATGATCAGATTCCTATTACTACAAAAGAAGTGTTAAGCCAAGGGTGAGTGAAAAATTTGGAGACCAGTAGTATACAGATGGCAAATGCAGTTTGCCCACAGACCCCAGAAGAAATTCTGTCAAGGTACTTAATTAGGATTAACATTGAATTCTCACTTGGAATTAAAGTTTCTAGCATTTGTTTTGTTGCATTTTTTTTAAATAAAACACCCCACTCTAAGCTGAATAGTTGCATCTAATTTCAGGGCAGTGCAGGAGATCGCAGTTGATTCTGTTTCACTTTTATGAGCTTAACTTTTTCCTTTTTGAGTCAGCCCAGAAGGGACGACGATGGGAATAATTCGGACACTGAATGAAACATGTGTACAGCTCTCCTTGGATCATATGTATTCCAGAGCTCATCTTGCTACCTTCAGTGAAACTACATCATGACTAGATTTATCCTGTAATTATTAAACTGTTAAGCCCAGTCACATAAAGGAAATTGAGAGATGCTGTTACCAGGTAGCTGTCATTAGGTCAGAGTCAATTTTCTGTCTCGTGCTATGAATAAATAAATTCTTGAAAAATATAAAAGTGTTCGTGGGCAAGGTGGGATGTGTCGAGGTCAGAGGAGAGGAGCAGGCATGCCTTGCAGTCCGGTGAGCTCAGCAAGCAGAGGCAGCACCTGTGCATACTGCAGAAATGTGTATCTTAGGTCACTGATGATGTAATCAATTAATTACTCTGAGGTCATTTCCCATGGCAAGTGCAAACTGGGCATCAGTGTTCCTGCCTGGGAGCTGAGGCAGGGCTCTCCCAGCAAGCTCCACATGCACATGCTGCCGTGTTTGAGAGGACTAAAGTCCCTGTCAGCTCATCTTTAGTCCTCTTCTCTCTGAGCTAGTGAGCAGAACTAACATAATCTTAAAGCTTGTTTGCTCTGGGACTTGAGTTTTTCTTTCAAATGATAAAAATCTCTTTTTTCTAGCTCCAGTGAAAACAGAGATTTCAGAAAGTTGAAAGGCCAGCCAAGTGTGCTGAAGTAGACTCTGGCTCCTACTCACTTGCTGGCATTTTTTGACTATATTGGAACCTGTTATATTAAAATGGAGTCCTGGGGGCATTGGAAGCTACAGTATGTATCTTTGGGGAGGAGATTTGGCAACTTCAAAATTTCAAGCAGGATTTACAAAAGCTACAATGAACCAAAGAAAAGCTCATTAAAAACATGCTGAAATATTTCTTCTTCACAGTAACCAACCTCTCAGTCCTCTGGTGTCTTAAGTACCATCAGCAAGCTGAATTTTGTAGCCAGGGAGAGAAACAAATAGACAAGGGACAGGTTAGGCAAGGAAATGTTCACAGGCAACGTGGGCTTGTCTCTACAAGTACTCAAGTGCGCACACAACAGCCTGGTTTGCATCTGTGTCAATAAATGTGTTTGTGCATCCATTCACCATGTGTACCACAGACCATGTGCACGGCATCCTTGTACAGAGAACATTCATTTCAGACAACACGTATTTTGGGCTGCATTTCACATCAGACTGAAGTAGGAGTATCCCATCGTGGTGTTTTCCACCACATCCCTGCAAGTAATGAAGGTTTGGAGGTGCCAGGAAGTACATTTGCAATTTGTAAGGGGAAGGGGGTTAATTTCCAAACTAGCTTAAAAATAGTCTTGGATTTTGATTCCCAGCCTTTGTGTTGGGCAGTTCCTTTCTCTGTCCCTGTTGTTATCCGTGGCAGTAGGGCAGCATGAGCTTGCTAGGTTGTGGAGGTGAGGTGCACCAGCAGCCAGTAACTTCTCGGTACCTGGTAAGTGGTCTTAAATAACTATCTGAGTGCTGAATTTCTCTGCCAACCACCATCTCTTCATCCTCCATTTCAGAGCAAATGTGAACAATATCAAAGCTACTGGCTTTGATATCCTCATTATAGACAAGAAATTCAATTGAGGTGATTGTTTAGAAATCTTGAATGTCCAGCACTGCCCCCACCCATGGGCCCAAGAGAGGCAGGAGTCCCCACGTGTTGGCAAGATTTTTCATGTTTCTAGAAAGAATGCAATTTTCCTTAAACCTCCCTGAACCTAATATCTGATAGTGCGTCTAATAAAGCCTATAAGTAGTATTTTATGAAGCTACAGTTCCCTCCCAAGCTCACCAGGGATCATTTTTCTCTTTGAAAAACAGCTCATCATTAGGAATCAAAGATGTTTGATATACAAAATAATTTCCCAAATTAGGGTTTGTCAAATGAGGATTTGCAAATCTCTCAGCTTTTTTTTTTCTCTCCCTTCTCTCCCTTGCTCTCCCCATTAGGATGATGATATCTTGCAACCAGAGGCAAAATAAAATTGTTCCACCCTTTCCCCTCCTTCCATCCCTCCTTCTGCCTTTCCTTATCTTACCCTTTCTTCCCGACAGTAGTTCAGCCACAAGGCACCCCACCAGAGCTGTGCCTGTAGGGCAGCACGTTATCCTCAGCACATCCAGCAAAGGCTTCATTAAATCGCAACTACCTTAGCAGCAACCACCGGACACTTGCAGCAGTCCCCAGGGCTCCTGGCAGGGCGAGGAAGCTGGTGGCAGAGCCAAGTGAGGGGGGGTGAGGATGGCTCTCCCTCCTCTGAGTGCCAGCAAACAGTTAACGGTTTAATACTTTACAAAAAAGTCAAGACAGACTTGTGATTCTTGATGTTAATGAAGGTGTCACACATTGTCTAGAGAAAGTTGTGCCTGGCAATCTTCCTTTTTTCGGATGCCTACACCACTGACATTTCATCTCGCATTCAAAGAGCACTACCTTAATGAAATGCATAATTAACATATTCTAATTGTGCTGAGCGCTGTGATGATTTTGACAGAACTCACTTTCCATGTCTAATTTGATGCTAATTTAATCTGTTCCTCTCCCGCTGACATGACCTTTCTTGATTGAGTTTCACTGAGGAAATTTTTTGATGGATTGATTTATCAGCATTGCGGAGACAACAAAGGCTCAGGGTGCACGACAGAAATCGGAGCGGGAATGGCCCTCCAACGCCTGCATGCTCTGAACTTTCTGGCTGCAGTGTCCTCTTTCCAGAGACTGCTTGTCTGATCTACTGATGGAATTCAAGAAATGTGACATCTGTGTGGGGGTTTGATCTCCGTGATAAATAGAGTAAATATCTTATTGTGCTTCTGAGTCCCTTGGAAGGAAAACTTCTCCCTTCCCTGCTACTCTTCTGTTGTGAGAGGTGTGGGCCACCAAGGAGCAGAGCAGTGCCAGCACAGGCAGGCTCTCACTGTGCTTCTGCCCTCCAGCGAGCACCTGGGGTTCTTTGGACCCCAGGTTTTAATTAACCCGGTCATTACTGGCATTCAGCAAAATGACAAGTGCCATGAAATGGGGTCATAGGACATATCATACAACGTAAACTACTTACTGGGTGCTTCATCGAACTTTTTCTAATGCTGACTTACAGAGGCGTGTGCTAACACCCAGTATGTGTGCTTTATAACACACGCTCACACATCTCTGCACACACATTACCTGTACAGGTATAGATAAATAATTTAGGGATTGTATCTGCGTGATTATACCCTCACTCAAACAGAAGGGTTAATAACCCTCCTAATGTTGTGTAATGTACTTGCTGTATCTCACAGTGCAGAACATGAGCGTGTGCCTGTGGGAGCGCACAGGTGTGCAGTAAATCTCAGGGGGAAATGGGGAATTTGTCAGTTGCTTCCCCAAACTTCTGTTTCAGGTAGCCTGTTTCTCTTGCTTCACAACATGACAGCTTCTTCCTACCTTCATTGTAAACCTAGCCATTGTTCCAGGTTCTGTATCAGGGAAAAAAGGCCTTCCTGACCCTCACAGCAATCTCTGATACTCTCAAGCAGGAGACTTGAGCTCTTTTTTGCTTGTTACAATACAGCTGTTGCTGTATTGGTCATAAACACAGGGCTCCTTGTAGAGCATTAGCGTGTGTGTCTTTGCTGCTTTAGAAGAAGTAGAGATAGCATCTCACTTTAAGAGATCATCATAATATTTAATTGACAACATCACTGAAGTGAGTGTTATAAACAGCAGTCACATAATCCTCAAAGTTTTTTGTTTTAATGTTTCATCTTCCTGCAGATTTCTCTTAAGGAGTTGACATGAACATTCGCTTTCTTTAGGACTTGATGGAATAGTTTAGTTTTTAAAATGACTTGTGGATAAAAGCTGCAGATTGTTGCTCATCAGAATTTAATTCACCCTGAGCAAATAGAGGAAAGCAAGTCCAGAAAGCAGAGGCCTGGCACTTCACTCATCTAGGGTTGTCACAGGTAGCCCTAAGGATTCTGGTTTAGTTCATGATCTGAGAACCCTTGCAAGAAGGGCTNGAGGTTAGAATATAGCAAACAGCTGGAGCTGGTGGTGTACTGTGCCCACCCAGGACCCTGACCCTTAGCTTTCTGGCCTGCAGCCCACATGGTACTTCAGCCACAGATGTGCTGAAGGCAAGTATGGGAGAACAAGGACTTCTCATCCCTCTTGGGCACTGAATCTCAGCCTACTCAAACTAGAACTGGATTTATTGATGCTAGGGAATCACACCCATTTACACTGGGACTGGGACTGAATTTGGTTCTGAAGTAGATTGAGATATTTTTGTAATTTTTAAATTTTTTTAAAGTAAAACTCGTTTTCCAATAGTCTTGATTTCAGTTCTTTGCCACCCTTGGCAACGAAAGGGCCAATGTTGGTTAACTCACAGATCTCTTGTTCTGAAAAAAAAGTAAAATGCAGAAGACCTAAAAGATTTGGCCCTTGTGTGTACATTCTGGCTATGTCTGTTGGGCAGCTGCGTGCCAAAATGTGTAAACCACATTATAACTGTGAAACTATGAGTCATTCGGTGTTATTTACCATTGATACTGGCAGCCAGCCTGATCAGTTACTGTAATTATGTCTCTGTCTCTACCAGTGAGATCAAAAGTACAGAAATTCCAAGTAATAGGACTACAACTATATTAGTAGGGTGAAACTCTGAGCATCTGGATCGGAGAAGAAGATATTGAGTGCAGAGTGTGTTACAAGAGATCAAAGAGGCAACTAAATCTAATAAAACAGTAATAATTGGTAAGCTCCCTTCCAACATATGGAACGTCGGAATTTGGTATTAAAATGTTATTTCTTAAGATCTTTAAAAAATTGGAGCAGATAGTTTGAGGACATGCAAGACTTGCATGTATTCTGCTCTAGGCTCAGTATTTCTGAAGAGAAACCAGATGCCTTCATCCATATGTAGGAGACTAATTTCAGAACAAAATAAAAAAAGCCCAAGTCATCCTAAAGAAACCCTACTCAGATGTTTGTGGTCACCTGGGTGCTTCTGGTTATTTTACTGATGAAGCCAAGTGGAAAGAAGGGGAGTGGAACTGAATTTGCAGCCATGCCTGTTCATCAAATGCTCTTTTTCATTAGAACAGTTCACTTCAATAAAATCCTGGGCACTTTTGATAAGACGGTATTCAGGGAACAAAGCTGTTCGGAAATGACTTGCTCATAAGTTCCAGCAATAATTTTTGGCCTTAGAGTATTACTTGGTGTTTTTCATTGTCAGTCGAAAATGAAAATGTAGCATTTCAATTGTAAGCCATTAGGAATGTAGCTAGGCACGCCGCTCCGTACAGCCCTTCTACAAATTGCACCAGAATACTTCTGTGAACTTTTGATCTGCCAGTACTCATAGAGGGGGGGTGGTGGGGGTGGAAACAGCATTCCAAGAAAATGCCCATTAATTTGAATGATTGAATATTCAAGGAGAAGGTTTTTCCTTATCAAGGTTTCTACAGAAGGAAACTGAGAATTAGTAAAATGTGTTTAATATAAATAGAACCTGACGGCTGTATGAAGAGTAGTTGTTTTAGCACTGAATGCTCTGCAAAACAGTGGAGGACGGAAATGTTTGGGATATGGAAAAGAAAAATATTAAGCTACAGACACAGTTAGATGCAGAGAGACATTCTGTCGTAACTACATCCATATTTTCATATCTCCATTGTTCAGGTTGGGTTTTTGATGGAACTATAAACACTATGATTTATGTCCATGGAAAAGTTATTTAGTATATACTTGCACAATATGGTTGGAGGGAGACAACCGGTTTGGAAAGACACACATAGAAATAGAAACATGGCAGGTTTTCCAATGCACTATGGTGCCATTTGCATTAGTATTTAGTATTGTCTATTTCTTCATCAGTCCTCTGACATCTTAAGAATGATAGTTATGACTCGTATAAACTCAATTCTTGTTCAAAAAGAACATCATAGAAAATATTTCTATGGTAGCCTTAAGAGGTATCCAGTAAAGCATAGTTTGTGGATTCATTTCAGGAGAGCGGCTTCCCATCAGGTGATGGGTTTATCAAATATTGAAGCACTTTGTATTATTCTTTTAACCAAACCTGAAAAATCACCTGGGATAACCGTGGTCCTATCACTGTTCAGGTCTGCCCTTGAATTTGGAATATTTTGAAGGATTCACTCACAGGCCTTTATTAAATATCAAAAAAGAACACTGGTAGGATAGGATTGTTTGACCTGCACATTTGGACTTACATTCAGAACCCAGTTGCACATCTATAGAGATGAACTGTATAGCCACTGAACTTCAAAAGCAAAGGGAGCAGCTGTCCGTATCTGTGACTGTTGTCACCATCCCCAAGAACTGTCATTATTGAGAAACACATGACCGTATAGATGTGCATATGTATAATGCAGGATATATTACATTCCACTCCCAGCCATAGGATCAACAGCAAAACAAACAAACAAAAACTTGTAACGCCGAAATATCTGAAGCAAGCCTTTTTTCTGAGGAAATATTATTGAGGTGCTGAACAACATTTGATCACTTGCAACCCTTTCAACTGACGTTCTATTATTCACATGTCTCTTTCATTATGCAACAGATGGTGAGTCCTGTCGCTGATTTTTTTTCTTCAGATTCACAAAACTTCAATGGATTGTAATATGACCCTAAAAATGGATAGAAAAAGAAAATGCTTGTTAAGGTTTTATCTTTGATAATAATCCATTGACAGCGAATAACAGCTGACCTCCTATAAACCAAAAAAAAAAGACATATTTGCCTCATTTTTATGAAGAGCATTTGTCTAAAGCATTTGACTGAGCTGCAGAATGTGGCCTTCAGCTGAAATGAAAGATGGCCCTTCTGTTGCTACACAAAGCCATATTTGCTGCTGCAAAGTGCAAAAGGATAGGCTGACAAATTGATAGTATGTCAGGAGCATAACAAACTTGTATTCATCTTCACGAACATCTGCATATTTGTGAAGATTCTCAATGAGAAGTGTTTCATTTAGAGCGTTCGTTCGACAAATTTAAGAATAGTCATCATGCTGGGGTCTAAACACTGTTAGAAATGTCTTTCAATACAATCCCTCTGTCTGCTTTCCGGTCACTTTATTAATAGACAGTTCAGAGCGCTAAAAGACTGGGGGGGAGTCTTAGAGCAATTAAAAGCTATGCTCCATATGCTTTTGATGTGTTTTTATCTCATGTTAGACTAACTAGATCCTGAATAATTATAACATGAGTTATTAGATCAGTTAGTTCACAATAGTAAGTGAAGTAATAATAGCACTTGTATGCTACCCCTCCTACAGAGAGATTTTAAAGTCAGCTTCAAACATAGGGCTCAGTCCGGCAACACTAGCATAACTTCAAGCACACAAACATTCCTCCCGCTCCTGGGCAAGTGGGTCTTCTTGTAGTCGCATCATGAGATGTGCTGTAGAAATATTGACCACAACCTTCAGGTGAAAAACATCACAGAATTATTTTGGGTCCTGATAGGAGTTATCCCTGGAATTATTCATGCCTTGTGACCTCTAGGAACTTGATCCAGGTCCTTGAATTAGAGTCTAGGCTGTCTCTACCACCAGGAGAACAAGATCTCTACTTTTGGTGGGATATGCAGAGAAGTACTAGCTTTCTTCCTTTAACTCTAGAGAAAAATCTGCTAAAGTAAGGGTGCTTGTAGTAATACTGGTACTTATAGAAAATTTATAATTCAGATTTGGTAATCTGGAGAGTTATTTTCTTGTACATTGATGTTAATGATCTAGAGTATCTTCACTGTTAATCATTTCTCCTTTTGCACCTCATTTTCTCATGAGAATTAGAGTTGCAGGAGGAGTTCTGTAGCCATTGAAGTTTAAAAAAAAAAGATGCACACATATGCTCAGATCGAGCTGTTTGTTTGTCTTTTAAATCAAATTCCTGGATGGATCAAGCCAGACCAAGATATGTGTTTTTTAAAACGATGTGTGCTTGCTTTAGGGCATAAGGTAATTGATATCACAGTATAATACTTTTGTAGTAAGGAAAAGTTGATAGAGCAGATACTCTGCTGCTGTAAGCCAGCATAAAGTTTTTCCACTTTACCCAGCTAAGTATCTCATTGCATACACATATTTTTGGCAGGACTGGCTCTTTAGACACCATTATAAGTTGGTCTTTCACATTTTTGCAAGAAGTCTTTCAGGCTCTGCCTCTTTGAGTTAGGCAAGCATGAAGGAATCAACATGAGTCTAACTAAACAAAAAATCAGCCCCAATGCCTGCATCTTGCCAAGAACAGTGCCCCAGAACTAGAGCACTGCTGTGTTTACTGGCCCTTTCATAACACTGTCAGTATCAAAGAGTTGGTAAATAGAGAACTCATCCAGGAGGCTGTCAAATTCTTCTGCACTGCTGCACACCCCAAGATGATATGCTAACTCCTCTACCATTTTGCCAGTAAGCCTGAGTTTAGAGGCTGGGTCAAGAACGAATGACACTTTTTCAGTAGGCTGTCCTTCAGGGGAAATGATTTTATCTTCTTATTTTTTTTTCAGTACTGACATGAAAAGGGAGCCTTTTGATGCTTTGAATAGAGAACAGCTACATCAAGGATCCCTAAGTTTCTTCCTATCATCACCTCCAACCCATTGCTAATTCTCAATCACACTTTAATATTTCTGATTCATACATCCGAAGCAGTTTGCAAACATTTTTGAACCAAGCCAATACTATTTGTATTATTACAGTAACCTTCCAAGAAGCTTGCAAATAAAAAAAGTCCCTGCCCTAGTAAACTTTGAGTCCAAACAGCAGGGCAGAGAGTGGGCAGTGGCACAGGATAGAGAGGGATTTTCCAGGGGCTTCCTAGAAATCAGTCAGGGAATGAAGAATAGAGCTTGAATCTCGGCTGTCATAAGGAGACTCTTGCTCCCCAGACCACAGGGTTTCCTTAGCTGTTGGTGCCCCTTGTTTTGAAGACTGCTGTGGGAATGCAATTGCAACTTCATTTCAAAGATCACGTTCACAGGAGCGATGTTTAAACATTGTCCTGTGACTGTTGGCAAATTAGATCCAAATGTCAAGTCATGTTTTGTCCTCTCAAGCATTTACAATAAACAGAGAATTTTTGTCGTATTACAATGAAATCTTTCATGTCCTTTAAAACAAGAATATTAAAATCCTGGTAGGTGTTTATCTGTGTCCAGGCAGTTATTTGATCAGTTGACAGTTTTCAGATGTGATTCCTCATGATCAGCGCTGCCAGCCTGCTGGACAGTTCAACAGAAATGGATTGTGCAGCAAAAAAGAGCATGAAGAACCATCTCTGTTTCCTGCTCCTACTCTTCTCACTGATTCTCTCATCTTATGTGTCAGGGAAAGTAGTGATGTACAGCAAGAGTGACTGAATCATTTCCACCCATTCTGGGAAAAAAATACACAGGAAAAAAAAAGAGAGGCATGTATTGCAGCAGCTCAGGTGAATCTGACATTCCTGCAGATGTGCAATAACATAATCTGCTTCTCAAGTTCCTCTACTACAGTAGGCTTTGTTGGCATGATTAGCCTCCTTGGTAGCATCCTCCAGAGGGAATTCTACAGAGATGAAATACAAAAACTGCTTTAAAATGATAAGTCACAAATAGGATCTGCCACAAGGCATTATAAACAAAACTAGACACAAGAGACTCGTAAAAAAATTAAAGTATAAAGTAACAGAGAAAAACCCAAATCTTCCTGACTGCAATCTCATTTGCACACTTGATTTGTTTGCACAGCTTCCAGGATACAACAAGCACAAAGGCAGTAACAAAAAAGCAGGCAATGCCCAACACAATGGTCATCGATTCAGGAGTTAATTTAGCCCAATTTTCATAGCCACTAATATGAGGGGTGTGTGCAGCTCTGTTTTGCAGCCTCTGTAATTTCTCTGCATGTGTGTGTTGCTGAAAATATAGTCATAACAGCCTCTGCAACAAAAAGAGACACGGGGGGAGGGAGAATGATATAGGAAAGCATTTTCTTAAGTTTTAAGGATTACTGTTGTCTAACTGTTATTATCAACTGGATAAAACCAGTCGATGTATTGACTACATTGCCGATAGCTCTAAGACAGGAGAGTGATATCCTCCTCCCAATACATTCATTTTATGACAATGCAAACATAAAGTTCTGAGCTACAAAGGTCAAATGATATTTCAGCATATGCAGACTATTCTCAGGTTTTGTATCATAATCTTAGTCTTCTTTCTGGATCTTGGAAAAATTGTATTGATTGTTTTTATTTTGGCCACCTTTTTGTCCTTCCTTAAAGCAAACGGTTCTGCTGCTATTTCTGAATAACAGTAAATTTATCATTAGGAGTCTTCTCTTTCCCATATTCCTCTCCTATAACTCAGTCTTCTGAAAACTTCAGACTCTTGTGGACAACCTAATCAACTAAATATTTTAGGAGTAAAACTTTCAGTTATATTCTTCACCATTTTCATTGCTCAGAACACTCATGATTCCTCAGTTCCTTCTTTTTCAACTAAATATTTAAAGATGTGTTTCCCCAGCTTTTAACTTCATCTGTCTTGCCACTGATCTCTCTGTATTGTGCCTCTGTAGTTGTATCACCCAGTCACAGACATTCTGCAGCCCCAGTCTGTGCACTTCTACAGTGATCGAAGCCATTTGTGACTAAGAGGTGTTTACACCAAAGGAACCAATTCTGCTGCTTTTCATGTTCATGCCTACCTTTGCCATTTTCTTGTTCCTTGAAAAACATTATAGGCAGGGTGACTGGAATTGCAGCACCTGCCTAGGTGATGCCAGCCATGAACAGCTCATGTGACTGCAATAAATCTTTGAAACGTGGGGTCTAGTTTCTGACATTAGTAGACAAAGTTGGCCCATGAATAGCCTGACCAGTCATCTAGATCTTGCAGTAATGAAAAGCAGGTAGATTGCCAGAAGAAGAGCAGCTGCAAGGTAGGTGACACGTGAATGGCAATCCCAAAGGTCCAGCAGGCATTAGAGACTTTAGCTTCTTATTCAACTGGTTCAAATTGGAGTGTCAAGACAGGGGTTAAAGCTTATAAGCTTATGTGTGAGATTCTTCTTATTACATTTCAAATTCCAATTGTGGATGCCAGACCTTGGCTACTCTAATGCATGTCTCAGCTGCTGTTCAGCCTTGAATCCTGAATCCCTGTTTGCACAGCATCAATGCTAAAAGAAAACCCTGGAGTGCACAGAGTGAGTAACAGCGGGGCTGGCCAGGTAATAAGAGCTGTGCTTCATGAAACAGTTCAAGGGTTTACACATTCACAATTTGTTTCTCATCAGTATAAGAAACCATTAAAAAAGTGATAGTGGGAACACAGAAAAGAAAGAACCACTCCAAAAGTTAAAAGGGCCCAGTAGTTAAATCTGGGAGGACCACACTCAACACTACCCTATTTTCTAGTCTAGGTAGACTGAGACCTGAACCAATCTGGTTTGTGTTCAATAGGCACTCTAACCAGTCAGCTCACTTGTGGTCTTTGGACTGTACTTTTGCTTGACCTGAAAATTGCTGATTTCAATGAAAAAGTCATCAGAAGCAACAGACGCATTTCCAGCAACCGGTTTTTCCCTCAGAGACACACAACAGTGGTGGACAGTGCTGTATGTCAAAAGTTAAGCTCCTGACATTGCAATTCAGAAAAAGCCTTGTTACGTTAGTAACAAATACTTCAGGGAAGCGTTGTCAATAACATATCCTCTAAGAAATCTTAAGTCCACTGAGCAAGAACTGCTAGATAAGTATAAATTTAAAAATATTACTTGACATGCATCATAAAATTAAGCAGTGGCTACAGTAGACTAGTTCAGGGACTTACTGTAAGACTTTGGCTTATAGAAGTATATTTGAGATCTTGGTGTCTAATGTGTGTTCCACAGCACAGATCAACTTGCTGTTTCTACTGTTAGCACATTCTCCTTTAGTGTGCACAGAAATGGGGGGTTTAGCATTGATGGTGTGTGTGTGTGAGCCCAGGTGCATTCGTAATTTATGTAAGAGTTGAATCATGGTTTCATTACATCATTGAGATCGGATTCTGACATCAGCATGATCATTGGACCATAAACTACCTGTCTTCTATTCAGCTGAGTACATGTGGCTGTGGCAAACGGTGTAGTGGCTGCAGCTGCTGACAGGAACTGCCAAGCACTCAGCTGTGGCCAGACAGCTGTATTCCCACCCATAATTAAAACATCAGATTTACTTTTTTCTATATTTTTGCTGTGTCAGGATGTTACATCACACACAAGTACATTCAGTAGAGCACCTCTCTTCTTATCAATCAGATACGACCAAGATTGTCTTTTGGAATTACTCTGTAAAGATTGAAGCTATGATTGTCACCTGACACGAACCAGAAGTGACAGAAAGATTCTCTCACCTACTTCCTTACATTAAAAGCATTTGCTTCTCCACAGACAGAGAAGTCAGTTCAAGTAAGATTTGTCAATTAAGAGTGGAAAGCATCATGGAATATTATTTCAAATATAGCCCTTAAAGTAGCGAAATTAATTAGGACCATAGCATTAAAAAAATTACTAAAACTGCTGACAACTTCATTTTAAAACTCTCCTTCAGCACATTAGGAAAAAGAGAAGCACAGAAGGATATATTAGTGTGTTGCCTGTGGCTTTATTTAGGGATAACCTGAGCATCTACTTTTCAAGAATTCATCTAAGGATTGTTAAAGATATGTCTAAATAAATGTACCACGTCAATTCATGCTTTTCTTTCCCTCCTCCTAAACATACTCTTGGCATCATTACGCAAATCATGTGTGAGGACAGTATATTGAGATGTATGCTACAGGTCCACAAAGTATCAGGAACATGGGAGGGAAGATCCTGCAGAAACCTTTGGTCTGTTCCATGACAGTGTAAATCTTGCAACAACTTGCAGTGTTGGGCTGTGAAATGCTCACACGAGATCGCAGTGCTAGCACAGCTTCCGAAAATGACCTTTGGAGACAGATACTAAGAATATCGTTTCAGATGGTACTATAAATTGCTTCTTCTTCCTGTGATTGAACTCTCAAGTCCTCTGAAGGTGTTCTGCAAAGGGAAGGAAGTGCGTCCACTGCAGTTCTAGAGTTAACAGAGGCTCACTGGGCACGTGATTAGGGACTTGCAGTAGAAATAGTGGGTCGGGCAGGTCCAAGCCAGTGCTCACATTCTCGATAGCAAAAATTAAATGGAGCAAACCTACAGCAAAGCAGAAGCATGTCTCAAACACTGCATACGTGTGGGCAATGCTCCTCCCTGCCTGCCTCCACTTCACGCTTGTCATTTGACGGCCTGAGTTGGTAGCAGCCACACAAACGGTTTCCATTAAGGTAGAGTCAGGCTCCCTGTCTCAATGATCTCTGGGATGGTTTTGTACCACGCCATTCTGTCAAGCCTTGCAACCTGGTTGCAGAAAAAAGGAGCAATCCACTTTATTACTGAGCACTGAGAGAAATGGTCTAATTGGCTTCTCCTGCACTTTAATAACTGAAGAACAACAAAGACATTTAGTCACTCACATCATTTCCTGTTTTTAAAGGACTTTAAATACAACTCAGTGATTAACATTAAAAAGTAGCTGCTCTGCAGACATAAGAACTACTTCATTTTTTAATTATATTTTAGCAGGTATAGATTCAATGATCTTGACATTTATAAAAGGCCCTTGATACTGCCGGAAAGCAAAGTAACATCATGAAATATCCAGTCCTGCAGCTTGATCACCTTCATGAGCGTTCCCAAAATTGCTGTGGCACACCAGGCACATGTTCATGTTGCCCATAACACTACACTATCCCAGTGTACGGAATGGCAGTCACTGAAATGGAATTAAAGACAAACATTTCTGTTCTCCCACATGTGAAAAAAAAAAGGGTAATTGATTTTTTTTCTCCTGTTTTGTTTTGCTTGGAAAATCCACTGTGAACTTGAAAACTCCTTCCTCGGTTGAAGTTTCCTTTGGTGAACTCCACGTTCTACAAAAGGTTTTTGGATGATGAAGTGATATTTTCTGAGTCCAAAAGCCATACTGACAAAACTTTCTTGTGCTGGTTTGGGTGTCCATGACTGATGTCTGTAGAAAACCTGTGTTGCTAGCTGGAAGCCAAGTGGGGCCGGGAGAATGCTGCTACAGTCTCCATTCCCTCTTGCGCTCACTGCCTGGAGCTGTACAGTTCAGCCCACTCAAACCACCTGGCAGTTCAAAGATGACCAAGACCTGGCTTGGTTCTGTCTCTTATTGCCCGTATTTTGAAAATGTGGAGCTGTTAAAGGAAAGAAAGGTGTGCTCAGAGGCTTCAGGGCAGCTGCAGAGAAGGCAGCGGGGGCATGGGCAGCGCACAGGCAGGAGCTGCTTCTGGGAACCAGGAGGAACCTTGTGGCCATAGAAAAGGAGGTTTCAGAGAGTGAGTAATAAACCCTCAAGTTACATGGATTTGAGCTACCTGTCAGTGGACTCTAGACATGTTTCTTGCTGCCACCTTTCCTTCCGTGTCACTCTAGTGTGACCTTAGCAGTGACTATTTGACACAGAGCAAGTGACTGGCCATTTAGACATCACTTCTTTTAAGAATAGCCCCTTTATACAATGTGTGATGAGGTGCTACATGTGAGCACATCCGCAGACACAGAGGAACATGTGCCAGCAGCTGCAGAAAGCATAAGCGTCAAGCGGCATGGCTTGTGTGGGTTTTTTAATTCCTATCTACCGCAAGTTTCACTTCAAGATTTTGATGTCACTGATGCTAAAATGCAAAGTAAAACCCATTTGAAATTGCTGAGTATCATCTTGTGTTCCTTGAAGTTGGGTGTTGGTGAGGAGGGTAAAGAAAACTCATCCCTTCTGTCCTACTCTGTCAGCTGTTTGGTTTGGTTTGTCTGGCGTGATACATGCCTGCAGAACCCACCACCACGAGTCTGCAGACTGCCGTAACACCCACAAACCTACAAATATATTAAGCAAAGTCCTGATTTTGTAGGATTGCTGTTG
The DNA here is from genome assembly GCA_013397515.1 of Upupa epops. NCBI lineage: Eukaryota > Metazoa > Chordata > Aves > Bucerotiformes > Upupidae > Upupa > Upupa epops. The sequence goes on along the minus strand of VZRI01007808.1, from coordinate 2,612,454 downwards.
TTTTTCATTCTTCTCCGTGACCGACCCCTGCAGATCTGGGCCTCAGAGAGGTATTTCATGACAGAAGGAGCTCACAAATGGCGCAAGATGTGTGTCGTGGAAATGTTGGCATCATATTTCTTGTGTGTGAAAAGGACAGCAAAAATCACCCAAACGGACTATAATAACTGATTCCATAGAGCTTAAAACTCCCTCAAGGCTGAAACATCTTGGGCCTTTCTGAAGAGAGGCATATATTTTGAAGAGAAGGGGGGGAGGAAATAAAATAAAAAGCCTAATCTTCTGCTGATGTGGCCTTGGCAATTGACGGAACTGACAAGGCTGTGTGTTTGTAAAACAAGCTGTGCTAAGTATTTTTTCGGCCCCGTGTTTAGAAACACACAGAGGGGGGGAGAAGGGGAAAAAAAAAAACCCAAAAAGAATAAATATGGAAATCAAATGTAAAAACTTCTCGCACTCGCAACCGGCTTCCCGGAGGGAATTCCTGCCTCTGTTCTCTGCTCTTCCTCCACTCAGCAAAACGACTGCCAGTCATTAAGCGGAGCTGTACGGCGCGCGCTGTACAGTAATTGAACACCAATGGGCCCACCCTCATTTGCATCCCCCTTCTCTTGATTGGCAGCTGTACATGAAATGCCATATCAGTTGAAAGTATGTTGTGAGCTGGCACTAATGATCCAGTGGCTCCGGGGAAACCTGCCATATTGTAATTCGGCTATCAGGCATGAAAGAAATAATTCTAAGTGCCAGCAATGTGAAGCCGAATAAATGTTTCAGTGCTGCAGGTTGCCAAGGGTGACACTTCTGATTTAGTATAAACGAATGCCCCGTTGCCTTTGGGGTTGGGGGAGTTCGCATTGTATCCGAGATGTGTGTATAAAACATTAGTATTAGAAAATGGCTCCGGCACGGGATGGGAAACAGAGGCCTGGTCCCAGGCGGCGCGGGAATGTTTACAACTAATGACTGGATGAAAGGATTTTTCTACCTACTGTAATGACAGGCAAAATAGGATTTGCTTTCCCTGAGATGGAGAATAATGGCTATGTTAACTCTGCCTTTCCTTTTTCTTTCTCTCCCTAAATGAAATGCTCTTTTGTAAAGAAAATCACATCTATTTTCCTCAGTGTAGTGGAGGGAGGTGGCGGATTTAACTCCTTGGGAGTGTTGGGCTTTCGGATGGAGACTGGCAGCAAGAGGGGTTAATGGTGTCCTCTCTTGCCAACACTTCATCACCTAGCATAGACTCCGCTCAAGGAAAAGATTTTTCAGTAGCCTTTATACTCTTGTTTATTGTTAAAATCTAGTGAGAGATGAAAGAAACAACTCCTGATGCCTCAAACACATAATGCAGACAGTTTTTCCTTTAATATTTCAGCTCCTGCACATTGCTGTGTTACAAAAGGTGAGACTGGAAGGGCAGGTGTCAGCAGACTTTCAAAAATGGGAAGCCCACACGGACAAAAAAGCTGGTGCTTTCTCACTGTGAGTGTACAAGGGCAGCTGCAGTAATTGTCAATGATGCTAATTAATGGCATCTGCACATGGGATGGAGGTGGCCCTGCAGTAACTGCAGACCAGGTACCAAAAAAGTGGGGTTTTTTCTCCGTATAAGAACAGTATCCTCTGACGGCTTGAAGAAGAGCACACACAGGTGTGCGGGCAGTTGGAACCTCTTTTCTTTCCATGTCAGTTCACAGATAAGGTAAATTCTTAATGTTGTTATCCCAGGCTGCCTTGCAGAATGGCAGTATCTTCAAATTTGGTTCATTTTTATCAACCTCGTCCTTAATGTCACCAGGGTATCTGAAAACCTGGCTGGCAAGGGAAAACAATAGCAGAATGATGCATACAATCCACTTCTTAAAGTTCCAGCTAAGTGGAAAGTGAAAAAGAAAAACGTGAACAAATCTAGTTCAGCTTGGTAACGGTTAAGCTGCTGCTTTGCTGAGACCTCAACCTTTTCTGCTGCCTATGTTATTTCATTGTTTTCATGTGTTCTTACTGTGTCCTTTTGTCTCTGGTTTCACACAATGTTATAGTAAGTTCTTTGGAACCGAAGCCATTTCTCTACTTTGTGCAGCACCTGGCATGGTGGCATCTTCCTCACCGCCTACTGCTTCAGGTACTGGAGAAAAATGGCCATTGATAACATTGAATAGCAGGACACACATGGAGCAGTCCTCACAGATAAAACAGATACTGAACTCACAACAGGGATCCCCTGGCACCATGTGAGGTGCTGCCTGTGAAATGTTGCATCTTCTCTGCTCCCATATACATCTGTGAAAACAGAAGGGATTCAGCATCACTCAGGATCAGATCCTGACTATTTTCTTGAGGCTTTTATTGTTGTGGTGCCCTGGGATGAGGTACCATCTGTAATTTCTGGTCAGCAGGGATGCGGGAAGAAAATGACAAATTAGAAGCACAAAATGCTTTAAGATGAATGAACTACCTGAGAAAGAATGTGTGTCAGCCTGCAATTTATGAGGATAAAACATCAGAGCTGACAATCTATTATCAGAGATCAGATAAAGCCTAAAATTTTGGGTATAGATTTGAATAGCCCCAAACAGAGGCAGCAGATGGATTGGTAGGCTGATATTCAGGGATTTCATTTGGCCCCTCTTGAAAAAAAAAAAGGATTTCTTTCAAACCATGGCTCTTGATTTAGTTTCGGATGTCAATCACTTGGCATCTTCAAAACTGTTTGGAAAAAGTGTTTTGGTTCAGCTGCATCTCAGCATAATAAGCCTTTCAGAAGTGTCTGTTCAGACACTGAGCATTAGTCCTGTTATTTCTGTGCTGTCCTGCATCATCTGTATCCACACAGATGAGACTGGAGAAGAGCTGCATGCACATACGAGGTTTAGACAAGCACAGCACATTGGTTTCGAATACAGGGTTGCTCCAAGTATCTTTAAGACAGACTAAGGCAGGCTGTCCTGGGCCAGACCACTGACACTCCTAGCCTGGCACATTGTCCCTCCACTGGAAGGAGATTGTAAGACCAATGGTGATGGCCTTTCCCACGTTACCCCAGCCTGTGGTTCAGGGGCTGCCTGTGCTAAGGCTTGTATGTGTATTCCATGACTTTCCATGTCCTTAGTCTTCCACAAGCACAACTGAGCACTCCTGGGACACATTTGAGCTTTTGGCATCCAGGAGTGGCAGTAAGTCCTACAGGTTCCTCCGCTGCCTCTTGCCAGCTCTCAGCGAGCAGCACGGTGGGACCAACTGTTAGGATGCCCTGCTGGGCTTCCTGGTGTGTCCTGCTGGAGTTTCCAGCGTGTTTCACCATAGCTGCAAAGTGAGGGGAGCTGGCTGGAAAGGACTGTCAGAAATACTTCTTTCCTCCTTTCAGCTGTCACTCACGTACAATTGGGTGGTTAATTCAGCATTATTTTTTAAAGGAATGTCCAGTCTTCGGGAAGCAGGAGGAAATGCTGTTGTTGCTCTATACATTCTTTTTCAATTAAAAACCCAAAACACCCTAACATTCTACCTGTTCACTTCTCACTAAGAAAGACTGGTTGTAGGCAGCTTTGATTTATGCTATCCATATCCTAACTCTGCCTCCCCGATCATTCATCCATGACTCAAAGATTTGCAAAATAACCAATATGTAAAAGGTGAATTATTGTGTTTTCTTTAAAATGTAATGAACGATGTCTTTGCCTTTGCAGCACACCAGCTATGGTCCTGATTTTTGTAACAAGTCTCTTCCCTAATACAAATATCCCTGAAGCGAGCAAGGTGATTTCAGTAATTTGCCAACAGAATGTATTCCATGAAAGTTAATAATAAGGTGCATCCCAGAAGTAAGACAAATATAAAGGCATACAAACCAGATTACAGCCTTTTTTATTTTTATAGATGAATTCCTGGGAAAAGATTCTTTAAATTACCTAAGCGTGAAAACAAATCCTTTGTAATAAAGACAATAATTTATACCATAATCAAATTTGTCACATAGCTTATTTCAAATTATTTATAAGAATTTATTTGTAGACACAGACTGATAGATCCAGAGTGCCTTTCTGTAGGAACTATGCAATGTCTTTCGGGGAAGTGGATCAAAGCCACAGTGAAAGCATGAGTGAAGAACCACTTGTCTCTCCAGCTGCCCATGTTAGTAGTTGCAATCACACACAAGTCATGCAAAGTAGGTGGTCAAATGCATGTGAAATTCAGCATGGCCAGTATCAGAAGAAATAAATGTGGGAAGGCATAATAAATATGCAAAATGTAGTACTTTAACCTAATAACATGACCACTTGCTAGCTTTAGCATAACACTGAAAATCACTAATGGAGCACTGTGAAGATTTTCCTGATACAAGCAGTCGAGAATCATGCATAATGGAACAGTGCAACAGCTAACAGCAGATTCACACAAGATAATTTAAACTTGTTTGTATGGAAATGAAGAACTGATCTTTGAAGTGGTCCTTAATGAGATTCTGCTTGATCCTCTCTGTATCCGGAGAAAGTCTTCCGTTTTCCTTTTGCATCCGGCTCATGTTGCTGGGGTGCAGAAAAAGGACTTGTTTAAATTATGAATGCAAATTTGCATCTACATGGCATGAGGTGAGAACCAAATGCTGCCAGTGACTTCTCTTACGCTTGCAAAATTGCTATTGAAAGTTCTGTGTGTTTATAGTCTGCTCCCACCCTACGTTACTCAGCGCAGCGTTCCCTGTCAGCATGGCTGAGCCTTGACCATACTCACAGCTTCATGTAAATGACTCCAAAGAGATAGTAATAAAATTTTAATATGGATTAAAAATACAGGAAAGGTATTACCATCTCACAGGTATGTTCTACAACAGAACAAGTACTAGGATTTGGGGGGGGAGGGTGGTTTTCTCCTGTTTTGTAAGGGAATTTTTCATTCCCATTCATACGCCTGAGCACTGAAACACACTGAAAATAGCTCTGCAGTTTATCGTTGAAGCTATAAAACTCCACTCTAAAAGTGCTGGAAGGCAGACGCTGTGCTAGTGCATCCTGGAATATCTTAAACTGCCATGAAGCTTCTGAGCAAACTCCCCCATACACCATCAGAAAATACTGCTGAGTGATCAGCCTTTTCTAAACCTTAGCTCTGTCTCTGAAAGCGTCCATCTGGCAAATGAGGCTTTGTTTGTGCTTTTGAGAGGCAGAGGAAAAACATTCCGTTGGGTTTTTTTCTCTCTGTTTGTTTGTTTGCACAGCTCATGAGATTAAGGGGGACTTATTTAAAGTTAATGATTATGTTCCCATGAGGGGAAAACACCTTCCCGTGAGCTACAGGTTCCTTCATCTATTTTTGTCTTCTGATGGGACATTTCTGCCTTCAAAGAAAGCAACCACAGTAAATATCTTCAGATGACACTGGGCTCCTAACCTGCTTGCACGCTTATTTTTCAGACTTCAATTTAACAAGACAAATAGTTCTCTGTAATGAAACAGGGAGGAGGAACAGAGTTTATTGTGGTTCATTTGTTGGGGTTCACATAAGGCCGCAGCAAACTAATACGTCTGGGTTAACTGACTATAAAGAGCACCATGGAAATCTTTCTGCTTTTAAGAACTGAATGGAACAGTAGGTAGGGCTTGCTCAGACGCATAAAATAGCTCCTGGAAAAGTTTCCTGCTGGTGGTTATATTCTTTAGCAAGGGTCACCCTGAAAGGCATCCAGCCTCTAACATGACAGCCAAGCATTGCTTAGCTTCTGCTTCTGACCGCAGTTAGGGACTGGAGTGGGGTGAATATGCCTGATACCAATCAACTTAAAAGGCGTTTGGTGGCTACACATAGAACTCATTGGAAAAAACTACTATGACAAATATTTGGCTTTCAAAGGAAGACACATTCTGAGGCCTAGAGCACCTTTGCTGTGTGCTGGGCTCAGCAGGAGCGAATGGCACACAGCACCCAGCAAGATCCTTTTTCAGTGCTCTCTGGGCTTTAGCTTAGTCTATTCCTCCTGTGAATTTGTCCTGAGTTTTTCACCCAGGTTTGTCATCACTGGTGGTTTCTCCTCAGCAGGATGAGCTGCCATGGTAAAGCCTACTGAGGATTTCTGAAACTCAACAGACTTTCTTCTACAAGGGACAGGAACCAGCATTTGGTGTCGCATGGTTGTTTCACAGGGTTGTGTAGTGGGAAGGATGCTGTCCCAGAGGCTAGCTTTGTCCTATTCTGTGTGGTCACAAAAAAAAGCTGTTTTCTAATCCTATTTAGCTTTTTTTTGCTTTGAATGTAAGCAAATGTAAGAAATATAGTTTTCTTGTTTCTCAAGACTACCTTTTAAAAGCATGCAGAATTATTATGTTTTAATAATTGCATTTTTAGAATTTAATTATACCAAAGCACTAGAGACTTTTAAATCTCTTAAGAAGTTCTTGTGTGTTTGTCTTGCTCCTTCAATCCACCATCTTCTAACGTCACAAGTTTAAGCCTTTGATCAGCTCTTTGTTTGGACAGTTCTCTTTGGACCTGCCCTGTTTGCAGCTGGTAGATGCAGAAGAGCGGGGTCTTTCCTGTGTGGCCACACAGCAGCCCAGCTCAGCAAACACCAAGTGATGGGTGCTGAGCACTCGTGGCCAGGAGTTCAGGGCTTTCAGCACTTGGTGGAAACACCCAGCCCTTTCTCCAGTGCTTTAATGAGCTTCCAGCTCATACAGCAATGGGCACAAATAGAGGACCGAGACTAAACAGTAGTTGGTTTGTGCACAGGCTCCTTTTGCTGGAAAAGTCACGTATGTTTGCTTTGCTTTTACTGAAGCCCATTAGGATCTATTCTGCTTTGCCACGTACAGAATTTACACACACAGCTATTATTATTGCCTAAGGGGATCCTTACAAGTTTTATAACATCCATATAGATTTGACAACTTGCTGCATCTGATTAGTTACTGTGTTTACTGAATGCCCTGAGCATCAGATGGATACCCAGGGCGGGCTCAGGCCTTAGAGAGAGATTTGGTGGCAGATTTGGCTTTTGGCTTCTGTCCTGAGCTAAATCACTCCACAGCCGCTGTGTTCCCCAGTGACTCATGGTGAGAAATGACTGCTGCACAGCCCAGCCTCTCCTGTACTTCTTCACCAGCAATGCCCCTCTCCCTGTTTTTGAAAGAAATCCATGTCATACAACTTTCCTTTTGTAACATACCCCAGGTAAATTAATGATGTGTTTCAATAGATATAATTATCCATTATTTTTGCTTCTGGATCTCTATCTAAGCAGGAGGACTATAAAGAAAATTGAGATGTCTGCTCTCCTACGCGAGAAATTAGAAGACTTTCGTGGGTCTGTCTCATTAAGGCTAGTAGGTGTTAATATGTAAATCCGGTCCTAGAAAGGATGAGGCACGGTCTGTATTTCAACATGTTGGCCATGTAATTACAGACTGATTGCATGCTTACATATGTGCCATTTCTAGCGGGACAAATGAGAGATGAAGAGGCCAGTAAGGTCACACATCTACTCCAGAGGTGTTGAAGCTTGTTCTGTGGAAAGGGCCAAATTACATTTTTAATTATGATCCAGGGACTTGTGCTACAGCATTAAGGTCATGCACTACCCTTGATCCACAGCGGTCTCCTGCCAAGGACCCTGGGAGGTTTGCATAAAGATCAAGGCTAGAATGAAACTCTTAAGAAATAAAGGAGTTCCCCATTAATAAAGGCTCCCAGTGCATTTGACATTGCTCAGTGGGGAAAAAAGGCATTATATATGGCATGGCATGCTTTGGACTGCAGCTTGCCTTGCCTTGTTTGCATGTACTCTGGCGGCAATTGGACACATACAAAGAGAGCAACTGCAAGCACAAGGTTTTTTGGAAAGTCTTCAGAGCTCCTTGTGTCGGACTTTTTATATGTAAACCCCCGTGGTTGATGTTCTTGCCATTGTGGTTACTATTTTCTTTATTTTCTTTTTGGGAGAAACATGATTTTTGGATAGTGCTGTTTGTCCATCTTCCAAAACTCCTTCCAAGCTCCTTCCTTCTCCCCTCAACTGAACCATCCAAAATAATTTTCCATATGTGAAAACATAGGACTGGCGCCTTCAATGATGTTTAGAACCAATTTGAAATAACCTTTCGATCAAAACTTGAACAGAAGGGATTTATCAAGCTGAATCTGGAAAAATATTTGCATGTCTTCCCTGCATTGCAACCAGAAAATAATGGCCCAAAGAGGGAATCAGAACACAATCAGACACTGATTGGAGCATGTGTCAATGGTAGCTGAGTGGTCAGATCACTCTTGACCAAAAGCGATGTTGAATAAACTCTGTGTTTTATTTCCAACCAAGTGCATTGCTCTGCACTCCCCAGCACGTGTGTGTGCATGTAGGGGGGTGGTATACATGTCAGAAGAATGGGTGTGGGTGTGTATGTGCCCATTGCATNGCCAGCACGTGTGTGTGCATGTAGGGGAGTGGGGAGGGAGCTGTGCTGTAGGGTTTTGTGTTCATGTAAGGGAGTGTGTGTGCATGTGGGGGGGTGGNTGCAGTCATGGTCACTCACTCACTCCTATCAAATCAGGCTGCACAACAGTTGGGGTAATTTAGGACTTGCACTGCCTGATCATTGGTACAGTTACAACAAATAAAACATTTTAATATGAGCAGTCACTGAATGTTTACTGTATCATATTGCTGGGAGCTGAATGTGTGCCAAATGCTATAACAGAAGGGAGCATATGAACTCCAGAATGATGACACTAATAAGGAAATTACAAAAGGCCCAACAAATGGCATTTGTGTTAAATCAATAATGCTCTGTTTGTTATTTTTTATTCTAATCTTTCTTCTAAAAAAAAAAATTATCTTTCCAAACAGTTGGCAATTCCCATTCTTGTTCTTCTTCCTGAACATAATTAAAAACATGTTGTGGCGTCTACTTAAGACATCAACTTTCCCAAGCCTGTCTTGTCCACTGCGTTTTAAACAAAGACACTTGTTTTGGCATTGTGCCCTTAATTAATCATTTGAGGCTTTATTGCTGTACAAAAAAATGTCTTTGTTTAATGATTCATCACAAGCCCAATTTCTGCAGAACTTAATCAACTACAGAGCTAACTTTTTAATCAGCTTAAAGTAAAAGAAAAAAAAGAGAACAGGATTGACTTTAGCGTGTTGTTTTGATAAAGAAAGATCTGTTTCAGGCACATTCATATTCTGAGCAATTTGTGTTTTAAATCTACAAAGATTAGATTGGTCAGTTCACTAGGGATTTCAGGAGAAGGAAACCTGTTGCTTATTGAAAAGCATGATCCTTGACGTCCTCACCACCATCACCAGCTGCTACTTTCTGTACAGTACAACCGCATGGCACTAGGCAAGCTGCTTCTGAAAAAGGACTCCAGACTTTGGAGATAAATTTGCAACAGAAAGTTCAGTATGACAGGAAAGCAATCATGAACATGGCTGGGTTTGTGAAGTGCAGAGATTATTTTTTACTGTGTTTGCTTTTTTCCTCTGGTTCTTATTTTCTTTCTTCTTTCTTTTTTTTTTTTGTTTGTTTTTTTTTTAGTATTTTCTTTTGTAACAGAACAGTCTTCCGGTTTACTTTCAGTTTATTCCTCCTACGAGTGCTATCAAACTTCTGTTGTAGCGGTAGATTTTTATAGGAAATGAGTTTCCCATAGGACAATGTAGAAGAGTCTTAAATTTTCTCTGTTTGTTTTGTTCTTCTGTTTGACTTGGAATAGAAAGTTCAAGAATAAAGAGCCCAAGTCCTAAATGACAGGAAAGAACAGTTGCGCTTTAGTGATCACAGGCAGGACACAGCCCTCACAGCACTGCAAGCTATGCAAACACATTGCAGGATACACTTCCAGTTCTGATAGAGATTACACAGATAAAACACACAGATTGCGAGATGATAGTCTTTGGCGCGTTGTGCAATTCATCACAAGCAGCCGAGGTGCAAGTTAAATGACTGACATCTGACAGACACAGCCATGATAGCTCAATTATTCCAGTCGCAGCAGCAAAAGCTCCTCTGAATTTTACTTGAAGTTGTCAGAATTGCACAAAAGTACCCACAAGACCATCTCATTTTTTTCTCAATTAAGCTTTTCGGTATATTTGTAAAATATATTAAAATCTCCAATTCTCTAAGCAACTGCACACAGCTTGCACTGTGTCAAAACATGCCTACAACGAGTAAATATACGATTCCACTATGTCAATGTGTGTTATGTAACGGTCATCCACTTTAACGTATTCTTCATGTAAGATAATAGTGCTCATTTACTTGAGTTATAGATTATGCTGCTCTCTGCATTTGGAGCTTTACTAGAGAATTTCCTCTTTCAGGCCAGATCAATGCCACACTCCCTGCATTGCAGTGAGTTGTGCCAGTCCTCATTGCCCCTCTTCAGATGAATTTTGGGTTTAGGTGGAAAACAATAAAGGAGGTTTCTGTGCTCATCATTACTTCTATATACAGAAGGTGTTAACATCACAAACAAGCTCTGCAGAGTGTCCAGCACACGCTGCCAAAACAAGACAACAAACCAGCAAGACCCTTCACTTTAAGTGTAAAAGGCCCAAGCCCCAACAGTTCACCCTTGGCATCCATGGGAGCACCACGTGCACGGGGAGGAGGACCAAACCATCCCCAACATTAGCATTGACTATGACAAGGGATAATTTCAAAGCTAAATGTTGTTTGGCTCTATTTGCTCATTTCAGTGGTGGTATGAAGTGACATAGGGCAGGCACAGAAGATCTGCAGGGTTACCAGCTTTACTCTACAGCCACAGGGGTGTGCAGAGTGAGCCCTGCCAGAGCTCACCCTGACCCGGCAGCAGCAGCGACGCAAGGCTGCGCCTGCTGGAAATGAGCTTTTGGGATGTTCACCCTGCCAAAGGCTGATTCACCTTTGCAACATTTCCTTCGGTTTTTGGCTCCATGCTGTGGACAGGCAAAATTTTATTAATACAAACCCTGTGCTGACTCCTCACAGCGCTGGGGGCAGCCAGCAGCAGCTCAGGGTGATGGCAGCTCGCAGAGGAGAGACTGCATGGCAATTGTTCATTGTCTCTCCTCCCAGGAAGCCTACTCAGAAGTGTAGGACATGTCCTCTGGCCTGATCACCAGGGTTACTTTTCTTTGCTACTTGGCAGCTGCAAAAATGAAGCCCAGCTGTAGAAAATGAGTCTCCTCTCTCTTTGGCAAGGTCTCCTTGGAGTTGTGGGGAGGGCGGGGGAGGGGTGTGTCTAGGCAGGATGTAAGCGGACTTGATGAGCACTTTAGTCTGAACATGCGTTTGCCACCAATTATTTTCTTACACAGTCACAAGTGCTGAATGCCTGGTTGAAGGTAAGGTATAACACATGTATGTCTCTGACTGTGTTTAATAGACTGCTGAAAATCACGCTGTCACTCTCCAAACCCAAGGCACACCAGCAGAGTTCTGCTTTCAGCTAAGCAGCACCCTCTGAGTGTAGAGCAGAGGCAGAGCTCAGGAGCTGCTGGTGAGGTACTCTGGTTATTTGGCGATGCCTAGATTTCCATACTGCACCGAAACTGGCTCTCTATACGAAAGTAACTTCTTTTAATTGCAAAGAGAGGAACTTGGTCACAGAGTGATGGATTCTGACTTTTTTTCTTTCCATTAGGATGATTTTGATTTGTACAATGAGCATTGCTGCTAGATAAAGCATGTTATTAACTTGGCACATACTAACGTTCTATTTATGCACTATTTCGTACTCTTTGGAGAGCTTCATATGCAGGGAGCATCCATAGAAATAACAGACGTTCGGATCCGCTCCTGCCATTTCACTTTTTCCTGAGCAAAAAGGGTGGTAGCTCAATTAATTCCTGCATCTCACAGAATGGGTCTCCTCAAGTGGCCACAATCAGCTTTTCAGCCAGTTAGCTGGTCACTAACAGTATGGAAACAACTAGTAATTAAATCCTACCTCTCTGAAGCTAAATAAATGAGGACAATTAATATATTTAAAATAGAGAGAGAGGTGCCTGACTTATCATCCTCCTTAGAACTTGCAAACTGTCCTTCAAAGATCTCTCTTTGCTGAACTGGGTATTTTTAGCCACTTAGTTTTACAGGAAGGGCATCCACTCCTCTGTTTCTCAGGGCCCAGGTACATTCTGCATCAGTGGGAATAGTGATGAGCCAGAAAGAGCCACAGTATTACATTCTGGAAGAGATAGGAGTGGTTGCAATCCCAGACTTGCAAGTCTGGACCTTATGAAAATCCAGCAGGTGGAGAGAGAGAGGAGTGAGAATCCCACAGGAAAGAAGTTGGGAATTTGAAAAAAATTATCTCTCACCTGAGAACAAAACTACAGACGGAAGAGTGATCACTTCAGTGGAGATCATTTGGGAAACAAATAGTGGAACTTTAATTTCCACCACCAGGTCTGTTTGTATATTTGACTTTGCATTAGTCCTCTGGAGATCAGTGATGGCTAGATCCAGTGGTTTATCCAGGAGAAGTCTAAGCCCAAGGACAACAATGTAAAACATGTCTCAAATGAGAAATCAAAGATCTCTGTGATTAGCTGGCACTTGAGCTCCTTCTTACCCTCCTACATTCAGTGCTTACCCCAGATTTGAGTTTGTGTGCTTTGTGCAGTCTCTCTACTATGCCCGTGTTGATGTGAAGTAGAAAGGGTTGTTGCTAAGTGACATGACAACTGTAAAGTGCTTTTCAATTTCTTTTTCTGTTTTCTACTCCCACCTTCCACATACAACCTGTATGGAGAGTTTGGTGCTGGGAAAAACCTTGTCTAGCAGCAAGCACCGTGTGACAAAGCTCTGGGTCACATCTCTCACTGATGTGGCACAGAAGCTGCCTCCATGCCTTTTTATACTGGAATCTCAGGACTGACCAAAGATCATTCCCATTTTAATTTGCTTCTGTGTAAATCCAGGTGATTCAGTGTCCAGTCTGAAATGGGTTTGGTGGCATCTTTCCCAGTCATGTGTAAACAGTTCCTGCATTCATCCAGCAAAGCAAAGTTGTCAGCCCAAACGGGGCACAGCACAGCCAGCTTCTGGACTCCACAACTCAGCCCTGCAGAGGGAAACTTGGACAAAGTTTGGACAGAGCTGCTCTTACCACTTTGTCTGCTGTGGCTGTCACGGACTGCAAAGCACCAGGTTCTGTTGCAGTGGAGGCTTTCTATTTACAGTACTCTTCTGCTGTTCCAAGTCTACTGCTGGAGACCTCCTCAAGTCATTTCACCTATTGGCTCCATGTAGGACAGTAGTTTAATAAAAAAGCAAAACAACCAAACTTCAAACAACTAGATTCTTTGAACTTTACCTCTCACAGCAATCTTTATACTACTTACATCGCCCTGCACTGAGTTTCCTTGGCCAAACCATATCCTTTTGTTTTGTGCCAATAAGTGACTCGAATGCTTGATGGGCCCCATCAGGACCTACCACAGCGAACCACTGCTTACCATAGCCAACCACAATAAAATGATAACAGTAAATAGCATTACAAATCTTGTGCATCTGTCTGTCCTGGGTCCTCCTCTATTCCATACGTAGGTTAAGCTGTGACTTCTGGCCATGCAGAATTTGTGAGTGAAAGACTGGCGTTACGCCTCCGCTGTCTGTTCTTTACCACATTAAAAAGGTCATAAAAGGATAATCAGTTAAAAGATCCTGGTACTGAGCAGAGCTTTTGCACTGAAATAAATTCCAAGCAAGATTGATTTTTTTTATTTTTTTTTCAGTCTAGGGGGAGGGGAACGGCTGGAAAAAAATGTGAGCTCAACTATTAGCTTTCCACTTGTAAAACTTCATATATCACTAAATATATTGTCCGTAGAGGACAGAAGCTGTTAAGACGGAAAAGAATTTTGAAGATGGATGAATGACAAAGACAAATGAAGATTTTTATTTTAGCGGAAGTTTCCAAGTGCTGTCTCTGGGTTGGGAGGGTACTGTTAATAAAGTACACTTGACATATAACTGTTCAAGTTCCTGAGAAACAGCTTTGCTTTAAAGTTTGGTAGAGGATCAAAAAGAGTGAATTCTCTGTTTTCCTCTATAAAGAAGAAAAAGAAAGCCCTGAGAAAGGATAGGTTTTTTTGGGAAACGGCATCTATGCCTTTTGTCTTTTCTTCTCTTTGTGGTCCAGAGACAGTGCGTTGACTGACTTCTTCAGAAAGGAGATCAGTGAAATTGTCAGTTGATTACTTCTCCTTGATTAGCATTTATAAGAGCCCTGTGATACATTATTTGCATTCCTATTTAGCCGTGATTTTTGTGGGGCAGCAATGATTAAACTTGTCACAGGGCCTGATTGACAGGGTCAGATCTTCACTTTCTACTCTTTTGAAATTAAAAACAAATGTGTCAGCTCCCTTCATGGGCCGCAGCGCTGTGAAGCTTGCTTGCCTTGTCATCGCAGATAGGTCAGGAATGTTTTAATTTTAGGGATGGATTCTGCTTGTCAAGCAGAGTGTGATGGCGTGTAGTTCTGGAGATGAGATGTGAAGGGTGTAAAACAAAGAATGGAAAGAACAAAGACAAAGACACTCACATTATTAGACAGATTTAATTAGTCTGAATGGATATTATGCTAGATGAAGCAGTGAGCTGTGAAATTAACCCTTGATTACGGATTGGCGGATCATGCTCATAAAGAGAATCAAACCTTGCTGAATGGGAAAGAGGTGCTGTCCTAGCCTCACAGTCCTCATCCCCATGACCCCTTCCTGAGTTTGGAACAGGGGAAAAAAGCTTTGAAGAAAAAGCTGTCATTGGTGGTATTTGGGAAGTGAGGGCAGTGTCTCCCTGTCCAAACAGCTGATCCAGGCAGGTTACATGGTGGCACATTTTTGCATGAAGGGTGATGAGCAGTGACTCCCACCCAGGGTAGCCCGTGTGCTGCCTGCCAAGGGATGCAGACAGCACAGAGCCCAAGTCCCTTCTATGCTTCAGAAGGGCCTGTCTGCACAGCCTCTGATATGCAAGTGCTCTACTGTCCCAAATCCTGAGACAGTGTGGGAAATTGGGGCAATGGGGATCGAGAGGGTCTGTGTTGTGTTCACCCAAGGCTCTGCAGCCTTTGTGTGCTTCTCATCAGCATTCCCCAAAGCACCATATCAAAAACTACTCCTTCTAATTAGCACTACTGAAACAGAAGAAAACAAATAGAAAATACAGTGTTACTCTCTTGTTAGTTCCTTGTCATTTCTTCCAAGTTGTTCAACTAATGGAGTAATCAGCCTTTGTGTTAAAAAAGAGGCAAAAAAAAGGCAAAGGGCATTAGGCACATTAATGCACCTATAGGTGTGAGTGCCCCTCTTTCCTCTAGCACATTTGAAATGCTTTGTTTCAGTGTGAATTTGCATGCAGGAGACTGTCAGTTTAAAAAGAAGTGAGACATGAAAACAAGTTGGGTGAGAGACTGCCTAGAAATGGGGACTAATAACCTACTGATCAGCAGTTTTACCTCTTTAGTCACTCTGATCCTCTGTAGGTACTATGCAGCATGGTGTTACTTCTCATACCACTTCTTTACATGTGATATCAAGAATTCACATTTTTACTTAATATATAGAAGCATTTAAGTGGTCTCTGTATGTGGAGTGAAAAGAAGCCTTCAATGAATGACCTGTAGAAGATTAATGAAAGTCGTTACCTTTATATGACAGCAGAGAGTCACTACCCTCAGAAAGAAAGGAATTTCTGCCTGCACATCTTTTCTCCCCTGGTTTCCCCCTCACTTTTTGTACCTTGAAAAAGAAGAGACAGCATGAGAAGGTGATGAGGGAAAGGACATGACATGAATCCCATTGCAAAGTCTACTGCTGAATTTCTGTTGGTGTTAGAACAAGTCACTTTGCTATTCTCCGGATGAAAACGATTATTTAAGGACAAAAGACTAGTACTTATCATCAAACCTGAAGACACTGACTAGTTCTTAGGCAGAAAAGCCTCATCATTGAACTGGTGTTTATGCGAGCAGTCACACAGTAGCGTTACTGCTTTCAGGGACCTCTCATCAAAGTCTTCATTATTGCAGACCTATTGAGCCGTATCCTCAGCTGCTGTGAATCAACACAGCTCTCCTGAAATTAATGATGCAACATTGTTTTACATCAGCTGAGAATCTGGCCCTTCCTTTCTGTTTCTGTATTATTCAGCTAAATTGTTCCAGTACAGGCCATACAAAGCAGCATGCTTGTCTGAGCAGGATCTGCTTTCCAGACCCAACAGTGGCCCCTTGGGGCGGGACCCTTGATTTGGTCTTACCAGTGCCCATTCTGCAAGGCCAAGTGGGTCATAGAATAATTTAATTAAACAGTTTTAATTTAATTATTTGATTCAATAGTATCTTGCAATCTCTGCTGCTCTCAGCATGAAGCAGTACTTGGGTTACTTGTTGCAGGAAGGGCTTTGCCAGCAGATGGGGGGCCCATGCGTGGCTGCAATACCGCAAGGATGTGCAAGAGCACTGGTGTTGGGCCTACTGCCTGGAGAGACTGCCGGCCTGTCTTGTTACAAGAGAACAAAACCCATGAAATAAGGGAAAATGCAACTGCTAATGACAGGGAAATCTTGGTGTCTCCTGTCTGTGTAGTCATTAGAAATGTAGGTGGGGTTCAGGGTTTCTTTGTTTTGCCACTTGCCACAGTTCTCTCTCTGGACACTGAGCTTTGCAGCATGTTGTCCAGATTTCATCTGGGATAGAGTTAATTTTCTTCCTAGTAGCTGGGGTAGGGTTGCGTTTTGGATTTAGTGTGAGAATAATGTTGAAACATGCTGATATTTTTAGTTGTGGCTAACTGGTGCTTACACTAAGTCAAAGACTTTTCAGCTTCTCATGTCCTGCCAGCAAAAAGGCTTGAGGGACTCAAGAAGTTGTGAGGGGACACAGCCAGGATGGCTGATCCCAGCAGTCTAACGGTATTTTCCAAACCGAATGACATCATTCCCAGTACATAAAGTGGAGGGAAAACTGGCTAGGGACCACTGCTTGGGAACTGACTAAGATTCAGTCAGAAGTGGTGAGGAACTGCACTGTGCATCACTTGTTTTGTACAGCTCAACTCTTTTATTAGTAATATTTTTATGTTACTATTGCTATCTCTCTTTTCTGTCCTTATTCTTTATCTCAGATTGAGTCTGTTCTTCCAATTCTGTCCCCCATCCCATGAGTGGGGGAAGGGAATCAGTGGCTGCGTGGTGCCTAGTTGCCAGCTGGGGTTAAACCGTGACACTTGTAAAATCTTAACATGGCTGATTTTGTCATTGTGGTGCCCCTCCTGCTCACTTTGTGGAGAGAGAGGCTTCAACTAGTGCATTCAGCTTCAGTATGAAACATCAGCAGACAAAAGATATCCAAAGGAGAGGTTTGGACAGAACCATTCAATGCAGAAAATGTTGAGCAAATGCTCACAACAGCCCTATAGCGTTATACACGATCCTTCAGTGAGGAACAATAAGCACTTGCACATGGAATACAATACATATTCACTTGGATGTTCAGCTTTCTATTACCATCCTGCTGTTTCTGAGTGTAGCTAAAGAGCTGGTGCTAGAAGCACTGGCCCCATTTACAGGGGTATTTCTGCCTCACTGATACTCCTCTATAAAGAGGGCAACTGCATTTAAATCAGGGACCTATTGCTGGTGTAAAAGAGGTGTAAGCAGAGCAGACTCGTGCTCTTCACCCAAAGTGGAAGCTCAAAATTGCAGCGCTCCTGCCTATCAGACACAGAGTATATTTTCTAATTATATACGCGAGATCCTCGCTCACCTGAGGTTCAGGTTTGCAGCACCGTTTCTCATCACTCACTTAATTCAAAGAGCAGGAGCAGCTACGCACCCCCCACCCTCCCTCTATTTTTCAGACTGAATTGTTTCAGTGGTAGCTTGGTGTGTCAGCTTGTAAGTCTATAAAACAGTTTTCTACCAGCTGGAAATCCAACATGCTACATGAATACATAACAGTGCCTAACCAAGAAGGTTTGTAATTCAGTAATTAGCTGTAATTAATGAACACAAAGTGAAGACTCATTTACAGTTTAAATTATCACATTAGCTCCTGTCACCCTCTATGTACACAAAACAGCAGGAATTCAATTATTTTTATTCTTCAAAGCTAATTTAAAATTTAAGGAATGCCATTACATGAAATAATAGGTAGGAAATGTAATAGAAATTGCTGAGAACAGTTGGCCATCCTTAGAATGGGAGGGAAAAAAATGCTATCAGTGATGATTTGGAAATGTTGTTTCATCTGCGAACAGACGAAGGATTGAAATCCACGCTCTTTTCAGTGTATTTAAAAAGAAAACGAGTTTGGTGGTTGCTAAGTCTTTGTGCAGGAAGAGCCATTGTGCATAATTGTAAAAGCAGTTGATACTGATAATGCTGTTGATAGTAACATGATGACAGCACGGAAATGCTCACACCATTATCTTTAATGGGGCTGAGTCGATTGCAACAGCATCGAGCCCCTGTAATATTCACCAATCTTACTTGTGAAACTTCAGCCTAGCAGGCCTTAAGTAATTGTCACTTTGCAATCTGCCTATAGTTTGTGCGTGTGCGAACGTCTATGTAAAATGCTTTCATTGTGCTTTTAAACCCACCATGATGCTTCTCTCTGCAGCTGCCAGTGATTTTTTTTCTCCAACAGTTCAATAACAAGAGAATTCCAAACCCATCTGATGCGGCTTCTGTAGCTCCCACATATCTGCATTACCGCCCTTATTTTTTTTTTTGTTCTTTATTTCTTATTCGGTTGCCTTTTCATTTTAAATAGGCCACTGGAAGCTATACCACCTAATTTTTCATAGGTGATCGACTGCTGAGTTGTGGGTTTACATAGACAGAGGGAAGGTAGCGATAAGCCAAAGAGAGAGGATTCTATTAGGGAAATGCAGCGGTAACTAATGAATCCTGCCAGTAATTGGGAAGGTGTAAGCCTCTGTAATATCGTAATGATAGTCATCCGTTCTGTGCATCCCCCATCACTCCGAACGATCCCTCATCGTCTCTGTGATCTCAGACACTTAGCCATGCAAATCTTCCTGACAGGACTCTATGTCTTTGTCTCCCTAATTGGACAGTATAGAGTTGTTTATGGATATTGCAGACATTTAGACCTCAGTTGGAGGTTGTTCAAAAATCGTTAGCAAAGTTGCCTTAACAGCATTGTCAAATATTTATTCCCCTGTTTCAATATCTGTTTTTAACCCAGGCATGGTTTGCGATAGAATTAACATTTTGAAGATTCACCGTCTTGTTCCAGGCTCCGGTTGAGGTTGTTATTAAGTCATTTTCTTACAGAAAGAGAGAACAACAACAGAAAAAGAAATATACTGTAAGTCCTCATTTCTCAAGGATAAAACATGAGATTGTAGGGCAAATGTGCTGCTTTTTAATACCATTTCCATGGGGAAATACTAAGAATGCTGACAAAGGCAGTTCCACTTACAGAAATTACAGGAAGCTTATGGGGCAAAAATTCCAGTTTAGAGTAAGCCAAAATAAATGGAGAATAATCCCGTTCACTGCACCACTTCCAGTGAGAGCAGATTAAGGGTCTGTATCATATATATTAGAAAAGCTATGTCTTTTTCCTTGGTCAAGACTTGGGAGGGGGTTAATTCCTGTCTATAATCATCTGTTGGTAGTAGGTGAGAAGTAAGAGAGAATATACGCACCTAATGCTGTGCTTTACCTGAACAGATTTGGTTCCCTTGTTAGAAGTTGGTATCTGGGGGATTTCATGGTTTTGTGCAGAATGCTTTTATTGTGTACGGTTTGGGGATTTTCTGAGTACAAGGGAAAGTCTTACAGTGACTCAGATCATGAACACTAGGAGGAAAATTGAGTTTAAGAGAGCACAGTGGAGATCAATGGCAGCAGCCAGGGTGGCCACAAGTACTTGCTATTTGGAGTGTCAGGGAAGAAGATCAGATGGATCAGGAGACAGAATTTACAGTCATATGCCATTTTACTCAGACAAGTTGTCCCACGAATCAAGGGGATTATTTGCTGCAGTAAAAGCAGATCAGGTCTCTCGTTTTTGTAGCTATTAAATGAAGCCCCTAATCGCACAAAGAGTTAAGTACATACTTACGGCCATGGCCATCTTGTCTCACGAGGCTACTTATTCTAGCAAAAGTAATTACAGATGTATGTTATATTTTTAATAAGAGAACAATATGCAACTGGAACACAACTAGAAAAAAAAACCTGCAGTCAACAATCTGTCTAAAATAATAATTTTACACCTTTTTTTTGCATCCAACTCTATTTCCTTTACACAAATAGAGGGTGAGAAAAATTCTGTTCCTGGGAATGTTTCTGGGAAGAATTTCTGAAAGTATTAATTTGCGTCTGTCTGGCAACTATCTTGAAAGCTGTTTGTACTTTTGGAAATTACTCAGCCAGGGAGCAGTAGAAATGACACGTTATATAGTTGATTAATATAGTAAATAGCAAATTACTGAAGGGGGAATAATCAAAGCCATAGTTGCAGCAAATATTTACCTTACCTGATTTCTCTTGAGTTATCCCAGAGTTTTAGGTACCTCCCACAATCAAACACAAAAGGTAAAGAAAACAAATTAAACTATTGGTAGCAGAGGGGAAGAAATAGATTATTACCTTTTTTTTGTGAAAAGATTTTGCGCATCTGTTAGAAATTTTTATGTTAGCAAGCTCCTGTTTTTCCAGATAGGAAGTATTGTTCTAGTAAACTTACTGCTCCCCTAAAGCACTACTGATGCCATCTGTAAACCCCTAAGCTTTTCACCCCTCCCCATAAAGTGCGTGTTTAGTCACCCCTGAGCTCATCACAGGAGAAGATGCTGAAGAGAAGATATCCCTCACCTGGAATATCCTTCGAACATGTGAAGTGCTACACATGTTTCCTACACCATTTCATGGACCCCTGGACGCAGAGAACAGCCTCAATTCACCCTGATTTCAGCAGCTTCAACCTGTCCACCTCCGGGATGATGCCACCAAGTTTCCACTCTTGTCGTGCTCTTGATCCATGGGGGTACCACACTGCAGGACAGGGTCAGACTCTCTTCTCTCTGTGGTAGACAAGCTAAAGCAAATTGGTTCTACGTGTGCTTGCTAGAACCTTCTCCAGAAAATGAATATACTGACATTTGGGGGGGGTTATATTATATTTTTTCTTAAAGCCCAGCTTTACAAACTTAGGTTGGCTGCAGCAGTCTGTGACACTGAACACAAGCTGCTGTGCAAAGCAATTGCCAAGTGTTTACGTAAACACATAAATGAGACAAATTTATTTTCATTATTAATATTTTCTGTTCCTCTTTTTCTGTTTATTTACGCTTTAAACAATGGTTACTGTTAATATTATGATAAAAAAATGCCTACAGTGGACAGAAAGATGATCAAAAAGCCCTGATATAGAGCAATTCATGTTTCTTCTTTACAATCACTAACGAATCTTAACTTGAACCATGTTATGTTCCCATGTGAGTGATAAGCAATGATTTATTATGAAGTGTCATGAAATCAGAATGCCATACAGTGAGACATGAGCTAGTGGAAAATGTGTTCCCTGTTTCCCAGCCTCATTACTCAAAGATGCAGCGTCCCTTTCTCCAAGTCTAATTTACCTGGCGTTTCAAGGCACTCTGATAGCAAAGAAAACAGCACCAGGAGTGAAATACCTGATCCAGGCTGTGCCAGTCACCTACTGGCACCGCTAAACATATTGCGCTGACCAGGACAAAGGGCCTGCCCAGAAATTCAAAGCTATTGCTCTATCTAATATTTACAGCCCTAACAATGCTCCCCCCAAAAGCAATCGCTCAGGATTAGAGCATCCGTTGCCTCATCAGTGCTGTCAGTGCATGAAGAGGAAATAAAACAGGCATCGCAGAGGAGACAAACGCAGAAGTTTTCTTTATGCGTTAGAGTTTCTTCTGCTCTCTAATGATTCCCTTCTCCCCATGATCCTAATTCAAGTAACTGGCATGTGATATATTCTGTAGATAAATCAGCAGCAGAAGAGCATGTGCAGTTCTGGCACCACAGAGTAGGTGATTTACTCATAGCTCACACTGGTTTGGTTTTTAAGGTGGGAATGTGTGTTTTTAGTACTTCCTCACAAAGAAAGAAGGAGCCAGCATATAGCACACTAATTCACACAAACAGCTCTCACTCCCTACCAAACCAAAGAGGCACAGGCTAAGTTTTTAAGCATTTTTCTGGAAGTCTCCCTAATGGCCCTGATCCTGAAGGCACTTGAGCTCAGACAAATCATACTTGGAAATAGAGGCATCTGCCTGGGAAAAGGCAAGGACTGAGTGTGGTTTCATTCCACACCAGAATAGCTGTGTGGAAGCATGAACCATCCCAGAAATGGCCTGAGCACATCGGGGAGTAAATGGAAAGACCATGCTGCCACCTGAAACACTGAACAATAATTTGCTGGAAAGACATAGCCTCTCCCCATTAAAAAAAAGCCTTCTTATCCCAAACCATGTATTTAATCACACTGCATTTGTTAGAAGTTTACCAGCAGCAGGAGTTTCTGTTTCAAAACACGATCTTCTTTGACATTGACAAAATGTGACAGAAGGCCAGACAGTTAAACTGAACAGAATAAACCTGAGAACAATTTATGTCCTGCAAATTCTTCCACGTGTAAAAAGGAAAATCTTCTATCTAGGCGCATTACAACTAGTTCGGTCTGTCTTAAGGCGATGGTAGCTGTTGTTTTTCTTTCAGAAAATGTGGAAATCATCAGAAGAAAATTAACCAGAACTCATCCTTGTCTGAAAGGCTAAGAGACTCACAAATTTCAAAAATCTTTCTTCTGTAGAAGTGCTTTATAGAGAATCTTTGTGAAGTACAATGCAGAGAGTAGTTGTCTCCCAGCACTGACAATGTCTGCTGTTCCAGAGGAGACAGTGTGTGATGTACCATCCTGAAATATTGTCAGCAAGCCTGGAAATATGAAGGCACTTTCATAGCAAGGCAGGGATGAAAGGAAAGAGGTTTGGGTTTGCTTTTTTTGTTTTGCTTTGTTTCTTCGTCCTAATAAAATCTACCAGAGTGCTCTTAACTTCTCCCCTCCCATTTTGTTCAGCAAAGAAAGGGAACATAATTCTCCTGCAGAAGAGCTACTCATGTTCAGGAGAGAGGAAGAGGAACAAGTTCCTTCCTGGAGGTGCTTGCTTTAGCCAGTGACAAGTTGTGTGTAACATCAAAATAACTCTGACTGCAGAGATAGGATCAGCATACCCCTGCTCTCAAGTAGCAGTCACTGTCTCACAGTGACTGTGGACATTTCGATGGCAGAGCAGAGCTCAATATGTGGGGTGAGGAGAAAACCCACCTGAAAGAGTCTCTGCTTGATGATTAGGAAATTTTCTTGAGACCTGAAAAATCACAAGGCTTAATCTAACTGGGAGTTAATGTACGAGGGAAACAAGGGGAGGAGTTAAGCAGCAGTTGAGCAAACCCTTGCAGATGATGACTTGGCCTTTTAAAGCCCCTAAATTAATTGAAAAAAAATCCAGCTTTAAGTGACCTGCTAGTACATCCTGACCTCTATCCATGTAAACCTGGCACTTGAACCCACTGCCAGTGTCCAGGCAGTCGAGCCGTAATTGCTTTGTCTTATCTGCTTTAAATCCACTTTTTTCAGGTGTGTTACAAAAGCTTTTTCTCTTGTGGTATCTGTACAGGTGGCATTTTAAAACCTAGCAAGCACCCAAGTCTACAGAACCTGCTTGTCAGAGAAAATGACACAGTTTGCATGTGACCTGTAATGACAGTTGCTAGTTGAAAAGAAACCAGAAATTCAGCTCTATCTTCCACACTTTGGTTGCAGCTGCCATCAACTAAATCTCTCTCCAAGGGCAGATGGTGCCCTGTACAATGAACAATTTAATCTTTAGCAAATAGAGAAACTTTGCCAAAAAATCCACTTTTTTTTTTTCTTTTTCCCAAGAATAGGCTGTCAATAACATGTGCTCTCAAATACATTGTAAATTGATCATTGCGCTTTATTTATAGGAAAAAAATACCCCAAAAATTAAATGTTCTCTCTCATTTCTTCTTCTCTTTGCAAGCCCTTGATCCTTCCACGTGGTCCTGTCGGTACTGGGCTCTGTCTGTCTGCAGAAGCAGTTAGGACAGTCCAGTTAAGGATCTGGATACTTCCCCCAGCCTCTTACGTATCAAGAGTGCTTGTCTTTGTTACTGAGTGTGAGTGGGTCCTACGTCATGCTGAGGCCCAAGCTGAGATCAGGGGTGAGATCTTGGCCTGTTCAAGACAAGTGGCAAGAGTCCCACTTGCTCTTCCAGCACAGGATTTCATCACATCTCTCTGAAGACACGGGGAGCTGCAGTCCCCAGTTCTGTCTGACTCCATCAGCAAAACAGCTGAGGCATGCGGGGAGGTGAAACAAATTGCCTAAAGCTGTGCGCACACCAGATCTCTGGGGGTGGGAGCCAGGTTTCAGCACCCAGCTCATTCTTCTTACTTCCTCTGAAGAAACTGAGGAAGGGCTGAGAATGCATTGCTTCTGACTTTGACACCGATTGTCCCTCCTGTACCATCCCTACACCTGGCATCCCTGCCTCAGCTGCCTGGGCACATGCCAAGAAATAGATTGCCCAAAAAATCAGGAAAAAGATCTATTCGTGATGATCTTTTTGAGCCTAAATCACCCCCTGACCTACAGCAGTGAGCAGTCAGCACTGGTGAGCAGTCGTACATGGAGTGAGGAAAAGGCCAGCTTCAGCTGGCAGTGCTCACCTCCGCCCTCACTGCCTTTTTCATTTGTCTTTCGGGAACGCGTCTCATCGTTCTTGCTTTTAAAATACTCTCAGATCCTTTTCTAGTCATTTGCAGATGGAACTGCCTGTCCTCTGGGGAACAGCTCAGGCTAACAGATGTCAGCGTTTTCACAAGCCTTGTTGTTCAGGTGGATTTGGAGGATCTAACTGTATTTGTTCAGGGATGTCTAGTAGACCCAGTGAGCTGGGCACTGCTACATGTAGCCAGTAGGTCTGGCTGGGCTGCTTTTGTCTAGCAATATACATGTACACTTACATATACCGATTTATTGGTACATTATGTTGTACATAGAATATAATAATATATAATAATAGAGTTCTTGCATGTCTCTCTCTTATTTGTGGATGGAATGATCCGTACAGGGATGTCCCTATAGCATCAGCTGCGCAGCCCAGCCATTTGGTCTGGTATCATTACTGCACAGATCCTGGCAAACAGGGATCACTGTGGTCACTGCACTGTGCACAGTACATACAGGACATGACTGAGAGTTTTGTTCGGCCAGAGCTCAGCTTAAAAAGAGTGCCATACAAAATGATACGCACAGGTATCAGAAGCTTCTGCAAACAAGAAACTCAAAAAGTGAAAGGTTTCAGGTTATTTTGGGAGATTTCAAGCAGATTCTTCTTTTGTGTCACAGAAGTGTTGGGCCAGGCCAGCTGAGGTGAACCAGAATAACGGCACTGACCTCCTGCAGAGAAGGTGTTTTGCACCAGTGCAGATCCTGCTCTGGTGATCTTGCTGTTGTCATCCAGAGGTCTTTCATCTGGCCTTGGCCACAGCCTCTTAAAGAAGTCTCTTCAACAAAATGTTTTCTGAGATAAATGCAACTTAATGACTTCAAGTTTTTACTAAATGAGTTTTCATCATCCTAGGCAATGATGTCTCTGTATTCCTTCACCCGGGTGTTAGCGTAGTCAGACAGTTCTGTATTTAGGCAGACACACCCCAGGAACATTGGAGCCAGAGCCCACATTTGTTTGCCAGTATCTTGTCCTGCATTTTCATAATCTTAGATCATGGGACAGAAATACATTTTACTGTCACAATAAAGGTCTTTTACCACACTCTCTTCTCTATGTGTCTGATGGCTCAGGTTGAATATGCAGTCTGGTGCCTTCTGCAGGGACACTAGTGATTTGGAGTCCTGCTGGTAACCTCAAGGACTTGTGCTGGTGTGTCCTCCTCTTCCCATGCTCTGCTGCTGGCTGTTGGGCAACCACTGACTGTGACTTCCATGACCAGGAATGTCATGGAGATGTCCTGACAGTCCTGGTAGGGGGCTAGAACTAGGTGGTCCTTAAAGTTCTTTCCAATCTAAACCATTCTATGATTCTGTTGAGTGCACAGCTCAGCTCCTTGGCACCAAACCCTTCAGTGTGAAGAATATTAGAGACCCTTTCCTGCTGGCATCATGTGGAGCCTCTGCATGTGTTGTCTTAGCAGGAACAAAGAAGAGCTAAAAGTATTCATTTTTGTGAGGATTATTCTTACCACTCCCAAAAACGCTTTCCCACCCTACCAGAGTGTGTTTGCTGAAACAAATATGTTCTATTTATTTATTTAATGTGCTGTTAAATGACCTTCTGGAAAGCTATTCCTGCCGCAAGGCTTTAAAATGGATGGGCAGGCAAAACTGAAGAGAGCATGCTCCTTACAATCAGGATGAATCATCTGAGTAGTTACTGTTTAGATTGATATAATTTTAGTTATAATTATGGGTAACGAGAAGGCGTTTAGAGTCTGTAATATTGTAATTCATGGTGAGAGGAGTCCTAAATGCAATAAAATATATCCAGATTTACTTTTTCTTCCCTATCTAGGTATTATGCACATAAGCAAGATTCTTTAAGGAGCAGATTTGCTGCTGCTGTAAAAATCTAGCAAAAGTAGGTCAAAAATGACATCTAGAGATAACGTGTTTGGTAACCACAAAGGGACTGTCAATGTCTTTCTGTTTGGCCTTTTAAAAGAGTCCTGCAATTTATTACCATAGGTACAACGGCACTGTGAAAAGGTTTTGATCCATGGACACCCGCAGACTTTGGTAGGTGGATCACAGATACACATTGCCATTTTTATTATCCCATTACCCTAATAGAAGATGATAAATTGATATTAGCAAAGAACTAGAAACACAAAAAAAACCCACATTACAACCGCATGAACTTGCTGTCCTCTGCCTGCCTGTGGAGTACCATCACATCCTGGACCGGGACACTGTAGTGGTTGGTGTTACCCAAGCAGCAAAGAGTGACAGAAATCCCCAAGGAAGGCCTTGAAAACCACCCCCTGAGCAGACAGCCAGTGTGCTAACCCCAGCCCAGGAAGCTGTGCCATTCATTTTTTGTGGCCTTTGGCCACAGAACGAAAAAAGGGGAAAGGATAGATAGAGAGCTATGGAATCTAACATGTGTGTGCACATGTGTGCGAGAAAGAAAGAGCCATCTCCTCGTAACTCTTGTGAGCCCAAGGCCACACAGGGGCAGAGAAGCCCAGCTGAGCAGCACTGGTTCAGCCCTCAGAGGCCAGACACACAAGTGACTGGCTGTTGACGTTCTGTCGACAGTTGTCTCAGTTGTCTCAGATCACAGATGTGTTTGAGAGTTCCTATTTCAGAGGTTTCACAGTTGTGTTTCTATGGCAAGATTTGAACAAGGAGAAAGAATCTGTGTCATGGGCAGGCAGTGGGAAGGAATCTTGAGTCCCGACACATCTGCATTGAAACAGATACAACTTTTTACATCTGTTGATGGCTTGATAATGAATGTTAAATAAAAGCAAAGCCTCAGTGTCTGCAACTGATATTTCACATATGCTGAATAACACATCAGCATAATGAACACCTCAACCACATATTCATAACATAATTTAGATGATAGAGTTTTCTTTATGGTACAGGTTCAACTACTTTGCAGCAAATGCCCAGGAAGGAACAAACTTTGCCCATCAAGTGCTGTTTGAATATCCAAGCTCCTGCACCCTACGCTGCAGGTAACAAGCTCTCCACATACTCTCCGAATCTCTTGGAGACTTGATAATGAAATACATAAACTATGACCCTTATTGATCAGGGCTCACATTAATTAATTTCCCACAGTCCTGTCCCAGCCTGTAGTGATCTCAATGGCAATAGAAAAAAAAGAGAAAACCAAAAACTCAAGGATGGAGAGTTTAGTCGGCCAAAAGACCTAAGGGTGAAGTACTCACCCCACTGAAATCAATGCCAAGTCCCGATTGATTTTGGTCATGCATGGATGTTGCCATTAGTCAAGGATACAGACACTTGGCCTCAGAAGTTTATACAATTGTCACAAATGGTTTTTGCAGCAGTGCTAAACCAAAACTGCCTGCATATACACAGCAGTGAAGAGAATTGCCTCCAGCTCCCAGGTGACTCACTCCATCTTAGTTTTCCTTCAATAGAAAAAAAAAAATAACAAGTTGAAGAAGCTTCCACTCTTCCCCCTTGGCTGTGCAGTCCCAGCATTGCACTGCTGCCCCTCATAAGACACGCCAGGGGTGGATCCAGTTTTCATCTGGGGTGCGCAGATCCATTGTCGGTCACAGGGGTGCAGCTGTGGGGAGGAAATAATAGGAAAAACTGAGAGATTCTGAGGCAGTTTTTTGCTACAGATATTTCTCATGGTCCTACACTGCTGAGAATCTCTGCCAAGGGTTAACTATATCCTTAGTATTGCTCTGTGCATGGTCCTGTTGTGACGTAGGACCAACGATTTTATGGCTGGTCTGATTTGTATCAGCTTAAGGGCCTTCCTCCACAAAGAATCCAAGAGAAAAATGACAGGAGTTTGTCTTTTTGGTTTTCCAAGCCATTGGTAAGTATTTCCCACTGGCAGGAAACCAGAACTCTGCAATTACTTCATTTCAAAACAGGACTCATTCCCAGATGTTGCCCTTTCAGTAAGGCTACGTGCTGCTTGATTGTCCTAATGGCATCTTAGATCACACCTTCGCTCAGCTCTTTTGCCATTGCCCCTCATTTTGGCCTCTGCAGGACCAGCCCATAGTGTCCATGCCCCATACTCATGAGTTAGGCAGATGCCCTGTCTGTCAGAGTTACTACAAGTCTTCATCTGGCCCAATGCAGGACTTACATGGCACACCACTGGCAGCTTGCTGTCCTCCTCAGGGTGGCAAAAACCCACTCCAAAGGTAGTCTACCCCCTGCACCATCTCAGCAGGCTGCATTTGGACTATTCACAGTGGGTGGTTCTGCAGCTGAGAAGGTTGCTGCAGAAGCAGAGCCAGCTCATGGCATTACTGTATTCCACCTCTAGGCATTGCAATAGAAAAGCTTCTGCATTTCTCTCAAATTTGGACAAGGTGGAGACTGACACAGCCTTGTCCTTTTGCAGTGAAAATGACCCTTTTGCCAAGGGTGAGTAACCCCAGAGCACTACCTCTGAAACCTAAAGAGAACATTTTAAAGTGTCAAAGTGGACTACCTTTAATATCTTAAGTTTTAAGTGGGAACAATGCTCCAAGGTATTCACCACTATGTCAGACCGACTTCCATACATGTTCAGTTGCCAAAACTCTCTAAATTCAGCTGCCAAAAACCTCTTTTTCCCCTTCCAAAAATGTCTCCATAGTAGGTTTGTGTTGCCAATGCAAAACTCAGCATCAACTGTGAAAACTGGGAAGGTGAAGATACTGTAAAACAAACCAAATGATAAACTAACTAGCATGGAGTCAATGGAAGTTTTTTGAAAGGCTGGGTTTATTTTACTTTAAATATAGCTGCTACTACTGTATTTCCAGTTGATTTCGCCAGAACACAGGGAACACACTGCAGGATTTGAGATGTGTTTGCTGAAATGTCTGTGGCCTTGAACACATATTTTTCAGTAACATATTTCTCTTTACCGGCTGCTGGTCTTTCATTTTTGGTCTGTGCTCTCTCCAGATTGACTTTCACTCTCCTTGCTGCCTGCCTCATTTCTCACCCTCTTTTGCTATTTGGTTTTTCTACTGCTTTTCTCAGTGTCTTTCTCCCAGGTTATAAGCAAATCAGAACTCAACTTTGAGATGAACTTTTAAAACCACATTTTGCAATTAAATAAAACAAGCACCTTCTGTCTAGAAGTAACTTTGCAGCTTGAGTCACTTAGCACTTTTAGTAGCTGCAGAATGGAAAAGGTCCTTGGGAAGAATGGCAGCTTTTAATGCTGGGGAGGTGCTACGACAACCAGAAATAAAACCACAATAGTCGAGTGAATAAACACATTGTGGGTACCAAGATGTCCAATTCACCATGAGGATTTGAGAGTCTATTCTTGGCTGGTATTAGAAAGAAGCTTATTATATTGTCTAGGTGTCAGCACCATGAGGGAGCAGCAGAAATGCAGAGTAAGAAACACACTCAGGGGAGCAGGGAGGGCTGCAGCATCGGTTGGATTTTGCCCACTACTCCCTGCCCATATACGGATGTGCAAATCGGGGCATAGGGGGGATGGTAATTTCTGTGTCCTGGCTTTTTGAGAGCCTGTGGAGGAACAACGTAAAGCCAAGCTGACCCATTTCCACAATTTTCTATTGATAAAAGTGCATCTTCGGTAAAATCTGGAATTGTGATTGGAAACTTGCTAACAATAGTCATTATTCTTCTGCTTGCAGGACGAATGCCTTAGCTCCAGCTCTCCAGCCCAGGCTTCCCGCACCCAGCCCGCCCCTGCGCGTCACTCCGATCCTGACATTGAACTCACAACAACCCAGACCGAGAAGACTGCCAAAAAAACTCCCACTATTCTTCTTCATCCTCACTAACAATTTGGTAATGAAGTATTGATTTCCACTCCCCTGCTTATGGACGATATTAGATTTTCATTGATAAACTGCACTGGGGCTGTCTGGTCTCCACTGTCCCTTTTTGCTGTCACTAAAACAAAGTGCCACTGAAGTAAGATAATGACTGAGAACATTGATGTACTTATTTCGTCAATTTGTAACACTTGACAGGAAAAAAAAATTCTTCATAGTTTAATGTCCAAGTGTGCTACACAAGATGCAGTCACATTGGAAGCTTTACTTTTCATGGTAATGTCCATTTCCTATTTATAACCCCTTTGGGATAGTTTGTCTAAAGGAAATGTTTCTATTCTGTGCAGCTATTACTGTTGCACCTGGGTTGCCCAATCCAGTCATTGCACTAGGGATCAATACATCACAGTAAGTACAAGAATTATTAAGTTAAAACAGATTCTGAGCCAAAAAACCTCTGAACAATGTTAATCTTCTGTGCAAGTTGTTCAAATAGTTATGCTTAACCATGTTGCTGCCAAAGATTTGTTTAAAATGGATTATTTTCGGTCTGTTTTATTCCTCAGATATATATATATATATTTAAATCTCCGTTATGGTTTATGACGAGACATATGCGATGGAGTGATTTTTAAACAAAAGTACTATTGTTAGATTATTGAACATTATATAAATATAGGTATATCTATATATAAATATCACTATATAAATATCTATATATAGATATAAAAGAATGAAAGTAGAACTCCATTCTCAGTTAAGTGAGTGTAAATCTAAAGCTCTCTGTTGTAGTTGGTGGAGTTACATTGGATTTATGCCATCATAAACGAGATCAGAATCCGATCCTCAGCACAGACAGGCGCAGAGCACGGCTGCCTTCCAGTCAACCGAGACCTGGGAAGAAGGGGGCTACAAGGATGGCAATTTGAAATTTGTGCTTGTAACTTTTTTCATTAAAACTTTGAGACCCCAATTTTAATTTGTGGAATATTCACGTTAATAATGAGATCTAATTAAGACATCCATTAAAAGCCCGTTAAAGTTAATTTAACGTAAAAATTCCAATAGAACCGTATTAGATTTTCTCCATTAAATTAACATTATGGATTTTTAACGGATGTCTTAATTATACATTATTATTATTAACGGAAATACTGTATTACACAGATTAAAATTGGGTCCCGAGTCAACTCACAAAATCTTGCAGGCCACTCTAATGTCACCAGTCTCACTGTACCTGGTGCTCTGCTTGGAAATTTAGGTGCAGCCCTGCTCACTCTCGCTGAGAACTTCTTTGCAGTGAGACCAACCTACAGGAGACAACCCCACCTCTGCATTTAACGATTAACTTCCCTTATTCTCAAAGGAAAAATAAGTCTGGATCAAGTTGTAAATCGCCACTCCATTGCAAATGAAATATTCAAAGCACGTTAGGCAGGGGCTGAGAAGAGCATCTTTCTCAAAAAAGAGAGGGCTTTGGGGTGCCTCTTACTTGGGGTACAGAAAGTCTGTTTTGCTTTTCTGTCTTCTGGTTTCGATGTTCGAGGATGGGATTGAAGGGCAGCACTCACAAAATCAGACCAACCCGTTCACAGCGTTCCCCGCGGCCTGTGCAGCAGGGCCTGTTGTGGCATTGCTTGGGAAATTTTGACATGATCCCTAAACTCAACATGGAGGAGAGAAAAAAAGGGCCCTTCTTATTTACCTCCTAGGGAAAGTGTTGCCCTTATGCCACATATAATAGCAAATTGCTTTTTTTATGGCATGCATAACCTAGATGGGAAAAAATATGGCGCTTGAGGGAAGGAGGGAAAAAGTAAATGAAGTTCCAGGAATGTCATTCTGAAGTAATGAGGCATGGACAGAAAATATACCCCTCACATCATCGGATTGAGATGGCAGTCGAAATAGCTTCATTGAAGTGTCAGCACTCATCCATCAATCAATCATCCACAAGGAAAAATAGCGACAGTACAACGGGGCGGCTTTTATGGGATTTACTCATGGGCATAGGGAATAGCAGCTCAAATGTAGTTCTGACATGAAAAGCAAGGTGCTGATATTATTTTTTATGATGGGAGGATCATAAAGTGAATTGAGAACAGTGAGGTCTGTCTTTGCTTAACCTATTCAACTGGAAATGAACGGAGCTCAACTGGAAACGAGCAGAGCCTTCAGATGGGTTAAGATTGAAGCCTGCACCGTGCTGAGCACCGGCCATTGACAACAAAATTCTATTAAAGCAAAATCAATGCATTAGCATCGAGCTCCTCAGAAGCCGCTAAATTGCACAGCCCAGTTCAGAGTTATTAAGCAAAGTTGCACAAGGTGGGTCTTGCGGCAAGAGCCCACAAGCACAAGCACTGCAGCAAAATGCTGCTTGGGAGAATCCACATGCATGTCTGCAACCCTGCTCCTTTCCCCAAGCTTTTGGATGCTCTGGAAAAAAATATTTGGCTTATCGTAGCATCCAGCAGGTGACGTTCCCAGTGCTCTGTCACACTTGGGCATTTTGCTTCGGTAGGAACCCTCAGTGCAGTGTGTTTGGCTACCTGTGGCCTTGGCTGAGCCATGCAGGTGCTGACAAGGGCTGTAGTGGGGAGTAAAGAGCTCTTCATCCAGGGCTGGGGCTCCTCAGGGCACCAGCTGCTCAGTTTGGGCAGTAAAGATGCTTTCCTGGTACCCTGGAGCCAGTAAGCAGCAGCTCATGGTGACAACAGGAAACAGTTTCGCCATTGACCATCCCACCCCAGCTGTGGCAGCACCTGGGATTCCAGAGCTAAAAACCTCTGTGAAGGTTTTTGGTAGAGCCCATGTCCGCCAGGAAGGTCTGGCTTTTGCTCAGGAGGCTTTGCTCCAGCACAGAAGTGGGACCAGCTATTTCATTTCAAAAACTGGCCACAAACCCTTAGCACAGAGTGTTAAACGTTGATTATTTTGCTGCATCGCTGTCCTCTGGGAACGTTTTAGGTACACGTCAGAATTAAGTGGTTTGATTTTATTTATTTTTTTTTTACAATATGATATAAAAAAAAGAAAATGTTCATCTTTCCTCTCTTTCTCTGTATAAAACAGGATGAGCTGATAGTTTATCTGTCATATAAATCAGGTAACACAGAAAATCATTGCATCCTTTCTCTGTCGTATCTACTCAATATCTATCCTTCTGACTTTTATTCTTATTGGAGATCATCAAAACATTAATTAAAAGCCTGGTGATCAAACAGCCGAATATTTATGATTTATGTCCTTGCTTATTAACAAGCGGCATATTGATACACCACATAGCCAAGCTGTTTATGCTCTTGTACTGCAATAAAGCAGTGAGAATTGTTGCCCTTACACACTGCTTGGAGAGATTTATTCGGAAACCACAGCTCCCTTCCAGCCACCAGCCACGTCAGAAGCAGCCATCTCACCCTCCAAACAAAATGCTCTGCTTTAAAACATAATTAGCATCTCCTCGGAGCCTCACGTGTAAGAATTTCAGTGGATCAGTCTCGGGTGTTTCTTCCAGGTTCATATTATTTAAGCTAAGAGGAAGAAGGGCACTTAACGTTAAGAATGG
Source organism: Upupa epops (assembly GCA_013397515.1). Lineage (NCBI taxonomy): Eukaryota > Metazoa > Chordata > Aves > Bucerotiformes > Upupidae > Upupa > Upupa epops. Next base: position 2,578,289 of record VZRI01007808.1, on the reverse strand, counting down.
CTGTCATTAGTACAATAATAATTGTTGGGTTAAAAAAAAATCTTTGCCAATCCGCTAACAAACCTGCCCAGTAATTACTTGTCAATGCAACTTATCACCGGTTTTATTACCCACTTGTACAAGTATTTACAAGACTGACCTCGACAGCTTTTTTAGAGATCGTGGAGGATAGAAGAAGTCATTTGAAAAATCAATAATTATATATTAACACGATAGGGGTTGAAGCCTTCCAAGCCGGTTTTACAGGCTATTGAGTCAACTCTCACACATTCCGAAGGGAAGGATTGTTTCCCTAATATTTTTCTCCCTTAAATGTGTTTTGATAACGTGCTGTGTTTATTGACTAATTTCTCCCCAGAGTTCAGCTCCTAAAATAGAAGGGGCTATTCCACTGGGAAGCACCCGTGCAGGCTTTGCAGGGCAAGCAAGCTGCCCTCTGTGATCAGGGAAGTACAAAAGTGAGAGGTTTTGCCGAGGGTGAGAGCTACCGAGGGAGATTTGCTTTCCATGCCTTTGCTCCCTGCTAACTCTCTATGGGCTGATGTGGCCATGAAGGTGCCGCTCTGGTTCAAGCGCTGCAGCTCAGGTTAGGCCTCAGTTTGGTTTTGCTCTGAACATTATCCTGCAATCAAACCGGTTGAGAAAACAAGGAAATGAAAGGCAGAGCCTAATTTTTGCTAAGAAATCGCTCTGTCCAGTGCCCAAGGCCAGACTGGGCTGAGGCCACTGTCCTTGTCCCCTCTCTGCTCGCCACCATAACTCAGGCTGGAGAAAGTGCCTCAGCTAAGTGAAGGTGGATCTCCGTCACACAGGGCTTTTGTCTTCACAAACAGATATACGACACAATTTATATTTAAAATTCTCTCTATAAAGACAGTATTGATCACAGATTCCAGATCAATATGTTGCAATTACAGCAGGCTTTAAAGGCCATCTGTCCCCAAGCAAGAGCCCTGTTATCTCCACCTTTATATATTTTGAAAAAGTGCTGCTGGTCTGAGCCCATCTTCTTACAATAGAACCTGATCTATTAGTTTTGCTCCTAGGAAGCTTTGCTTGGGAGCTACATAAAGTTGTTATTCTTGGTTACTAGCCACCCAAGAGGAGACCTCGGACCAGCTTCTTACTGGGTTTGACAGTTACCTCAGGGTCAGTGACACAGGGCTTCTGCTGGCCTGGTTTTCCCGCTCCCCTGCACAACTCATCCCACACGTTGCAACTTTGCTTTTTGCCAAACCTCTCTCTTGGGTTGAAAATGATCAGCAAGAGTTTATTGAATTTCACTAAAACTAAGACCTTCTCAGCGATGAGCTCTGGCGGGTGTGAACCGAGTGAGGCTTTTCTGTATGTGACAGACTGGACCAGAGCAACTAAAGGAAACACTATTTGCATCTAAGACATCCCCCTCTCATCAAGCTGAGGTCTTAATTTCTTGGCAACTGATGTCTTTCTGCTGATGGCCCTGGGTTGAGCCACAGGGTAGTGGTTCCAGAAAGAAATGCTTCTTTTTCCTCCTCTCCTTCATGTTTTCCTGCAGCCGCTGACATCACACAAGCATGCAGAGGTCAGGATTTTGCTCTCCACTCATCTTCTGAAGGGAAGTGAAATAATGCAAAAAGCAAAAGCTGTGGGTTTGCAGTGATAGCAGACCGGTACCTTTGCAGAGGAACACTTGCCAAGAGTAAAAACCCAGGCAGGGGGTGTATGTCCCACACATTCTGTGCCACATCCCACCAGCATGTTCCTCGTCTTCCCTGCAACTGCTTCCCTCCCATTTCAGTTCAGCCCTCACCTTTATTTATTCCAACTTGTAAAAAACAGAAGCCAGATTCTGAATTCATTTATTCTGGTGTAAATCCAGAGCTACTCCTTCGAGTACAGTATATTTCCCCTCTGTCTACACAGCTCCAGACTCTCTCCTCCTAGTCCTAACCTTGGACTCCAAACATGTTTAGATGGTTTTGAAAACAACTTCAGCAAACGGTCTCTAGTGCCGTGCAGATTAAATCTAAGGCACAGTCTGCACTTCAGAAGGTTTATAGCTATGTCAGGGAGGTGATTGCAAAACTTTGTTATTGATGTGACTACGCTGGTGGAAGTCCTAATGTAAGAACAGTTGTGTGGCTATAAAGCACTTTATACCAGTACAGCTCATTTCACTTTGCTGGGCCACTGTCGTAGCAGTGCAAGCACTTTTATGCCAGCGTACTTCTGTCCACTCTCGTGGCCATTTTTTGTTTTAACTATGCCGACAAAACCGTGAAGAGTAGCTGAAGTTGAAGAGAACACTGCTGTTTCTTGTACCAAAGTGTCTGCACAGTATCTTTTTTTAGAGCATTTTTAAAAGTGAAATAGCTGTACCACAGAGTAATAAACTTCCAGTTCATCATCGCTCTCAGCTCATGAAATGTCTCCAGGCCTTTGTAAAAAGCCTTGTTTGAGACAACAGATTAAATACTAATCCTGGTGGATCGTACGTCTCCACTCGAGTTCATACCATCTAGCTAAGCAAACTTGTCTTTTTTTTCCTTGTTTTTGATCTAAGTAAAGGCAACAAATGCTTTCATTAGACTTCGG
>VZRI01007808.1:2536452-2575664 GCA_013397515.1 Upupa epops | reverse complement strand
AAGATCAATAATTTAAGAAAGGAAGCGAAAAATACCATCTTGCAAAAATGCAGCTCCGTTAAAAGCAAGGAATGGTTTCCCTTCAAAGCCACATCCCGGGGTGAGGGATGTACTTGCGGTACTTAAACATCCATACAATTGTCTCAAGCGGGGAAGACTTAGAAGGGCAATGTTTTCACTTGCTAAGTGGCCCACATAACATTAAAAGATAGCTCTGTGTAGCCAGGTAGATGTACAGACACTTGCCCCTGTGCGCGCACACACAGTATGTGTGGGATCTATCTGTACTCAGGCAACGATCCTGTGGCTGAAGTAGCAGCTGGGCACAGTTGGCACCGAGCAGAGGAGCAGATACCTTCAGGATGTACAGTGCAGTATTTTGGCTTTATAACGCAGCAAGCGCTGCAATGTGCAATACAGGTTGCAAAAGCTAAACAGTTCTCCACTGGCTCAGGGTTCTTCACTGTCATATGTCTCTGCTACAGTATGTATGCCCTTTTGTCTAGTGCTCCTCTTATTAATCCTTTGTTGTGTTTGGGGTTTGGTTTTTTGTCTGTACATTTGTTTTGGGTTTTTATTATCTTAAATATGTCAGCACGAATCAGGAGAGCTCCACCTCCAGTTTAAACAAGAGAGCATAGCCGGCAGGAACAGTGAAGTGACAGTTTTTGCTCTGCCCCAGTGCTCATGGTATTTAGTACGTTTGTTATTGGCAGCATCTTCAGGTTACATCAGTGACTCATGATGTTAGGTCTAGAATTTTGGGGTTTTTAAAAAAACAATGAATAAAATAAAAACTGAAAAGCTCCTTTCTCTTTAAAACAAACCCAACCATGTAAATACTAAAAAAAAAAAAAGGATAAAAAAAAGAAAAAAAGATTAAACACATTTTTTATATTGACAACACAAATGAGACTTCTTTCTGAGAGGCCTCACGGTGACTTTATCCGTAGAATGTTTCAGTGCGTCTGCACTGATTTTGTACCCAGTGCATGCTGTATAGAGAACATTGCCTGTGNCTCCCGCAGGCACCGCGACTCCCCTGGTACTTCATCCAGCAGTGCCTGGACTGGTTTTCTAATGCAGGAGCAATTCATAACCGCCACCATCGGACCAATCAGTTAATTTTGTTTCCGTGACACCCCGTTTCCCCCCCAAACTCCCCCCCCTGCTCCGCACACCCCGCGCGTGGGGCCACTCCGCCGGCAGCACGGCGCCCCCTGGCGGCCGCTCCTCCTCACTGCCGCGCTCGCTCCCTCTCGGCCCGTCCGGGACCGCCGCGATGAAGCTGCTCTGCGGAGCGACGCAACCCTGCGCGGCCCCGNAGTGACTCATGATGTTAGGTCTAGAATTTTGGGGTTTTTAAAAAAACAATGAATAAAATAAAAACTGAAAAGCTCCTTTCTCTTTAAAACAAACCCAACCATGTAAATACTAAAAAAAAAAAAAGGATAAAAAAAAGAAAAAAAGATTAAACACATTTTTTATATTGACAACACAAATGAGACTTCTTTCTGAGAGGCCTCACGGTGACTTTATCCGTAGAATGTTTCAGTGCGTCTGCACTGATTTTGTACCCAGTGCATGCTGTATAGAGAACATTGCCTGTGTCCTTAGAGGGGATGGGGGGGGGAGGTGGGTCGAGCTGCTCTTCATTGTGCACTGCAGCTTGTTTGGATGAAAAGTTGCGCCTTTGATGCATTTTTATACTGTACATATGTGTATATAGTAACTATATTGCCATGGTATGAACACAGGTTTTGTTATATTCACTTGTTTCGGTTTCCTACAGAAATTGGTCCACGATGGGGGATTTTTTGTTGTTGTTCAATAGAAAATACTCCTGTTGTTCTTTCCGTTTGTTTTCTTGGTCATCGCCTTTGGATGGCTCAGAAAGGNGGGGGGGGGGAGGGAGTGGGTCTGGCTTTCAGTGTCCTGGGACCCCCCCCCGCCCCAACCAGTTACCAACCACCAGGGCTGTGGACCTCATCCGATCTAAACCAGGTCCAAGCTGCCAGTCCAAGGTGATGCGAGGGAGGTCAGCGCAACCCTGCGCGTTTCACGTGCGTTTCGGGTTTTGCAGCACTGAAGTCTATTAACGGTGATTTTGCTGTTCTGTATTTTTACCACGGTAAATACATTGTAAAATAAGATTAAAAAAACCCAATCCCTCAACTTTATCACAAAAAAATGTTACTTTTTATGCCCAGGGATTATTTTTTTTTCTTTTTTAATAAAATCACTGCAGTTTTAGAACTGTAATTAAAGCCCTGAATAATAGATCACACATCTTTATCTGTTGTGTTTAAAAGGGGGAAAAAAATAGCCCAAACTGTTCACATAATCCTGAATGCCTCATTTCCATAAAAAAGGTTTCTATACATATATTATTTACATTTTTAAACATGGTAATTCTTTCCTTTGTGGCATAAAATGTCTCTTTTCCACTGCAGCTATTGGAAAGCGCCTGCTCACATCTGAAATGTTATCGTAATTTGCATCAGGAAACCCAACTGCAGACATTAAGGACTTGGGTGTGTTCAATTATGATTTTGCTGGAGGCTGTCCCTCATTCTAATGCTGCACTCATTGAACTACCTTTCTGAAATCTAGCTGATACGGTTCGCCATAGACATGCTTCACAACATCATTAGCTTTGCAAATGGCTTCATTTCAGTCAATGCAGACTTCAGTTTTGGCCAATTGTAAAATGGAAATTTGAAAAGGAAAAAAAAAAAAAACAGATGCACTTAAAACATGAAAAGAATTATTTATATGATAAAAATATATTTAGATTTTCAAAGCACAAGACTGAACAGAAGTGCTCTTTTTATGCTTTCTGAAGATGTTACTGTTAAAAGTCTTTCTACATCAGGCTTAATAAATCTGTAATGACATTTGATGGATTGATTTTTGTGTGGGTTTTTCTTTTCTTTCTTTCTTTTTTTTTCCCCCTTTCTTTCTCTGCAGAGAAAGAAAAAGACTGACCTGGAGAGGCTGTGGGAGTAGAAAAAAAAACCACAGGAATGTGCCTGTTTCAGTAAAACTCACGAACGATTCCTAGCAGCCTCCTTTCCCTTAAATAATCATCATTTAAATAAATAATTAAAAAAATAGATCCAACTACACCACCCTGCATTTGTTTCTACAGATCTTTTCCTTTCCCTCATCTGGCTTCTCTGACCACTCCATGCCTGGGTTATTTATGGTGTAATCTACAGCGAGGCATTGGGCTGCTGTCACACAAATTCAAGGCTCGCTAGCCATAAACCAGGCATGATTGAGATACCAAACACCCTTCCCTCAAGAGCTCCACCTCAGACGGATGGCTCTGGTTAACACTTAGTTTCCCTAAGCACTCCCTCGTCCCCCGTAAGGTCCCCCACAGCGGGGTGATGTGGCACCACATGTCGCTACTGCCCGCGCCGTGATGGGTTATTTACTGCTGATGAGCCAGAGCTCTCTGTGGCAGATTCCTGAGACTTGTACTCATTAAATTTTGATGGGTACAGTATCACCTGTTTCCCATATTTAATTGCTGCTGCTCCTCCTTGCCATGATAAAATGTACACTGAGCGGCAGAGCCTGTCAGCAATCTCGGGCAGCCATGGTCTCCAGGGCAGATCATCCTCCATATACTTCTGCCAGTCTTTCTGGCCCAACCTCACACTTCCTGGTCGCTGAAGGAAAGGTCACTTGGCCCCACTCAGAAGGGAGGGAAGCACTGGTTGTGTCCCTCCACTCTGCTATTACCCTTCTTCTCAGACTTCCACCACATCTCCTGCCTTTCCCAAGCCCCTCTTGGTTCTGTCTAGGCCAGCATGGAGGACAGGGGCCACCAAGGCATCACCCAGCCTTTCTTCAGCCTCCCATTGCCATCACACAGCACCAAAGCTGATGGAAGGCTCTGCAATCTCCTTGCCCCACCATCTGCCCCTTGGTGTGATTATCCCACACTGACCCACACAAGCCACCTTTCAACATCTACCCACCACGTAGTTCATTAGTGAAAATACTTAGGAGACACTGCCTTCAGTCCTACAACACTGACTTTTTTAAAAGTGATTTTCTTTTAAAGGAATATATTGCACACATTTCACGAAACCCCTCTAGGGTAAAATAAAAAATATATATAGATGGCTAAAATAACAAATGAATCATAAAACTTAGAGATGGAAAAGGACTATTAGATCATCCAATTTATCTTGCTGTCTGCCAATACAGGTTTGTTCCCCGCAGACCGCTCCCCAGGGCTTTGTCTAGCCTTTCTGACTTAACTCCAGCACGCAGCGTCCTCTGCCACTTTCCCGGGAAGAACCGTTAATGGTTCAGGCATGTTTTATAGGTACAGGGCCAGATCCTGGCCTGAGGGGAGCCTCACCTACAGGGCACAGGCACTGACCCTGGAGATTTTAGTGACTCCACAAAATTGCACCCCTGAGCCTGTTTTCACCTCATGCCCTTGCCAACACCACCCGACGGGCTGTGGGGCCAGGACCATAATCCACACAGAGTCCTGTTGGTCCCATGTCCCTGCATCCAGCCGGCTGGGCAGGATCAGGCACCTATCCCTGCTGCAGTTTTCCCGAATTGATGGAGAATGCCAAAGCAGCTCTAGGCAGCTCTCAGCAGGCTTGAGAGACTGCTCTAATTTATTCTGAGGGTTTGAACTTGTATCTCTTCTTTTTTTTTTTTAATTATTGGTGATACACTCCAACAGAAGAACAAACAAACAAATAAAATCAACCCTTCAGCTTCTCAGATGGATGTTTTGGCTACAGGGCAACTTTGAAAGCTGGTTCAGTTGTTGTTTTTGCTTTCATTTTTTGCTGCTCCTTAAAACTGTCTTGATTTAATAAAAGTTAAATGTTTTCCTAGGAAAATCAGGCTGGGTGGTTTGTGATTCTTTTATGTACAACACGAATATTACATTATTCAACAATTCAGGAATACATTTAATTCTCTCTACCTTTGTTGAATGTTTTACAATTTAAATCGCTGGGCTGACACTGAAGTCCAGCTACCAAGGAGAAATTGTTTAGTTCCACAAGGGCACCAAGGTCATGGTACGAAGGACCTTCAGGTGGGACATCACCAAGTCTGTGTGAGGCAGGAGAGCCTGGGACCAGGAACAGGGGTTTGCCACACCAGGAGCGGGATGACCTGGCTCACCTTGCTGAGACAACACAATAGGAGAAGGACCCATGGTTAAAAACCACTTGAGGTGGTCACCCTTCACAGACAGCCCCATTCAGTGCTCTGACACCTCCACGAGCACAGTGGGGGGGAGGTGGGGCCAGAGACACCTCTACATGGGACCATAACACCTAGGCACAGACGGAACTTCCCCAGGAGTCTGCAGGCAGCTGATGCTCCATGTCTTGCATGGAGCAAGGTCTGGGCACAGCTACTGGACACACCACAGTGGTTTATGTCACTCAGGGAAGGAAAATTTATGGTCAGGAAAATAAAAGTCAACCCTACAGATGCTCAGCTCTTGCTGGCTCACACTGACTCCCTAGTCCAGGAGACAGTTCTAGGGCAAACCAAGCCATTAACTGGGCTCCAGGCCTTGGACTGAAGATAGGAAAGGCTGCAGAGGGAACAGGTTTTATGGAAAGAGGAATATTATGAGAAAAGCAATCCAAAATGGAATATAAAGGTTCAGGATTTATCAGATTGCTACTCTCTACTGGGAAGGTCTTTCCTTGTTCACTAGAAGAGTTGAGATCCTGAGGATGACAACGGAGATCCTGCTGGGACGCAGCACACATAGACCCCATAGCTGTGGTGCTTACTCCGCACAGAGTGGTGAGCTGGGAGTCTCATCCACCAGTTCACAGAGGGAGCAGGAGCATGCTGGTGCAGACACACACAGGGCCAGACTTTTCTCAGGGCAGATAGAACTAACGAGCTGCACCAAATATTCCTCAAGATCTGGCTACAGGAACCCGAGGGCCCAACTCACATCATGTCTCCTCATGGGTCATTTCTGCCCATCAGCAGCACATTTGGCACCAGGAAGGGATAAGCAGGAAACGGGCTGTGCTCCTATGGGATTCGGTCAATGTGAGGGTGTGGTGGTAGGTAAACATTTCACAAAAGGGGATGAGAACTCTCCGTAGGTTCCCAGCTGCCTGCTGCCCCCCGACTACACAGTACCTCCAACATCAGCCAAATGCCCTTAGAGGATTCCTCAGCCAAGTTGAGCTNTAGGTAAACATTTCACAAAAGGGGATGAGAACTCTCCGTAGGTTCCCAGCTGCCTGCTGCTCCACGACTGCACAGTACCTTCCTCCAACATCAGCCACACACCCTTACAGGATTCTTCAGCCAAGTTGAGCATTGGGGAAACACAGTTCAAACGCTGTGTTTATTTTTTTCTGAGTACATCAGACCACGACAGTCACGTGGAGCAAGGTCCAGATCTCTCCATTGTGTACAACCTAGGACTTGGGCTAAGTTTCCTGCAGCCCAAACAGAAATCTGGGCTGAGCCCTTTGACACCTCCTATGGTTGTCCTGCTAAACACACCTGAGTCCCTAAAATCCTAAGAGCCTTGCATGGCTGAAGGGCCCTAGTGAGGTAGGAAGAAGCTTCTAGCCAAGACAATGGGGTCAGGAGCATTAGAGAAACAACACTGTCTACACGCTGCAGATACTTAGTGCAATGGCACCATCACTTCAGAGGCATTGTCAGCAATTTTAATACAAACAATAAACACCTTTGCTGATGAAATGGTGCTGTTATGGCTGTAACGATGAATACCACCTCTGAATGGCAGACACCCTGCCCTGCTGGTCATTCCTACAGTGACCAGATAGAAGAGTGCTGCAGTGCTGCTGCTGGACATCTCAGGTGCTACCGCAAAGGAAACGGCCCAGACAGAGAGACCTTTAAATATGAAGCTTCTTGTTAAAAAACTATGCTATTTTTATATTAATAGTCTAATTTTTAATATTTCAATTATATCTACAGTTCCTCAGATACCAGAGCTGTCTCTCTCTACCACGAAGTTATTGCTGGTAGCCTATCAGTGACTTTCATTTTTAAAGCCTTCACAACTAAATTCACTGAAAAAGGACTTTTCTCTGTGCAGGTGAGTCAGGGATTGCAGTGGGGCAATCCCAGAGTGATTAAGGTGTCCTGACACTTCCCTAATTCCAGGAGCAAATCACTTGACAAGTAAAAAAACAAAGAGCGAGAACAAAAATGAAACCCAAGACTTGTAACGTGTGAGAACATTCAGAAATTCCCATGGAGCTGGCAAGAGCTGAACAGTGTTACAAGTGTTTTGGAACTTGTCTGCTTGTTTTTCTGAAGTAACTAATGAAATATCAGTAACTCTGGATCAGCTCATCCCAGAAAACCCTCAGACTGAATTAACAAAATGAGAAGCCCATGGACTTCGGAAAACAGCAATAATGCAAGGTTAGAGAAGAGGGAAATAATAATCTTTTATATATAAAAAGTCCATCTGTAAGCAATTGTGCTAATGCCTTAAAGATGATCAGCTCAGCCTTCTGGAGTCAAACAGGAAAACAACCAAAAATCTTATTCAGAAAGACATTTTTCAACCCCAAACCAGATTCTGTCAGAATGTCAAAGGCTCAGATTTAGGTTCCGCTAAGAGACTTTTACAAGACCCAATTTGAATAGAAACGTTGAGTTCAATTACCTTTTAACCTCAAATAACAGTTGCAGCAGGACAAGCGCTACGAACCCAAACACAGCACTGAAGGGAAATGGAAAAGCAGCAGGAATTAGGAAGGGCCAGATGCCCCAGTCTGCCTGTGGAATGTGCAGAGTGCCCACCCGTGCTGTGGGACAGTGCTTCTGAAAAGGTGCACTTTGCACTGGAGTTTTGAGCCTGGAAAAAATGTTACCTGGACTGCAAAGACAACTAAAGGGCAGAGCCCTTTGTCCTGGTTTAACTGGGGAGAGAACAGCATAAGCAGACAGACAGAATCCCATGTCCCGGGACCAGGGTGGGGTGGCATGGTGAGAGGGAGCTGGAAGAGGAAAAAATGCAAGTTTGGTGAAAATGTATTTCTGAATTAATTACAGTTTCACTCAGTTGTTCCAATCTCTTCTTTTTCTGAGCTTTTTATACCGAACCTTGACATTAAATTTTCATTCTGTTTGCTCAGAATTACTTCATCTAGCAATGTTTAATTAGATATTTGAGAACATATATAGACACTTATATAAAAAATTCAGAAGTACCCTAAACTGAAACAGCATGTTTTATTATAAAATGTGAAGTTTTATTTTTTATTTGATATGGGGGGGCTTTTTTTTTTTTTTTTTGCTCTAAGTGAAAATTATTTCTAGTAATTGTAGAAAATCAGGAAGCCTGTTGTTTCTTTGGGTCACACAGGTAACGCCAGCTCCTCTGGTTCACGATTTGTGAACTTATTCCAGTAAAAGAGGGATGAAATTGTGGGAAGGTTTCTTTGGTCAGTAATTATTCTACAAGCCAAAAAATCAGTAATTAGGTCATGACTTCCAGAGAGGAGTCAGGGATTCATGGGGGGGCTGTTAAAGGAGTTTTAAACACCAAAGTGCTCCAGAATTATTTATTAGACCAGATTTGCTCATGCAAATGTTTGGTACCTAAGATTCTCACAGAGAAGCGCCCGTCTCACCGAGCTGTGTGCCACATTATGAAACGCGTAATTTAATTAATCATTAAATCCTGAGCCCTCAAAAATAACGGTAGCCAGCAGCTAAACTGCACACCAGATCTGCTCTGTAGCAACACATTTCAGTAAATATTGATGAGGCGAGAAGAGAGAATTGGAGAGAACGTTTCGGTATCTGCAGATTTCCTTCGGTTCCTCTCATTGAAGATTTCTGGTCATCCTGTGATTTCTGCTACACAGAATTTATCAGCAGGTCAGTATTTTGCTGTGTGTGGTCTGTTCTGGGGCAGCTCTGAGTTTGTTTTAATTCTATCTACTTTAATGCAACGGCTATTTAATTTAGGTATTTAAAGTAAACTTGGCATCAAGATGTGTGGCACCTTCAGCCCAGGGAGCTGGTCGTCTCCTGCCGGCTCAGCTTCCCCTCCAGCTCACTCCAGGGGCTCTCCTTGGCCAACATCGCCATCTAATGCCCGAACCTGCTCCGAGCTCTCCCCAGGAGGAGACGCGATACCTTTCCACACGTCTGACAGCACTGCTACAAGAGCCACCACCCTGCCCACCTCTAATAAAGAGCAAGTAAGTGAGGTAATGTCCCTTTTCAGGAGTGCCCCACACAGTCCGGGGGTGACCACCTTTCCCAAATTTACAGAAGCCAAGAGATGTTTATGAAGCATTAAACAGCAGAAGAGGGGAACTCCTATAGGCTGCAAGCCCAGCTGTGTCTGGAAGCTGGCAGCATGATAGCCTTGATGGAAAGACATCAGCAGATTCCCAAAGATGAGCTGTATTACCAAAATCCAGAGGTCCCCAGTTCCAAGCTCCACTATTCTGAAAAAAATGTGCAGCTCGGCACACATCTAAGCTCATAGCCTTGCTTTCACTCAGAATACAGAGGGAACATAAAGCTGTTGTTATCTGCCATAAGCAGACTAGGCTCAGGAAAACCAGAGCCAAGAACAAAGAATGGATGATCTTGGAAGATACTAGCAAAGAAAGAGATGACCTGCTTACAGGTCTGCGGTCACAGCAGAGGCCTCCCCAGCACTCTGAAACATGTTAAACCAGAGATTTGCTTGTTCTGTAATGCTATGGTCAACCAGCCACCTCTGGAATGATCCTCCAATAGCTACAGATCTTTGCAATATTTCACCTGTGACCCTATACTGTGATCTCTAACGTAAATAAAACTGCACAGACATCCTTGTTAAAGATGATTCCTGTCAGAATGGGCCCTCTTGTAGCCAGCACGTGGTAGTTACTCAGTCTGCATAATGACACTTGGTAATCATGCCGTAACATGTTTGGAAATGCTGGCTCTCACTTTCCTCAGTAATCCTAAATCATATGAATATCTTCTGTAGGAACTACTACTTTAGATGTTTTGAATTAATATTAAAATGAAATTGAATTAAATGTACTGATTTTAATGTCATGAAGGCACTCATAACTATTTTTTCCCCTGAGAACCATCTGCAATTTAAAGACTTGCTAATCCTAATTAAATGCACTTTTCTCAAGTGTGTGCAAATGAACAGAGAAATCTGCTCAGTAACGCACTTGCATATTTTCCTCTTTCACAAAGGGGAAGAAGAAACTGTTGTGTGATTTAATATTAGATCTTCCTTGTAAGAGAAAAAGAGAAAATGAGTACTGCTGCTGCTTAATTTCAAAACACACAGAGGTCTGGCTCTGTATCTTAACTGATAATTCATTAAAAGCAGGAAGGGCCTTCAAATGAGTTTCAGCAATGTTGATCCAAAGAGTTATGGTCAGTGTAGAGAAACACTATTGTAGCTGTCCTCCAAGGTTTTCAATGGTAGTTCTTCTGATACTCTGCTAGGAGGCAACAAACAGAAGCTGGAACACCCCCGGGTTCTTACACAAACCAGTTATCACACAGGACTTTGCTGACATGATGGAGCTAAAAAACAGAGCACACTATGGCTCACTGGTGCCTCAATGAGAGCAGCTTTGTCAACATCAACAGACACCCCAGCTTTATTCACTGGCTCTGTTTCTTTTCAATGTTGGCCTTCCCTCCAAAGAGTTTCAACCTTGGTTAACCTCCATTAACTCAACTCAAGCCTCTGTTAATATAGAATAATTTATCTCAAAAGAACGTGGGAGGAAAAAAAGTTTTAGCAGTATTTTTTGCAACTCTCAACTGAGGAACCAATTAAATGACATAACAGTCAGGACAGCACAAAAAACCCACCTCCAACACCCCGCGCTATTTGAAGACGCACAAGAGGCTTGAAGCCAAAAAAGACATATCAACCCTCAGTTGAATATCCTTGTAATGGTTTCGTGTCTTTAACACCTCCCTCTCAGTAAGATTTGCTCTTTAATTTGACTTTTAATTCGACAGCTTGCATAACTCACAATTTCGTATGGTAACGTAGGCATCTGATACCTAAAGTCACTGGAATACACATCGCTTGTCTCTAAGTCAGTCTAATTTATCTGAAACCACTGCAGGCAAAAAGGAGGAACCTTAGCTCTTAAGAGGCAGCAAAGGAAAGCCATGATAATGAGTAAAGATGACATGCCAAGCTCACACTGAGTTTTGGTATCCTGCTGTCTAACCACGTCATCACTGAGCACTGCACAAGTCCCCCTATGCCCAGCTGCACAGTTTCCATAGGCAAGACTGAGACTCCTTATTTGTGCAACACAGGCACTATAAGAATACACTCTTCCCAAAGCAAGTGACAGACCCACATACCACATCATTTTGTTCTTAAGCTCCCACACCTCCCCAACAGCACTGATTTTACGTAAGTTTGACCTAGTGCTACAAACTTTACCATGGCAACAAGTACCAATACAGCTTACCCTGCAATGTCAATGAAGCTCTGCTCACCCTGTGTCCTTAAATGTACTCATTTTGTATTAGGAATCTTATCCCTTCCTCTTTCTCTCAAGAATAAGATGCCTTCGATGCAAGTTCTTTTCCAGCTGCTTTACAAACTCATAATCAAACTTTAAAATAGTCAGAGGTGACATAACTGCACCCTAGTTGAGTTCCAAGAAAACAAATCCATCAGGACCTAGAAGTCTTAAGAGAATATACTTTGATTCAAAACCATTTTACACCGATACAAATCTGGTACCTCACCAAAAATAAATATGAACATTTTTCCAATCCATGCTGCCATCATACAGTTATTACCACATGCATCTTACCACAGGCTTATTATGCATGTGATAATACAATTTCCTTTCCTTGAGGAAAATAACTGAAAGAAGAAACGAAAGGTTTCTTCATTATTTTCAGCTTTCCTCTGATGCCTCACAGATGGATTTTTCATATAAGCAACTGAGCTGGGCACAAATTGGGGTTTGGTTATCAGTAGGTTTTCCTTTTTCCCCCCATCTCCAGCAGCACTACTAAGACAAAAGGTCAAGTAGATATGAAATTCCAAGCGACTCATTTAAGCTTCAAAAGCAAGACACAGAAACCAGTTTTGCAAAACACCAAGTCTATATTTACATCCACATGTAATAATATACTCAACTAAAGAGAAATACATCATAAATTAAATGAGTAATGTGTGCCTACTGCTTGACGACTTCGGGATCCAACAATTAAAATAAACCAAAATGGAATGAAATAAATACATAAACAAAAAAAAACCCAAAATCAACAATTTGTACCTCTCTATATGCACTGTTATTTCCAAAGAAACATACAAAACCAGTAGTATCCCAATAGTTAATACTGATGGACAAAGTGTGTTCTGAAGTACAGGGCTGTGCTCTCGTGAAAGAGGCTTCATGTCCACTTTTTCTTTCCAACCCAAAAATTCCTTGGAGGAAACTGTACCAGTATGAAGGGAGATTAAAAAACAAACAAGTCTTAGGTTTGTTTGCTGAAAAGTCTTAAAAATGAGCCCCGTACATGTAAATGACAGAACCCCGTAAGGTACGCAGATGATAGTTACAGCATGCATTGAGTAAGACTCATTGAAAGATCACGCAAAAAAATAGATTAACCATTTTCCAAGTGAATTCATCTTCAAAAAATAGGCTATAAAAGTGCAAAACTAGGAAAACAAAAATCTAGATTATGTACATATGGCTCAGCTTATGAACAGGAAAGAAGGTAAATAGTGTACAATTTCCTGATACACAGCACTTCATTACATCGCCAGTTTACAGAGACGTTAAAAATAGGTCCCCATATATAGGAACTAAGACATACAACTGGAACATCTCAAGTTGCATAATGAGAAAACAAGAGTTTCTGGGTTTTGCTATTTTACATTTGCTGGAGGATGGAAGAGAACAAAATGAGCAGTGCAAAAATTTTTCTTTTTTTTTTTGTTTTAATAAAATATATGGAAGTCAAAGCCAGGTACTGAAGTAGTTACCCTTAGCTACAGGCTTTATGAGAAGCAACTAGGAAAACAAGCCAAAAGATACGACAGTTCTGCTTTACTGGCTGGTAACTGGCCAAGGATCTTCCCTTTACAAAAATTAAACTGTGTGTGCATTAGAAAAACTCTTGTTGTTTTCACAAAAAAATAAAAGGGAGAGATTCTCCCACTTACAGGTTTTGTTTTGCTTATTTTAAACATCCAGTAGATGCTAAAACTCGGCATCGAGAAGCTTCCAAGCACAGTCAAGCAGGCTACACCATAGCCACATCCCTTTTGAAGTCTGTAGACTCCATATTTATATTGCAAGTCTGTTTGTTTGTGACTTTACAGTTTGGACAAAGGTGCAAAGTAGTTTTTCTCTAAATGTAACTGCATTGAGTTTAGTACAAAACTAAACTTTGGAAACATTTAGACTGGTATCGTTTCTCATGCAAGTCCCAGGCATTTGCTGCTATAAAGGTTTGTACGTTGGTAGAGATGTTTGTTCAAGAGGCTTCACTGAAGAACAGCAACCAATGCCAAGAGAAGATTCTAACCGCATTTCAGGAATGCTACACTGAAATCCAAATGTCAAGTATTGCCTCATCCTTGCACTTAAAAATATGTTGGAAACAACCCCAGGGGAATGGATCCCTCCAACACATTCTGGTCCTAACATATACAAGGCAGATCAGCATAATGTCAGCACCGTTGCTTTGATGTTCACAACATTTATAAACCGGACAGTTTCAGACAGTTTGTAGAAGTTGTTTGAAATAAAAAAAACCTAACATAGTTCAACAGAAGGAAAAAAAAAAGGTGACATTTTCTCACATGTAAGAAAAAGGAGCATTAAGCCAGGAGGATTTCAACTTCAGTATTTACAGTTTACCTGAGGTGCAATGATTATATATTCTTTCAAAGAGGAACTTTTCAGCAGCGCTCAAGTATGTAAAAATATAATTCTTACCTAATATTTGGTCAATTAATTCTAATGAAAAATACTCAGAAGTCAATGTCAAGAAATACATTCTCCACACACCTTCATAAACCAATTGTTTTAAACTACTTTATGGCTATTTGGTACAAAATGTTAACAGAACCAGTATTGTAAAACTGTAGTGTTTTCAGTATACAGTACAATCACAGCTTAGTTCAGTAGCTTTCATCATTCGTTTTTCCTCAAAGGATGAACTGCAGATATAATTCCATAGGACATGCACTTGTATCCTTAGACCTAGTGGGGAGAAAAGAGAAAAAAATAGTTGGTGGTACACATAGTGGTAGTGATATATAGCTACAAAAGAGTGCAACACACTTTTTTCAGCAAGGAGTATCCTTAAACATAAAGGGATTTTCTTCTGCACTCCTGAATATGTGTATTTAGGAAGTAATATCGCCATGTAAGATCTCTAGTCTCTGTCTTCTATTTGCCAAATAAAGCTTGCAATAGCATCTACTTTTGAGGACAGTGAAGCCCGAAGTAAAGGTCGGGAATTCAGTTAGCTTTAGGAAGCACAACTGGACAAAAATATGCTTTAGAAGGAGACAATGAAAGCAGAAAGATTAGAAGAGTATCAAGAAATAAAGTGGAGTATCTTAAAAACTGTCGACTAGGTGTCAGATAACTCTGCTTCTCAGATATGCAACATCTTCCCCTGGAACAGTGATGCTATAGAATGCAAGACATATCTCCTCAAATTTGAATGAGGAAAATTATCTGTAGCTCTGGGCTTGTGAAAGCATACAGATATATTTATTTATAGTCTTAAGAGTACTTATCTCCTTCACAGCTAAGGATGTTGCAAACACAATGGGGTTGTTAAGTTCTGAGATGCAGCTACAGTACTGAAGAGATGAAGCTTAGGAATTCAGAACACCAGGCCAATTCTTTTCACTTGACCTGTTTCCTTAAGACGCTGCGCCCACCCCTCAGTCAAACGAAGGAAAAACTGTATGGAATAACCCCTCTGGTACACAAAGATAAATGGTTAGGCACCTGTCAGGAAACCCTTACTTCTCTATAAAATAATCCACAAAAAACCAAAAAAATATTCTTGTTGTTTGATGCAGTTCTTGCAATCCTCAGGAGTTGTAAAATGAGCCACATCCACACTTTCAGGAAGGCCCAACCAACAGAACCTCTTGTATGATTCCCCTTGTTTCTAGTTCTCCTTCTGACTTAAGAGCACTGGTATTGCAACTAATTAATATTTATTCATATTAATTTATTAATAATATTAATATTTATGTATTGTTAGCCTTTCCATTATTTTTAGGAAAGAAATATGAATGCATTTTTTATCTAAGCCAACACTGCTATTCAAAACTAATGCTGCTACACCAATACTGTGCTGACTCCTTAATGAGGGTGAGTTTTTCTTTCCAGCTATTCTGGTTCCAGTTTTTGTAACCTTTCATCACACTGAGCAGCAGCCTTTGATGCCAGCAGTACATAAGACAACATTTAGGTAACAATTAGTTCAAAAGGTTTGTTTACCGTTTCTTGAAGTAAATGATTAAGTCTTCTTGTCACTTGGTCGAAAGTGTGCATTAGCAATGAAACTTTCATAACTTCGCTTTTGTAGCACGCTGCTAGATAAGTGTTGGTACGACACCGATCTCTTTCCTGACAAAAATTAAACATTAAAATTATTTCCTGATAATCTAACCAATCAGACATTCCATTGAGAACATGTTGGCATCATGTTTACATCCAGAATCCCAAAAAAATATCAGTGCTACCCACAAATCATCTCAGAAAGAGTGTACTGTCCTATTAAAAGCTTATAGGAAGTTAGATGCCTAGAACAAGTACAAAGAGAATGAAAAAGTATTAACTACTTTGTTCTAAACCATGTAGAAATTATAGCCATTCTCTACAGATCCTGCTTGTTTTAAGCAAAGAAAAAAATTTTATGCAAATAATTCAGTGTAGAGCAGCATTCAGTTGAAGAAGGTTTAAGAGCTGCAACACAAGACCTTCATATACAGGTTCTGTATTGGTTTACAAATGGAATTTCTGGACTCATTTGCAAGAGTAACCAGGTACACTACACGATTGCCAGCATAGATTATATGCCAGTTGCGACACTGTAAAGGGTGTTAATACATATTCACTTGAAGACCTTTGTTAAACAATTTTCAGTCTAGTATACAGGTAATTTTGTGTTTATCGGAGGCCATTAATTCAGATTTATATATGTGAAATCAATGCCTGCTCCATATTAAGTCCTATTAGCGTAAGCAAGCAGTCAAAAACACTTCATAAAATGAAGGAAAAAAGTCAAGAATCATTACTCCCACAGGATACAGAAAGCCCAACTGCCATCCATATTCCATGAAAGCTTTAAATGCAGCATCAAAAAAAAACCCTAGCAAGCTTTAATTAAATTAAAATGGCAAAGCTAAATTAATATTTCAACAGAATCTGCAAAGCCATTGGAGTGTGTCATGAGCAATTGTCTTTAATTTGCAGCCTCTGCCAGATCAATCAGCCAACAGGTTATCCTTGATAGCGTGTTGCCATTGCAAAGGCAACTAATTTGAAAATAACACAAACTGAGTGGTTTCAGAATGTTTCTGTCTCTTCAGGGCAACACGGGATGGCAGAGCTTACAAGCAATAACGGAAGGCATCAAGCTTTAATGAAGTTTGCCAAGTGGAACATATTCTCATGACAACTTGATCCAGCATTTAACATGCGACATAACATGCTTGCAGGACCTAAATAACGTTGCCACAAGGCACACAGGCCCTGAAAAAAGGTTTTGACATCGCGTTTTACAGTATCACCAGAGTTCAAGAAAAAGGCTACACAAACTTGCAAGTCTACACCTGCAGTACTTTGCATATGATCTTGCAGAATACATCTCCGAGGAGCTGAAACTCTAGACAAACGATTGTGCTTCAGCTTTTTAACAAAAATTATGCAAAATTCTTATCTTCACTGTCTCCACCCACATCAAAACTCCTAATGCTGAAAAGTTTGCCTGTGTACTTCCCTTACTCTCTCAACAAACCACCAAGGCATGAGTTAGCAGAACGGTTGGGAAACTAGCCTTGAAAACCTCTATTTTATTGCACAGGGCTTTTATTGAAGTTGCCAAGAAAACTCATGGAGGGGGTCTTGTTTGACAAGTCCTTCCAATGCAGGTAACAGCCATAAAAAGTTGATTTTCTCACCATGAGCCAGCACTGTGTAACAAACAATGAAACCTTTATTGCCACAACACCACAGTCAAATTCCTTGCAGCCACACTTTTGAGAGCTCTGAATAACAAGCAGCAGCAGGAAGTTCTTGACTACAGGCTACAGTCTCCATACCTGTACCAAGGAAGAGCAAGAAAAACCTACCACATAGATTTTTCTGGCAGACAGGTGGAGCTTTAAAAAGAAAAAGAAGGTGGATTCCAGTGAAGTCATTGTTTAAAAATAGTATTGCATCAACAGCTACTTTAGCAGGCTAACCTCACTGTTACAACTGGCAAAATAATCAGGTCTCCAATATACACTAATGCTGGAAAGGAGCAAGACACTGCCCACCATCTAGTCCTTAATGTACCCACTACTACTTCAGCTGGTTGAAGCTGCAAGACTGTAACGCTCCCCTTCCTGTTTTCATCAAAATTAATTGGGTTTTATATAACATCAAGAGCATTTCCTCAAAATCCTGAATGCTTTATCTGCTCAACAAATACCAGTGTCACACTCACTCAGTACAAATTAACAAAGTTTAGATCTCCACCAAATGTTGAGATGACATATGAAGTTCTTAGCTACTATCAATGATTAATTAAAAATACAAAAACTCTCACAGAGAGATATAAATTCCACAACTACACAAATTACTTCTGTGGTCAGGAAAACACCAGTATGGATTTCATTCTTTCAGACCACAAGGAATCAGAGACAGCAAAAACATTTGTTCTTCTGCCCGTCCCTCTGCAGTCTATGCATAACTAGTACCTGCTTTACATTCCTCCTGGTAGTTCAGGGTACAGAGCACACTCTTCATGAGACGAGGAATCAACACTGTTTCACAATCACTTCAGTGAGTCAGCTGTGATGCTGACTTTTCCTTTTATCCACTCCCTTCCCAGACTGGAAATAAAACTACAACTGTCCTGCAATCTTCCCTAGCCTTATAGCAAGGCCTGAATATTTATAAAGCCCACAGCCTTAAAACAGGCAAATAAGCAGCAGAACAGTGATAGTGAATACTTTTTTGCCACACAACTAAATGCAGACTAAATGCACAACTATTTTAGTAATCTGCAGTTGGCTCTGACCTAAGGTAACACACCCCTGCTTGTAATAAGCACAGACTTTAGAAGAATAATCTCTCTGCTTCCAGAGAATGGGAGTATTCACAGAGTTTATGAATTAAGCAGGGACTTCAACACTACACAGCGCACACACTATTCAATAGGACCTTCATTTCAAAGCCTTATATTTACAGCTAAGTCCAAAGCAACCTCAGCTAAAAGTCATAAATACCACCTTCTACAAATAGTAAGATAACTGCTTAAGTATCACCCAAGCACCTCTTCGTCTCCTGCTAAGTTTTGAAGACGCCAAGTATGAACAAAACACAAACAGCACACATTGCTTAACAGTACCAAAGTCTTCCAAACAGACCACAAAATTTTTCTCTCTGCTAGGCCCAGAATTTTCCACAAAACATTATTTCTTGCAACAAGAAACGGTAATTAGAACAGAAGAAATGTTGCCTTGAATTAGCAAAGTATTCTGTTCCTGCTGAACACCAAACATTATAAAATTCCATTGAAGATCAGAGATAAGATGCACATAACAGGTTTATGACTTGCAATGCACCTGAAGGGAGCAATTGTCCACAGGAGTGCTTTTTTGGTTGTTTTTTTTTAAAAAAGGGGTTTTATTATTTTTCTGCATGGCCCAAGACTTCTACTATATTAAGTAGACAGGCTCATTCCATATCCTGGATTAGTTCACATGTCTGGAGTGTTCTGATGAGCAAAAAAAAAAAAAGTTTGCTACCAGACCCACTGCAAGGGGAGGAGGGAACTTTAACTCTACAGTTCAAACTTTCCATACCTAATTCCCAAAATGGGGAGTTTGCTGAACCTGGGGTTTATATTTAATATCCAAACATCAACAAGACTTGGTGACATTTTCTGTTTCGAGGAAATTTATTTAAATTTCTTACACACTTATAAAGAGAAATTAACTAAGAAGGAAATAGAGTACCTTCTACTGTAGAGCTGTTTACTTGGCCATTGCTAGATCCAGAAGAACTGTAAAGTGATCCAGAGCTATATGGCTCATAAGGTTTGAGAACAGTCAATACATTAGGAGGATCAACATCATCTGAATGCAGAAGCCCTTGTTTAGCTGGCAAAACAGAGGATATGGGTTTGGTGCGAGAACATTCCTGAGGGAGCAGATTTGCGTATCTGCTTGCAAGTCGAAATCTGCTTGTTTCGTATCTTCTGTAATTGGCCATTGAAGAGTCAATGTGTTCCACAGCTAACGGATTAGGTTTCATTCGTTTTCCAGATGTTTCACCATAGTCTAGGTTTACATTGCTCACAGATTTACTACAAAGATAGTCTCTTCCTCGATGACAAGACCAGGCAGATTCATTGAGGTGAGAGTCCAGAGTTCCATTCATGCCACTGCTTACTACACCAGATTGAGACATTGCAACAGTTGGAGGCTTTACTTTAGATTCAGACCTTTTTGCTCTGTCCAGTACTGGAGAGACACAGGAACTGGAGTGCATTTCTTGTGGAGGTTGTCTATAGTTATTTGCCTGAGCTCCAATATTACTTTGCTGCTTATGAAACTTGAGGTTACTCGGGGCTGTGCTGCTTGAGTCAGTCACTGAAAAGAGAGGGACTTTGTTCTGTGGAGGGTGACATTGTTTGGCTTTCCCAGTCTGCAATGGTTTTTGCTGTGTAGATAGGGAAGTCCTGCTTTTCTTAGAATCAAAAGACAGAGGAAGTACATCTTTACCAAGTAGAGCTGGAGGGCATCCAGTGCGCCTGGCCTTAACTAGAGGCTTGTTTCTGCAGCCATTTTTGTTAATGGTGTCAGGATTGTATTTGTGCATCAGCCTCTGGTGCATCATTAGGACTTCCGGGTAAAGTGTTCTGTAAGTACAAAATGGACAGGTGAAGGGTGATACTACATCTCTAGTTGAAACCAATGAACACTCTTGTGAAGTCTTAAGGGATAAGTTCAAGGGCTTTTCTTGAGAATCCACCGTGAGTTTGTGTTTGTAGTTTTCAGTGCATTCTCGCACATCATTCACAGTTTTTCCATCCTTTAAAGCACAAATGTACAGGACGTCATCTCCTTCTGATGCCACAGATGATGTTCGCAGTCTTTTGTGAGGAGCATTGGACCGAGCTTCCTTTTCAGCCTTTAGTTTTTCTGGGTAAGGAGCAGACATACTCTCATGTATCTTACTTGAATTGCTACAAACTGAACCTTTGTTCAGTTCTCTAGAACTATTTTTGATTTTTAGAAGGACTGTGCTGCCTATTGCATTGGTCAAGGACAGAACTTTCTTCTGTTGCTTGGTAGGTGTGCAGCCCCCATCATCTTTGGCACAAGCAAAAAGCCTCTTCAAATTTTTGGTTTCTTGAGCACCATCAGCAGTCAGCAAGAGCTCCGTCTGCTGACTCTGTATTGAAACTTTGCTGTCACTTTTCACTTCTGTAGCACTTTCAGCTTGTCTGTCCTTGTGATGCCTCTCTAAATGA
Source organism: Upupa epops (assembly GCA_013397515.1). Lineage (NCBI taxonomy): Eukaryota > Metazoa > Chordata > Aves > Bucerotiformes > Upupidae > Upupa > Upupa epops. Next base: position 2,554,904 of record VZRI01007808.1, on the reverse strand, counting down.
TACCTCAGTGAAGTTTTCTGTGCTGCAGCATATTCACAGAATTCACATTTGTATGGTTTTTCACCTGAAACACAGTTTTATGAATAAGTTTGGAACAATCTGAGTTGAAGTCTTGAATACAATTAAAGGGAATAACAAACTGTAAAACAGTAAAATATTTTTGCTTTCCCCTTCCACATACTCATAATCCCCAAACTCATCTAAATCATTTGAACAACTACATCTTCCTGCTTTTGCTAACTGCAGTGACATCTTCTGGCTACAATGAAGATATTTTCCACACATTGGCTACATACAAAGATGGTAGTTGACAATATGTTTGGCAGAGATAAGCGAGAAGTATAACTGTGGGTTAACTCCAATAATTTGTAGCCCTTGATCATGCTACAAGCATGCGATTCAATAGCACAACAGTACAGCTCATCTATAAATAGAGCTGCTTCAAAAGAAAAAGGGACACGTTAACAAAGTAGGAAGACTCCGCCTAGCTATGGAAGACTAAAAGTTAAACTGAAAAATAGACACAGCTTTTTCCCTGGCAGCAGATCAACTCAATACTTGGGAAACAGGCACTTAAAACTCAATAAAAAACCTTTGAATTAAAGTTTAAAACATATTGTCTTCTTAACAATACTTCAAATAATTAGCCCTATTCAAAATTACCACACTTACATAAAAAACTGCATTAACAAGTTTAATAAATATTTCCTTCTAGGAAATTTCAGCTATTTAAATTGCTTTAACATTAGAAAAAACTTTGTTCTTCGTATCAACAACTCTGTAAGTTATCAATTTAATACTAGTTCCACAATAATCCTGGAACTGTTTTTCTTAAGCAAAATTAGATATCCCACCCAACTGGATTTAGCAGGCAACTTGCAAAGGTGAAGTCCATTTACCTGTATGTGTTCTGAGATGAATATTGAGGTAATAATTTGAGCGAAAATACTTTCCACAATAGCTGCATTCTCTGGAGGCTCCAAGGTTTTTAACTTTTGCTCTTTCTATAACATCTTCATTTTTATCTTGGGAGAAAATACAGCAACATTAGGAAGAGCAAATGCAAACTTGGAGTCTTATTTAAAACCATAAGTAACTATCATAAGCCATCTTTTTTAAGGAAAAACCCAGAATCATGAACTGTTATCAGCTCCTACAGCCTACAACTATCTACTGTACTGCTTCTGCATGCTTCACTTAGGAATAAGAGAGATAGGAAGTAAAAAGAAGCCTCAAAAAACAAATAAGCAGCAAAACTTGGACTGAGAAAATAATTCTCTTTACTAACCTACAAGAACTTGCTGGAAAGGGGCCTATGTCAAAACTCACAGGCTTTAAACTGTATTTCTTCATGAACAGGAGTGCTTAGGTTACTTAGTGAGAGGATTTAGACTGCAAATCTGCTCTGTGCATTATAGCAGAGTACAGGAAACTATTTTGGGTAAGGCAGGAGAAAGAGGGATTTTCTTATTAGCAATATAATTTGTAGTATTTCTGTGCTCATCAATGGAGTAACATGCCTTTACAACAACATTCTTACACCTAATGAGTAATCTTTCACTAGAAGCATTAATGCTTCAGCTTTGACTAATACAGGAGCGGGAAAGCGACAGAGGTTGCTAGTTCTGAAACACCTATTGGAGAAACCAGTTCCCAGATGAAGCGGTTCCACTCAAGTGTAGGCAGAGGCAGATGCCACTGGAGGGCGGCAAGTACAGCATAATCTAACAAGAACAGGGAGGAAGCTTACACACAAAACACCTTCCAAAACAAGGAGTCCTCTGGCAGGTTGAATTGAAAAAAAACCATGAAAACAACTTAAGTAAAATATCCAAGCAAGGCTGACTAAAATGCTACAGTGAAAAGAGAAGGGAGGAGACACTTTGCTTGATGTTAGATACCTAACAGATAGCTTAAGACTGCTTCTCTGAAGTTCCTAGGTGTTGGAAATTTCCTGTACTAAAATGTTAAGTATGGCTAAACTATGGCTGAGAAAAGCCATAGCTGTCTTAAGCTTACAGATAATGTCTCAACAAGTATGACTCAGCACCTCACAATGAGAGCTGTTGTAGTTTAGGATAAGACACTGAGAAACATAACAAGCAAGTTAACATTAGGTAATAATTCTGTTCCTTTGTTACTGGAGGCAAAATAAAGACCCTTTACCAGAAATGGAAAAGTCAGTTGTGTGAGCCAGGACATTCTGTACGTTGTGTCTTTTCTTGAGATTATGCAAGTGTCTGTTCTTTAAATGCAGGCTCAGAGCGTATCACACACAAGAGCTAGATTAGCTACAAGACTTTTTGCATTCCTTTCTGTCCCCAGACATGCAGTCTTTCTCAATTAAGGAATCATTCGGCATCACTTGTTTTTCTAAGACACTGAGATGCAGAATTAATCCTGGGTAATATAACTATTGATCCCTTCTAATTTGTCAAAGAGAACTGTTAGAACCTTTCAAGTAAGAGGAATTCAATACATACCTCTTTTACATACACAGCCTCTACATATTAATAGCCAGCATGCATGTCCTTATACAACTGATTTAAAATTGCTGTTTTTATATTTAGTCTTTCAAGTTACATAGCATTCAAGAGAAACATAGAACTTGCTGTTTGATAAAGTTTAGAATGATTTTTACTTCTCAGAGCTTCACAGCTGCTAGTATTGAGCACTGCAGAACTGGAGTGATTTCTTCAGTACTATTTGTTAAAACATGTGCTGGACAAGGAGGGATATGTAACATTCATAAGAATCCAGCAGAACTAAGAATCTTGCTATTGTGCAGGAGACAGAATGGAAGAGAAAGAAGGGATAAGTAAGCAGAGACATTTCCTAGACTGATTATTAAATTACATCAATGATTCCAGTAACACAAGTCATAACTGCATGAATGTCCAATGTCTCAAAATGGAAGCATCAGAATCTTTCCTCCCCTTTCATTTTTCTCTTTCCAGCTTCCTCTGCCAAAGCATTTCATATTTTTGACCAATTTTTGAGAAGAAACAGAAAAGCAAGTTGCATTCCTTAGCTCCAAAGAGTTCTTAAGTAATACACTAACAGATACTTTGAACTTTTGGACTCAAAACGCTGCTCACCTAAATGGAGTGTTTCTGGAAGCCCATCTTCAGATCCATCCTCAGAGCCTCCTTCCATTCGTTCTCCCACTCCATTTTCATCCAGACTTGCAATTATATCAGCACAGTAAGTCCTTGCAGCAGCTGAAGTCTCTCCGTCAGTTCGCCTGTCTCTCTTATGTACTCTGGAATGAAGTACTAGCTGGTGGTATGTCCTAAAAGCTTTACCACACACTGAACAGTGTGTTGGTTTCTCTTTGTTCTGGGACAATTTAGAATCCATCTCCATAGAAGGCACTTCACCACCGGGATGCTTGAATTTGTGTTGGGATAAGTTACCGATCCCTGTGTAACTGTTGTTTTTATTTACTTTTGACTTCCCTGTAGTTTCAGTCTGGCTACCTTTATTTGCATTCCAAATTTCTCCAAGTTCTTCTTTATCAGAAGATGAATCATCGTTGTCTGTACATCCTTCTTGTCCTGGTTCTTTAACTTGGCCATGGCCGACTGCTACTTTACCTTTGGTAGCCAGCTGCCAGGCTTGATATGTATTGAAGGGATCTAGTTCAGCTATCCATTTCACAGGTTTTTGTGATTTGTTGTTTTCTGGACCAGAGTTTGGTTTCAAGTTCAAGAACCGAAAAAATTCCTCTTTTTTAGATGTCTCTTCAGCATTAGGTTCACCAGTCACTTGGGGGCTTTCGCCGCTGAGTACTGATTCTTTGGTGTGCACTTTACTGTGCTCATTTAGAGTCTCTTTATTGAGAAATAGGAAACCACAGACCATACAAATTTTGTAAGGTGACGCTACGTTTTCAGTTACATGCTCCTGCACCACCTCATTTATTGTGATGGGGCTTTCAGAACATTGTTGGTGCTTGTTTCTAGAACCAGGCTTTCCAGTATGTGTTCTCATGTGATTTTTTAGGAACCACGGCTCTTTAAATCTCCTTCCACATACATTACACCAATACATGAAAGAATCCTTATGCTTTTTCATGTGTGTCTCAACGTCAAAAGTTCCATCAAACGTTTGTCCACAAACTTCACAACTGAGTTCTTCACTGTCTTTTTCATTGTTTGGTGAAGTTAAGTTTGTTCTTACTTGGCATTTATCTAAATGACTAAGATACTCTGCTTCAACACGCAGGACAGCTGGTTCACAAAGAGTGGGCCTATGTTGAGTTAAAACATGCTTACCGAGTTCTTCAGGATGTTTAAAAGTCTCATCACAAAACATACAGTCCAGAGGCATGCATCCCTCAGCTTGCATGAGAAACTTTTCTTGCAGGCTTTTGTGAGAAATTGTGTTTGTTCCTTTTATTGTCATTGAGGCATCATTATCTTCCATCTGTGCACCAACGGTACTGGCTATTCCATCCGGCCCATCCATGTATGCCAAGAGAGGCTGAGTTGGCATGTTTCCTTCGTTCTGTTCCCTATTATGTGTCTTAAGGTAAGGTTTCAGTTCTTTGGGAATGCTCACGGATCACAATAAGGACACTTGTAGCGTTCTCCAACATGTGCTTGCAAGTCAGCTAAGCTAAAAATCCACTGCCAGGAGAAAGATTTGTCCACAACAAGCAAAAGATTCTTTCACTATTATCTGTATTCACAAGTCCACAGGAAGTATATCCATAAGTTCTCTCATTGAAAAACAGAGTTTTTGTGAACTATTTTGTGTGAATTTTCAGAGGTTTTCTGAACTATTTTGTCTGAATTTTCAAGTCCGTAGGAACAGTTGTACTTAGGTTTTTTGCACAAACTTTTCAAATAGTTGCACTGGGCAAAACGCACTCAGGGAAGAGTTCAGTGCCACGAAGAACTTCAGCACCTGAAGAACAGAGAAAACACTCGGTCAAGACTTATTGTTAAAAACAAAGAGCAGTGCTGCTTCCCAAATTATGAAAACATTAGGGCTAGAGAAGCATCAAATGCTTTTGAACAGAACAGAACAGAAGAAACTTCTAAAGTAGTCAACAAGGACAGCTGAAAGGCACTCTAGTGCCTTCTCCCTTTCTACCTAGATGAAAGAATCTGGTCTTCAACATTTCTGTGTTCCCTTATCTGGGCCTTCTGTACTGAAATTGCTATATTAAAAACAATACTTTGTCTCCTACCTATTCTAAACCTACTGGTATCCACTTATACAAAGCCGATGAAAACATCTTTCAGTACATATGCCACTGAATTGACATACGAGTAAATGCAGCAAGTCAGAGTAACCTTCATCAAACCAGTGAAACCAGTGTTTAGAAGCACAGCAAAACTACTTTGTTCTCTAAAGGGTGTTAAACAAAAAGAAGGGTTCTTATTTTTTACCCAGACTTAGAACTTGCTTTCATGGTTCTGCTACACAGTGTCAATACAAATCCTTGTATTAAGAACTATTCACCAATACCACAACTCAAAGCTTTTACTGTCACCCACAGAGCAATAATATCTATTGCAATTATGGGCTGGTACTGTTTCTTGAACAGTAGTTTAGTATTTAACTAATCCAAGAGAACAACTATGACATTTTGAAGAGGAAATGATTCTAATTTCAAATTGCATGCAACAAAAAAATACACTATATTGATTATATTCAAAAGGGAAGGTTTAAGATCACAACAAGATGAAAAAAGGTTATAAAATTGGACTTTGATCTAACTGTAAGTCTCCAATTGCTGTTAGAAGCAATTGATAGCTACTAGTACCCAAGTATTGTAGTGTTCAGGGCTCTGCTTGATAAAATATTTGGATAAAAGGGAAGTCTGCCAAACTAATACAGACCATATAAACTGAAGAGAAATCATTATGAGATTTCCAAATACAATAATATCTAATAAAAAGAGCACAATCAAAATTTTACTCAAACTTCAAACTCTTACAGATTATTTCATAAAAGGCAGCTGGCCAGTGCTTCACATTACTTGAATAAATAAGCCTTAAAACACAACATGCACTATAGCTCTTACAGCAGAAGTCAGTATGGACAATGTAGATTTTAAAGTTAGTCTCAATTCCACCTCGCTTTTATTTTTTTAAAAATTAATACATTTAAGCCAAAGAAAGGGTAACAACTCAAACACAGCCCTGTAACAGTTCAGGCTACAGAGATTTCCATGGCAAGTAGTTGTAGCAGGTAAAGATGTGGTTCTTTATGCAGCCAAGATTATCTTTCTTCAGTCTGGTCAGACTAATGAAGGTGGTCGTAATCTTAAACCACTTCAGCAGAGATCAGCCACCAGAACTGGAGCTGTTTATACCACTCTGTGTCCCACACTCCTGTAAGGCCACCTGCTGGCAGAACCAGTATGTCCCACAGTCATAAGAGTTTAGTTAATGGGACAGGACCTTTAACCAGCTTGAGTGAAAAGGTCATAAGGTGATATGGTGCTTCAATGTCTGCCTACCATAGGCAAGAAAACTCCCTGAAAAAGGAAATGTGACAACACATTCCAGTTCTAGATCAAACATCTCAAATACTTTAATCACTCCCTGCACTACAGCCTTACCCCAAGAACAGTTTTTGATCCAATGTGAATAGCTAGCTCCTTCTCCACCCTCATGCAGACAATAAGATCTTGGAGCCTAATGAAAATGGGTTAAAAAAAACACAAAAAACCCCTCCCAAAAGTCAGAGCACCCACACACTAGAATGCTAATACTGAATCAAACTACTGTTGCCAGTAGCTTTTCTTTCATTTTTTTTTCTGTTATTCATTGTTCAGTCCTCTAGAAAATTACCAAATCTGATATTGAGAAGCTAGAAGCCTTTTTGTAAACCCAAGCTGTTAACCCAAAATGTGAAGGAGGGATCCTGGGGGAAAGTATAGAGAACGTAAGAGGAAACAAGCAACTAGCTGACAAGTCAATGGCAATGGAACCTGGATCTTCTGCATCTGAAGTCTCTCTAATCATGCCCTTTATCCCCATTAACAATTCTATCACTGCCATGATTAACAGTTCCTCTCTGCATAATGATTTAAAAATCTTTTGCAATAGGCAGCTTCAGCCTATAGAGCAACACTTTCAAGCTGCTATTCAGCCTCTGCCTTTGCCCTCCTCCTACATTCCTTACTTCTGGCTTTTGCTGATCCCTATAGGCAGGTGAAGAGGCTTTAACCAAAGTTTGAAGCTGAAGCATTCAAAAAGCTTTCCCTTGTGTAACTTACAGAAAAACATATCAAAGGGTGCTGGTTAGCATGTTTTACTTCATGTTTCAACTTGCTGTTTTGTTCTATTTCTACTGTAGTTTAAGACGTATTTTTTTTTACACAAGAAGGTAACATGCTGCAGCAAAGCTCATGTGCATAAAAGGTGACTATCTGCCTGAAAATAATTTACTTGCAAGCCAAGAACATACAACAGCTTTGAAAGACTCCTTAACACCTTTGTAATGAATATCCACATGAGATTAAAAAGTAAACTCTTAAGTAAGTTGAATTTAAGAGTTTAATGTGTTCCCTTCAAGAGCCACAGGTAAGCACTCCACAGTAAGTAATAGATACAAGAATTATTCTACAAAAAGGCCAGAGACATTTTGCGGGGTACAAGGAGAGCCAAAGGCCAGTCAGTACCTTATGTCCTGCATACTGAATTGCTGAGATTAGTCATCAGCTATTTCCTTGCTAATGTCTACAAATGCAGAAGCCACCAATTACACTTTATTACCCTCTCCACTTTGTAGCATTACCACATAGACACGATAGAGAGATGAAAACAAGCAGAAATCCATGTTCAATCCCCTCCACAAGTCCAGGATGAGATGAGGGCTGAAGAGACATCCTTGTAACACAGCTAACCACACATGGTTCTACTCAACCCTAACTTAGGATAATACAAACATTCTGTAAAAACCACATGCTTCAAGATTTGTTAGAATTTAAAGACAAGCATAGATCAAATCTAGGGAGGGAACAAAGTTGATCATCACTGATGTGTGGAAAATCCACCTCAATCAATAACATTTTCTTTGGTAAGCCCTTTGAAAACTGGTCTGATTCCATCTTATCTTAGCTGTATAAAAAACCTAAACCTGTGCTCACAAGTGCACATATAAACAGAGCATAGAACTTCAACACATGGATCACGAGAGCAGCTTAAGGGAGCTTGAATCCAAATTTTATTGGCCATCAATAGGTTTGAAAAAGCCCTTTGGAGACATCATCCATGGCTCTTAAAAGCCCTTCAAACTCCGCCACTACCCTGTGTTAGCTACTGAATGTTTGTCAAGCTTTCAGTCTTTAATAGGAGGCTCTGAATGCTTTTGAAGAACTGGGCCCAACTCATCCTCTAGGCAGCATTGCAAAGCAGAGCAAGATATTCCTGTTGTTGGAATGTGAAGTGTCTTCTTGCAGTTCAGGGAACTATTGTTCCTGAATATACCATCACATACAGGAAGGAGATTGTACCTACAGACTGAAAAATGCAGGTGGCATTTCCAGATGCCACTAGAGAGGATTATATTTAAATTGAGAAAATATACTACTAGAGTTAGAAGGCAAGATATAAAATCCTAGCTTTTATCTGGAGATTACAGATTTCACTCAGATTAGGCACATGGCTTTTATAAGAAAGCATGACTTTCCTATCAGTGTTTGGATGAGCTAACACATGCTAAAGCTCCAAATCAAATATCAACACTATAGTTTTATCCATTATTAGCAACATTTCTTTCTAGTGAATATTATGTGTTGGAGTTAAAGACCCCCCAAAAAACACTGATTAATTACATTCTTGTTATCAAAAACGCTGTAGGCAGCAGAGTTGCCTACATTCCTATGAGTTGCCTATTGCTTCCTTGACAAGCTGCATTTCAGATGAGCACTTCTAGCTATGTGTAGCCAAAGGTCTGTATGACAACTCAACAGACAAAATACACTACCTGGGGTTTCTTCTGTCTTTCACTTTCAGAAGACAAAAGATCACACATGACACACTAATATCAGTCTGAGATACTGAGTAAAGGAACAGAGCAAAACAGGAAATCCTGCCTTCCAATAGTTGAAAAGTGATATATTTGCTACAGATTAACTCAAGGTTGAAAATAATTGCTATCCTTCCTCACAATACAGAGTCACAAACCCCTGACTTCTGACTCCCTTATCCATTACTAAATGCCACAAAGCATCTTACACCAGAGCCCAGGGCCCCCCATGTTCCAGGGCTTGCTGCATATGCCTTGAGGTAAAGGTAAATGAACAGGTTGGAAGAACCCTGCCTTGCTCAGTTCACCTAGACCTTCCCTGGAGAAGGGCTCCTCCAGTTGCTGGATGCCACCTATTGTACTTCATTCTCCCAACAGTCTAGCAAGGTTTCATTCACAACTGAGTCATATGTGGCTACACGGACTTCGGTAAAATATCTCGTCAGGGTTGCAGCATTACCCATACTATGTTTATAAACACCACAAAACATATATAAATAAAGATTGAACTGGACAGGTGAGAACACCTTATTTCCATTGCTCTTGCCACACAGGCTAAGAACCACACCAAAAAGCTGCTGCATATAAAGGGATTATTAAAACAGAGAAAAAACTTTAATTAAGTGCCTGTAGAGAAGTTTAATTTATTTTTATTAAATTACACAACCAAGGACTACTTATTACAGTCTCAAAAAGATTTCTTTGGGAAATGACCTATCAGTAGTAATTTTATTGCATTTCTACTTCCTGCATTTCAAAATTTCCATGAATATGTAATAAAAACTCCTGACACACCTTTCAGAGAATAGCAAAGTCTAAATGTTGAATTCCCCTTTTAAACACAGCACTCAGTACAAGTTGCATAGCTAGAATCAGGAAAAACAACTGTACCTTGAGAATTGTGTTAGCAAAACTACCCTGAGCTGTGAAAAGAAGGCTGGAACCATTACAGAAGTTAACCTAGTTGCTGCAACAGTTTCTTAAAAACAGAAGTGAGAAGCTAGAAGAGTTACAACCAGCTGTAAGACATTCAGTTTCTGTTCTGTATGTCAGAAGAAACATACTCAGGCACAACTAACTCAACAATCTGTTAGCAGATCCTTACATTTAAGGCCAATTGCAAAGCTATCATTATTTAACAGATGACCAGAGGATTTTTTCATTCTCCTGCTAAAGGTTCCATGGGGTTTCAAGTCCTGCACAATACAGTACAGCAAAGAACAAGAAACCCACACTCCAACACCCACCACTGCACCAGCTGCTGCAGAATCACTACCTTCATTTGTACTGTGTCTATTTGAACTTGAGAGATATTAAGTCATTTTAAATGTAAATCATTCTTTTCTCTTGGTACATTTAGACCTCATAAACAGGTTGCTGCTCTTTAGCATTGGTAATGAAAGAGATTTTATACAGCTCATTGCTTATTGGAAACAAGTGATTATAGCACCTTTTTATTTCAATCTGAAAGTCTTGTTTTAGAATAGCTGTTCCACTGCCATCCAATGAACACAAGTAATGTGAACCAGTTAACGTTACTTGTTCCTCATTGAAACCACATAAAAAATTACCTGTTGGGTATTATCTGTTTTGTCTAAGTACATCTATGTTCAGATACAATACTGATCATTGGCAGAATAGCTCATGCATAAATAAATACAGCTTCAAATTCTTAAATAAAATTACGGATCAAAGCAGATCTTTATATAGAGCTGCTGTTCTTTATTTTCTATTCATACATGTCTTTGCATCAAGTTACACCAGTTGTACCACACCTAGTACACACACACAGGATATAGAGCAGAAATACCATTTCTAAGCTGCTAACAATTTAAAAGCTCTGAACTTTCAATGTAGTAGCTAGAGTGTCCTAGGTTGTGTGTATAGTGTTCATAGAACCCATCAGTGACAACAGGTTCGTTGTATGAGCAGTACTGGTATGCTTTGGCCTTCACAGGCTGAAATGTTTAATTGGAAAGCTAAGCAAAGTGTTTTGAGGTTCTTTACTATTTGCCTCAAAACTTCAATCAGATTTCCAAACATGCACAGTATGAAATCTCAAGTTTGTCTCTACAGGTATTAGGGGGTTTATGGCAATGACACAACTTCCTTTCTCTGTTGTCACACCTCACTCACTGAGGTGTTTTCCTTTATAAGATAGAAAAGATAGATAGGGATAGTCCCTAGATCTAGGGAAAAGCCATTGTTTGTTGCATAGACTGTGATGTTATTTCTGAGAAAGTACTGCTGCTTGTCAGCCCACGACTTAACACTTGAAAACTGAAAGCCAGCACAGGTAAAACACTATTTTGCAGAATAGCTAGAGTTAGCTTTTCTTCATAACAATACATGTGTGGCCAATCACTCCACTCTTCATTAATGTGTGTTCTACTGCTTTCTAGGGAAGGGAAGAGCTACTCCTCTCCCATCTTTTAACAGTATATTACTTTAACACAACTGCCCAGCCTACTTCTTTGTTAATGGAGTACATGAGTACACCCAACAACATTTCTCATCCATACAAGTTTTCATTCCAAGCACTGAAGCACAAAAATGTTTCCAAATAGCTTGTTAACTAGTTTAGTCTGATAAAGAACTAGCATGAGAACTTTTAAAGGAAATGGAGATTTAGAGGGAGGAAGAGGAGGAAGAGAGTTGTTTGTTTCAGTTGCAGGAAAGATCAAATGAAGAGATTCAGGTTGAAGAAAGAACATAAAAGATGACCCCTTTACTAGTCTTCATCCTTCAGGCTTGAAGTTTTCAAGGTTATCCTAAACTCTTAGAGGTTTTCATTACTTCTCTTTTCCTCTTCTGTAAAAGAGAAGCCATTCTTAATTCCCACTACAATCCCTTCTAACAACACTACAGAACTTTCCAATGCTGCAATGGCAAGACAATTCATAAAAACAGAACTGAAGAAACAAACTTAAACATCAGGAATATTATCCAGGCACTTGTTCACAAATGTTTTAGGCTTTTGAGTTGAAAGCTCATCTGTAGTATGTGTGTCTGTTTTATCTGACAAGTCATTTTCCCCCTGAAGTCTAGCAAACAGGATTTTAATCACCAGTGGAAAATAACTAGTAGTTAATAATGAACAATATTAGGAAAACTCCCTCCCCCATTTCAGACATCTATAGTAATAGAAACAAAGGATATCCTTTCTCTAAAAAACCTTTTCCTGTGGAGTCCCTTTTTCTTTAAGGCTATATGTCTAACTGTTTTGGCAGAGGATGGATGAGCTCAATGTGCCTCCCCAGTGAGCTGAATGCCTCTTCTATCAAAAGATGTAATTATTCCTTTTAAAGCAGCAAACATATAAGCTCACATCATTTTGCACATGTTTTTCCTCCACTGAGCAAGAGCAAATATAAAAGAGACTAATTCTTGGCAATAAAGGAGGAAGTGCTACAAATAAGTATTGACTTTTAAAGTTCAGGAGTGCTCTAACAGATGGATTTATTTTTTGTATTATTTTTCCTCTGATTAGGAGATAATTTCTCAGGAACTACAAGACCAAAGTGTCCTTTAGTCATTATGAAGTGGACAATACCTGTTCTGGAAAGGCTGAAGGAGTGATCCTATTTTAAATAAGTCTGGGACAGATTTCACCACTGCTATGAGATGATGCAACTTCATTAAATCAAGAAGTTACATGCACTTAAACTGGCAATGACCCCTTACCTTACAAAACAGTTTATTGTTCTCAACACAGCAGGTAAAGGCTCTCTTGGTAGAGAGATACATTTTTATTGTTGGCAGTCTATGTAAGGTGAGACTGACTCTTGTATGTTTAGTCTTGGTTTTCATTTGAAAGGAGGTATTTTCAGAAACCTTAAAAGCAAATTTGACTTTTTTACTTCTTGGCAGAAGGATGTTAGGTCTCTGCAGTAGCCACAACTACAAAGAGGTGGTAAATTCAGAGTTTACCAAATTAGACTTAATTCCTCATTACTCAAGAGCCAGGAGTTCCTCTGTGGCAATTATAGGCAAGTTGCATCCCTTTGGGCAGTACAGATGAAATAACAGGAAAAGTGTCTTACTATCCCTGAATTTGAGAGAAGTAGTTGCTCCCAAAGAGTTCACTTTGTTAAGGTCATTAATCTTCCCTAGTGCTTTCACCTGATTTCAACTCTGAATCTCTCTTACCCAATACAAACCCACATACCCTGCAAGAAAAAGCAGTAAGCACTTATCTGTCTCCTCTGAAGAGCACTTTGAAGTTGTCACTTTCAAACATATCCAACAATCACACATTTGCAAAAATCAGTGTTGGAAGATGGAAAAACATACAATCAGAGGGGAAGATGTTTAGTTCTACTTGTCATCCCCTGGACTAGCACCTGAAGATATTAAAATAGAAAAGTGCTAGAAATAGACACTTCAAATAGCTGCTTTCTTTCTTCCAAGTGGGTGGGAGATATTCCAGAGACTAAACCCTTTCAATTGCCTTGCATCACATTATTTCACAGGAGTGGTCAGAAGGGGATGTGTGTGATGGTGTAGTGGGCTTTACAGTGCCAAACTGCCAAAGAGGCAAGTCCACACAAGAAACTGGACTTTATAATCTGGCAGTTCCATGTACACATTTGACTAGCATAAGAAAAAAAAACTTAGAAACAAACACTAAACAAAAACATTTGCTTCTCTGGACCACTTTCACATCAGTTTTCCTTACAGCACACTGAATGCCAGAAAGTCTTTGGAGTACATCTAATTTGCTTCTTCCTACCTGTCTACCAAAAGATGGAGAGGCTGACAAAACCCCAAGGATTTCACCCAACTGGTCCTCAACCATCACAATAAAGCATAAGCACAAAACAAGAGCCTTTAATTTCCCTTGTGTAGTCTATGTCAGGGGTAAACTGCACTCACTTTATTACACTGAAAAATGCAAGTGTACCCACTGGATGTAACAGACATTGATACTCTCAGTTACATAAAATCTTTAGCACATAGAAAATCACTATTCAGTCAATTATTCACTTGCACTTGGATGGGTTTCTGCTCAAATCTTTAAGTCACACTGATCTACATAGATTTCCCTGCATATTCTAACCACATTTCCTCTTCACTTTCTTTTGAAATTCTCAGAGCAGTCTGATAACCAATTCCACCTTCTGCAATGAGCTTAAAGACATTGTATTTTGAAACATGTGTCACCTATATTTTGTTTGCAATTCATTTTTTCTGAGCAGATACATGGTTTAACTTTGTAATTGAAAGCCAGTTATTATTATACCACTTCACTTGCTGCCCAGCTTGAAAAAAAAAAGGGAAGAGGAATTAATTTATGATAAGCTATAAGCTATGCTCTGACCAAAGTCATACAATTATTATTACAGTAGACGCTTTAACAGTTTTTCTCACTGATATACATCCAGGCCTGGCATAAACAAGTTTTCATCAGCAACAAAATCAAGATTTGTGTATTTTTAGAAATCTACCTTTTTTCATCAAATAGTTTTTGAGAGTAGCTTTCTGTTTGGAGGTGCACTAAAACCTAGGTAAGTTTAGGCTGGTTTTTTTAGTCCTAAAACACAACAAATTGAGAATCTTACATAGCTTGGTCATATCCTTTTCCTTACTTTTGTATTCAGTTGCAAATCTCTTGTGGTATGAGTCACAGCTCTCTAAAAGCATGCATACAGTAGTCAGCAGAATCTTCTGATCATATTATGCCCTAGAAAGAAAAACTTTTGTTACTAAAGTCATCTTAAAAAAGTGAGGTCAAGGGTCATCAAAAATGATCCAGAGACCATTAAAAGTAAATAGCAGTTTGAAATTCATGTAGTTATGAGATGTGGAAAGTATATCTGATTGGAATGCTGATGTTCTAAATCAAGAGTCTCAAAAATAAGAGGGCTGAGTTGGCAAATGGCAGCCCTGCTGTAGCTGAAATGTACTGTCTTGCTATATTTAAAGACAATACCTCAACCGTAAAGTATTAGAACATTTTCAGTGAGATAAATAAGCATAAGACACAGGCAAATATCCTTGGTTATTTAATCATCCTGAAAGCAGTGTGGAAGTGTGAGGGCGAGTTCAAAGGTCAAACTCTTCTTTCAGCTTCTTGCTNACTGTTCTTTCCATATGCCAGCGGTAGTTGCAGCATTTCATAACACAGGAAAGAGGGAAGGTATTTACATATACAGTGCATGGAATCTTTTACTAGGACAATGAATTCCAAAACAAGATTCAGGTTAGAAAGAGCTGGGACAACAAAATGATCCACAAAAACAAAAGGAAGTTAAAAATTACTTAACATTTCCCCAGAGCTTCTTAATTACAAGCTCTCAGATTTTTGTAACTAAAAGTTTATTGTAATCAGTATTTTGAAAGTCTAACTGAAACCCACAGTTCCCTTTTAAAATTGTTTCCCCCTGATCACAGTAATAACTTAGCACTCTGCTCGTAAAATATGATATAAATCTAGCAACATAGTACTAAATGAAAATACAGGAGTAAGAAGATACTTTCTGAAGAAAAAGTTATTTTTTTGAGTGTGATCTAATGAAAGGGGAAACCAAAATGAAGTAACCTATTGTTTAAGACAGTGTGATAAAAGGTGCTAAAGTTTACTATCTTGCTCTTTCTAGCCCCCAATCCTAAAAATCTTGCTCTCCCCACCCCTACCAAAACAAAGAAAAAATAAAAAAAACCACATCACCCATTTGAAGGGGGGAAAAAAAAATCCTTTAATCCAAAGCCTGGAAGCCATTCTCTAAAGACTACTTAATATGAAACTTTGTTTACAAGATACAAATATAGCCTTCCTACCACATTCAAAACCAGAAAACATCCACTTATTTAAAGAAATGTTTTTTCTATTTTGATCAACAAGGACGTAGGTATTCATTTTAAATTTAAATTCGGCCCCAACAGTGCCACATGAATGCTTTAAATTCATACATGATATGCACTGTTTAAGAATGTTTAAACAAAGGAAGTAGGAAAAGCCTCAAAACACACAGCAAAACTTAATGGCTTCAATTTTAAAACATATACTGATTGCAGCATGGCAAAAATTCTTCTCTTACACTCACAGCCAGTCTTCAGAAAGAATAAGTGCAGTCAGTGCAGTAATTTGTCCCACTGGAAATTCTGTATAAAACATCTACCTAAAATAAACAAGGCTTCGCAGCAAGAATCGTCAGCTGCCATTAAGGACACACCTTAAAGTTCTTACCACACAGTAACTAAACAAGTACAAACTAGTGGTGACTGTTTGCTACTTTTGTCTTAAAAGTTAATGAGATCAATTCACTCCTCAGTATCAGATCTGCAACAATTTTCTTAAAAGTGCAAGAGTTACAAACAACCCCCCAAAACACGAATATCCAGGATTTGAGTGCTTGATGTTTTATCAGAACGCCTAAGGTTCTTGTAAAGAGGAATATAAAAACCACTAACGTTTAAACCTGACACCACGTAATGCTAAAAGGTAAAATGCTCAACTGCTCAGAGAACCCCAGTGCTCTGGTACTGGAAGGCAGCTGTTGTTCCCCTGCCTTTTCTTTTGTTGTGCTTAATCTCATGTCAAGTCATTCAACCAACTCCAAAGCGATGAAGACATAATTGAACAACCTTAACTAAAAACTGATCTCCTGTTCTTAAATTGCTATCTGCACTGGTTAACGATGAAAAAAAAAAAGCAAACATATATTAATAAAAAAAGACCTATAGAATTTAAATGAGCAACTCTGGTGCATGCAGAAGAGTTGTTTGGCAGCGGGCCAAGCCAATCAATAATCACTGTAATAATAACCATGTTCCTAAAGTTAGTCGGTTTTTATATTCCTCATCCCAAAAAACTCACAGACAAAACTTGAAAACTCATTCTGATTGCAAAAGTGAGCAATGAGATATAAAATCCAAACGTTTTTCAAAGAATTCCTATGTTGCTCATTAGAAAAAAAAAATAAAAACCACGTTACAGAAAGATTAGTGATCACAGAGCCACATTCCTGCCACAGACCTTAAAATATTGACTCAGTTACAGAAAAGGGAAAGAAAAAAAAAATAAAAACCTCCTCCACCCTTCCACTCTTCCCTCCCCCTCTTCCCAAGAATGCAGTTTATCCCACTTATTTGAAACTGTCCTTCTGCATTATCCAAGGAAACGCTTAAACCTTAGTGTGGACATCACAAATTAAAGTCTTAGTTGTATTCCCAAACCTCCAGTTAATAAGAGCTCCTAAGAGCAATAAAACATGGCGTTAAAGCATTTGCAAGCCATTGTCACAGCCCTGTGCTTTGATACCTTTGCAGACACAAAACCAGCCCCCACCAACCAACAAGCATGTAAGCAGTGGTCAGCAAGTCAATGCCTGCTATTCAACTTGTAGTTAGGCGTTTTATTTCTGTGTCTTCCAGATCATATCAGTCCTGCATTTCAGGCCCTAATAAAATGTGAAGAATGATATGCTGCCTCTCTCTCTCTCCTTGCATCTGAAACTGCGTTATTTCCCCTCTTTTCACACATTCTTACAAAAACTTCCCTATTCACATACTTCTATAAGAAAATACTTCACTGCATCTACTTCAGTTCCTATTTCTATTTTCGATTTTCACTAGATCCTTCTGCTAGTGCCTCCCCCTCAAACCCACTGGCAGAAACTGAGGTAGTTTTAAAGCTCTCAAGGTCATTTCAGAAATAAAATTTTAAAAAACCAAAATCTTTTAAACACACAAACCCCCCTAAACTAACCCTCTTTTCAAATTCAAACGCCTTTCATCAGCAGCGGATCAATAACCCAACAAAGATTTTTGTTCCCCACCACTTCAAAACTATTACACTTCAATTCAAATACTTACTGGTAGTCACACCGCTCATTTTATGGGATGGCTCATTGGAGCACTCACAGACCTTACACTTTAGCTGCAGGTTTTCTGTGTGGAGACAAACAAACACAAAAAAAAAAATCCCAACTTCACTCCCAGAAAGTCCAGTGGGTATCACGGACCAAGAATGAAATCTAACCTCTAGATATTCTAGAATTTTATTGTCCTCGCCTGGCAACGTCTATTGTTGCTTAACACAAGTCAGTTCAGGCTTATTTATTTATTTTCTAAACTTCCTATTCCCCTTAAAAAAAAAAAAAAAAAACCAAACACGATGCCAAAGAAATTCTCAGGAAGGGTTTAGGTTTGGTTGTTAGAAGACAAAGGTAAACGAAGCAAAAAACTGGCAAAACGGATCAATAAACTTTTCATCATCACCCCCCCCCCCCCCCCCCGCCTCAGCCCCATGAGCCACTTACTACAAATCCTTCTTCCAGGAACATCTTTGACTCACAAAGAAATCGTCTCTCCCCGCTCCACACCCCCCCACGGCAGAAAATCCCCCCCAGAGCCGGGCTCGACGCCTCGAGCGGTTTAGAACAGCTTCCCAGGTACACAATGGGGGTCTGAGATACCGACTTGTACGGGGGGGAGCTGAGGAGGGGGTGGCGGTCCCG
>VZRI01007808.1:2482858-2536399 GCA_013397515.1 Upupa epops | reverse complement strand
GGGGGGGTGGAGGGGGGGACTACACACCCCGGGGACCCCTCAAAACGCCTGGAGGTCTCCGGTCCCCACCCCTGGTCACTCTATCACAACCGGTTCCTCACTGCGGGACTGCGCCTCCCCCAGGTGCCCCCCTGAGAGGGGGGAGGAGGGGACGGGGCCGGACCCCCGGGTACTGCCCCCCGGCCCTCCCTCACCTGAGCCTGAGCCGCTCCCGGCCGCATCCCGGGC
This sequence comes from Upupa epops, assembly GCA_013397515.1. Lineage (NCBI taxonomy): Eukaryota > Metazoa > Chordata > Aves > Bucerotiformes > Upupidae > Upupa > Upupa epops. The sequence continues at coordinate 2,536,171 of VZRI01007808.1, read as the reverse complement.
AGGGGCGGAGTAGGAGGGAATGGGGGCGGCCGCGGTGCCGCCGTAGCCGGGACTCAACGCTGCGCTCGGGGCTCTGTTTGTAAACCGCTCCGCGGCAGCTGTTGCTCGGGCGGCCCCGCCAACGTAACGCCCCTCAGTGACACAGGCACCGCCCCTAGCGGAGGAAGCACTGCCCCTAGTTGATCACGCTCCGCCCCCCACTGAACAAGGCCCGCCCCCCTCCGGGCAGGGCGGTTAGTGCACTGCGCGGGGCAGGGGGCGGCCCGGGCTGGGCCCGAACGTTACGGAATGATGTCTGGAGGGGCAGGGCTCAGCCGTGGAGATTGCACCTTTGTACCGCCGCGAGGCTCTAAGGGAGGGCTTGAGGGCCGGTACCCGGCGGCCTTTGTGGTGCGGGATGGGGTGATGTTCCCGCCTCAGTCACAAACGCCGTTGCAGGCAGCCGGTAGCGCTCGGTCTCGCCCGGACGGGTCGCGCTCCCGCGGCTTTGCAAATAAAGCCAACGCGGCCCTCAGCAGGGGTCATCGGGGTCCTCTGGGGAGTCGCTGAGTGGTGAAGTGGCCCCAAGTGTCCCTCTCTGTCATGGCACTGGCGTCCTGGTGACCTCTGAGAACTGCGTATGGGGCTGCTGCCTCGTGGGGAGGAAAGACAGCCCCGAGATGCAGCGAGTGCCCCACATCGCATCCCAAAAGATTAACACATTCTGCATGTCCTTGGCCAGTACTGAGCACTCTGCTGCCCTGCCTGGTTAGAATTACTTCTCTAGAGGTGCTGACATTGGAAGGAAATTACATGCATCAGGCAAAGCCTCAAAATGTATTTTTCCAAGCATTCCACTTGGAACCAACGAACTTTTTAGGAGTTAAATGCAATCTGTAATACTGTGAGTGAATTTTAGTCTCTGCCAGACTTCGAGGTTAGCACCTTCTTCAAGTAAATAGGATAAGAAAGAGGTGAGCTTCCACATGGGCTCCCCTCTTGCTTTTCCCCCAAAGACACAGGGAGACCTGTTAAAGTCAGTCTAGTTTACATCAGTAGCTTTAGATCACACCCAGGGGCTTATTTGCTTCAACATAAAAATCATCCTGCCTGAACGGAGGACATCTCTAAAATAATTGCAAGTGAAATTATGTAGGGGGTCACTATAAAATAATAAAGAGGTATGTGCATTTTATATATATAGGGTTGGGCATTTGTTTTTAAAGTTATCTCAGAACGTTCTTCCACTGTAAAGTGAGCAGCACTGCTCAGGTTGGAATTTAGGCAAATAAAGATTAATCACAAACGTTACAGAATGTGGAAATGTACTCACCAGGTAATTCCGGAAGGTGAAGAGTCTTCACCGGCAAATTTAAATCTTGCTTCAAACTAACCTGAAACAGTTATTTTAATGAAAAGAAGGCTAAAATTGATAGGCCGAACTTCTAAAATACTGATATTTAAGCTCTGGCCTTCAACTAGTCCTAGTCGGTGAATCCTCACTGGGTTCCAGAATATCAACCACCCTCTGAATGCACCAGCTGCCAAGACCACGGTGTTCTGCCTTAGTCTGCCTCTTCACAGGTTTTCAGGCATCAGGTCTTATGTCTTCCCGCTGCTCTGAAGTTTTTGTGTTGATACAGGAGGAAACTGATCAGGATCTTGTTACACAATGAGCAATTTCAATTGGTTTTGTGTGACTTTTTTTATCCAAGTGAGGTGTTTGTACACGCATGCGAAATATTCCATTGTATTGCAAGAGCTTCACATTTCTTTGTAACTTGCTGCACATTAATTTGTAACTATGTGACCAAACCTGATCCCACAAGCACTCCCAAATTTAAGCACAGGACTAGGCCAGTACTCTTCAGTGGGACTAGCCACAGAACGTTAAGTATCGATTATCTCCTAATGGCAGCATGGCAAGAAGAACAAAGAAGAATTTCAATGAAAATGGGCGTGGGCGTTAGCAGTTTTGCTACACCCAACATCGTGACCCGCATGACTTTGTTAAAAATATAAGTTTGTCTATTGTCTTCTGATGGTAGCAATTTGAAAGTCCTTATACTGATGAGTTACAAACAACTTCAGGGCTTATAAACCTACAAATATAAATCTTGTGTTCTTGCTCTGAACATCTCTAATGACACACCAAACCCATTACTTGCCCCCTCCACCTACTTTCTTATTTTATCCTTTTATAAAGATTGTACTGTTTCAGGTGAAATACTCTGACCTTTTTGCTCAAAAGGGGCGTTTCACCAAAGGCAGTAGACTGGATGACTGTAAACATGATTTAACAGAGTGCATAGAAGCCATATGGTTTGAATCCATTGAGATATGGTACTTCTGTGGAAAACATAAGAAAATAAAAAGATAAGGGGGGGGAGGAAGAAGTGAGAAGCTTAGAATATCTTCACTTTCTTATTTCTGTTTTTCTTGGTTTTTTTTTTTTTTTTAAATGGCACCATATAATGTCACATTACATGACTGAAATGAAAACATCCAATTTATTTGTACAGATTAGCCACAATGACCTCTGTGATTTATGCTCATGGTGCTGGAAATGTTTGATATAAGGCAAGGGCAAACTTGCACAAATCAAATAAATCTTGTATTTTCTTCTCCCTCTAACTTGCCTTGTGTTAGGAGGACATTGGCTACTTTTCTAGAGAAGCTTCTTCCACCCAATGTGTTATGTATGAAATAAAAACTTCTGTAACAAATGCACTGATAAACCTGTGTTTACTGTGCTGCACTATATGTTACTGCACAGCTTGCAACATTAAACCTAGCCCCAAACTAGACTTTGGAACCAGGCACCGTGCCCAAAATTGTGATAATCTCCTCCATAACAACAGAAAAAAAAACGCAACATTGCTGAAAGCTGAGAAGTTTCTTTTCAGTCCCCAAACTCCTAATGTTCTTAAATTTATTAGTTCTTTTAAATTATGTTATTTACATTTATGTTATGTAAAAATCCATACTGAAAGGCTTGCAAACCAGCTCAAGTCCTGCTGTTCTGCACAGTGCACAGGAGAAAACCCTCACTGTCAGAAAGAATGAAAACAGAGCTGCTTGGGCTACAGGAAGCCTTTACCTAAATTTAAAGCCTTTTGAGGGTTACTGTGGATGTTTGTTTCAAACAACTGACAAGAGTAGCAAAATACCCAGTCTATACCTGGCAGCAGGAGATCAGCCAATTTTCATTCTTTTGCACAGGGACCCTCTCATTTTAGATTCATATTTAGGCAGCTATTAAATCTGGCCTGGCGTGTGGTTAAGGCACAAATGGGATTTAGAGATCTGGGCTCAGTCCCAGCTCTGCCACAGACTTCCTGCGTGATCTTGGGCAAGTCTTCTCACAGGGCTCACAAAATTTGGAAGTTTTGGTTTTTTCTATTTAAGTCCCTGCTCCAACAGTCAAGTTATGACATGAAATTCTCCGTTCTCTGGCATGAATAGATAAATAAAGTAAATATGCAGTGTTTTAGCTTTTAAGGAGATAAGCTTGAAACCATGATTAGAGTGTAAACTTGTGAGTCAAAGTTATAGAACAAATTTTAGAAGTCCTTTTTAAAATTATCCTGGGCATCTGGGCCATGAGTTGGAACATAACATTCCACAGTCCTCATTTCTGCTCAACAATTTATATTTCTCAAATCAGGATCATTTTACTTCTTTGCTTACAAAATTATTCAGAAATTGCTTCTGCAATGTTCAGATGAGACTGAGACTAGAAAACAGAATTTCTTATGAGAACCCTTTATCAGTGTTTTGTGTCTTGTTTTCTCAATTTCCCCTTTGCACAAATTACTTCTTTCAGCATTATTTCAGCAACGAGTACAAGAAAATCCCATCGTGTCAGATGATTCTCCTGTTTTTGCCTCTGCAGAAGCGCAGGCAGTTGTGTGTTTACAGGAAACGCCTGCTGCAGAGGCACTCTGGTAGTTAGACACGGTCTCAGATTTGACTAACATGCTCACATGATTAGATTTACTAAATGAAGACACAGATGAGACGGTGATGAGAAAGCTGTAAGCAATCAGGTTCTTGCAACATCAGATAATCCATGAAGCGACTTTGTGCAGTAACCATGCAGAAGGCTCCCCGTGCCCTCCCCCCCAAGAATGTGCCTGGCTGTTGCATTAGTAACTATCTCCTCAACCCATATTCAGTTACCTCGCATCAACAGCGGCTCTTTTTTTTTTTTCCCCTCCCTCCTCCTCTTTGCATTCTAGACCAAAGTGCTGCATTCTTTAAAAATGCATTCGTAGGTATTTTTATGCTCAGCTAAAATGTGAAGGTTTAGTTACATTCTAAGCAGCACATTTAACACAAGACAGTTTATTTTTATAATAAGAAAGAAATTGCAGGGTTTTTCTTTCACTGTTTTATACATCCTGTCTGTATAAACTCATAGATTTCAAACTCTGCAAGGCACACTGACAGTACAGCTATTAAAGATTTTCTGTTTGACCTTGATTTTGTTTTGTTTTCGCTGCATATGAACTTTAGCAGACTTCATGACATGTTTCTTTTTTACTTACCACAGTACACAAAGCATAGGAAAGACGTGTAAACAGAAGCTTGTTCAATAGCATGTAGATTTCTCAAAGAAAATATATTACTTTCCTGAAGCTAGTTTTGCCCAAGCTACAGTTTTGTTCTTGTACTTTGTTCTGCAAAGTACTGTACTTTGTTCTTTTCGAAATGACTGCACACCACGATGTCTGTGTTCTCTTTTTCTTGTAACTCTGAGGACAAAGATCTGTGGGACCTTACTATTACTTGTTCACATGCACGTTAATTGTTTGTTAGAGTACGTAACAATAGCAATAACAACAGCATTGTTGTTACTGCAGTGATAGGAAGAGAATAAAGATTTGCATGGAGAAGTAATGCCTTTTATTAAATGTAGTAGGAAGAGAAAAAAGCTTTCAGGCATAAAAGTCCTTCCTCAGGACTGAGAACAGAAACAAACTTCACAATATGATTGTGCTGTGCAGTGAACAAATACAAATACATCAGTGAAATACAAATGATGTTAAAAAGGCTGCTTGAGAAGATAAACAAGCTGAAGATAATGAAGTCAGACCCTGTGCCCAGAATGGCTCAGTTATCAGCACCAGAGGCCCTAAACTTTTGTTGCAACTTTTCAAATTGTCCTTCCAAGTATCACACAGCCTTTACTCTGAATATCAAGAGCTGGATCTAGAGACTGCCTGTTAATCCTAACCCTTCCTTGATTAGTTTGAGCTTCCAGTCTTTTTACTCCGGATCTATAAAGCGTATCATTCCATTGCTTGGATGTGGCAAAAGAAGGGCATGTGCACCCATGCTATTGAGCACCTGACACTATTCTTCAGTTAAAAAAAAAAATCCCTCTAAAATTTAAAACCCAGCCCTGAGGTTACTGCTCAGACATACAGAGGTAGCTGTACATTGGAACGGTTCTGAAAAATCAAAGCCTAAATGCATTACTCTGATATGATGACACGCTTAAGTTCTGTATTTGTGAATACAACTTTACAACTCAGTGAGGTCTCTTCACGCTTGTTACAAAAGAAGTTGAACTACACCAAAAATCCAAGATCTTACAGAGCTCAGAGGTCTGTAAAACAAGAGCTCTACAGACACATTTCAATTCTGACACTTCTGCTGTGCTGTAGGTGTAATTCAAATGTCACCTTTTCCTCCACTTCTCCTTTCAGAGGTCATTTTCCATTTTGCCTTCCATTACATAAGCTTGCCTCCTTTTTGTTTTGATCTTAAACAGCCTGAATCAAATCTTTAGGCACACCAATAATGTTAGCAACAGGATGGATCATAAAAATAATGGAAGTAGCCTCTGAGAGCTTTACAAAATGTTCCCAGACTGAAGAAAGTATCTTAATTCCTTTACTGTGTGTATTCCAAGCACATTCACAGACCAAAACTGCCTTGAAGGGTGGCAGAACTGACCCTTGGGCAAGGAAAGAAAATTATCTGCCTCAAGATAGCAGAGACACTGAAGACATCTGCATTAATTCAGAGTTCAGGGAGTATTTATTTTGTGAAGGTTTTTATGTGAGACTACCCCAGCCTCTCTTAGGTACAATCCCTGGGAACAGTATGGTGAGTTCAGTTAATTTTTGAGCTACACTTCATCAAAATTTTTTACCTTAGGTTACACCCTCACACTCAGTTACCACAGCACTTTAATACCTGGATTTGTAGTGCAGAGAGAATGGGATGCAAAAAGTAATTGTGTGATTCTTTCCCAAACTTTCACTGTGTTAAATATAATAATCGCCTTTCATAAACTGAAAGTGCTGATACGTTAATAATGGATGATGGGATTCTTGCACATGTGTTTATTAATTTATAAACACCGTCAGCCTCTGAATGAAAGGTGCTCTAGAAATAGAAAGCTAATTTTGATCAATCCTGGAGTGGTATTGCCATTCTTGGCGGGTTACAACGTTGTTGGTTTTTTTTCTTCTTCCTAATCTGGTAACAGAAAGAATTCCCTGAGCTTGGCCCTTTGTTATCATTATTTGTCTCTTCCTATTGTATCTTCAACACCACTTCCTCCCTGTACCAGAAATGCAGGAAGAAAAATCTGAGGCATCTTAACACAGTGAACAGAGCTGGTATGAGAGAAATGTGCATTTGAAAGGTTATAAAAAAAAAGGACAAGCAATTGTTTAAAACGAGGTATTAGCATGACAGTTGGCAAAGGCATGGTGTAGACCCAGATCTCAGTGGCTCCCCGTGCTAGTTAATGAGGAGTATTCCCTCAGCAGAGAGCTGCTTCTGCTGTTCTTACATAGTGAATGTGCTTCCCCATTTTGAGAATTACTGTTCTGACACCACAAGACATGTTGTTTTACTTCAGGACACATTAGCTTTTTTATCCTTTTCACAAATGACTGGTAACGTGATCCCTGTCCTTACTTTTGTTGTATTTATTTGATTTATGTTTTTTCTGCTTCCCTCTTCTAGCAAAAATAACTTTCCTGTGACTGTGTGGGATGAGGCACATAAACAGGTGAGGAACATTTGCCATCTATGTGCTGGGTTAAAGGGGGAGGGGGAACAGAAAACCCCACACTGCTGAGATCTAAGAAGCTTTCAAGTAACTTTGGAAAGCAAGCATGGTCACTGCAGAGCTCCAGCCACACTGACTTGGGCCAAACTTTCCCAAACAATCCCACGAGGAGGTTTTGTCAATACACTGTCAATATTCTGGCACAGGCACTAACCACTCTTGGGAACCAGCCAGTATCAGAAAAACAGCCAGATTAAAGTCTACGTCAGAAAATGGTGAGCCTCTGCTTACCTCATGTGCCTCCCTGCCAGGGCTCACTCCCTGCTGGTGTGCAGCTGGGTGACAGGACTGGGGCTCGCTCTACTGCTGGTGCCAGCAAGGGGCTGCTCGGAGCAGGGCTTCAGCTGGTGCATATCAATATCACACTATTGCCTTTAATGGAGCTACAGTCATTTCCAGCAGCTGTGACTTCAACACAGCTTTTTAGCCTGCTTAAGAGGAGTTTGGATTTTAAACCCTGCTATTGTGTGAGGCCTGATCCTTGGTGATGGGCAGGCTGGCGTGGGGATAAGGCAGCCCCCAGTCTGCCTCTCAACAAGCAGGTTTTCCACTCACGTGTGGATGTTCCAAATTTGACAGTGGTGTTTTGCTACAATGGAAGTACTGTGTATGGGACAGAGTAATATCTTCCCTGTTTTGTCAGGATAGTATTCAAAGTAAATCATCAGATTTTTGCTTCATTTTTGCCATTGTTACATTACTTCCTGTATGACTTCCCCCCCCTCAAAAAAAAAAAAAAAAGAAAAGAAATTAGCTATTACTTCATCTGATGTTTTTTAGAGGACATCTTAAAAAAGGAATTAACGTAGCTGGAAACTTTTCTATAGTTGAAAGCATGTTTTCAAACATGACACACCTCATGGTAGCACACGCAGCTGAGGACATTTCAAGATTAAATTACTGACATCAGACAAAAGAGAAAGCAAACTTGTTTTGTGGAAGCAAAACCAAACTGAACAAAAACTAAACCATCAGAAATTAAATGATAAGTAGAACTGAAATGTAAACCCCTATCAGATTATTCATCTGAGATGGTAATCATCTCAGGTGAAACAGGAGAAAAACTTTACATGGGGTTTTTTTAATATAAGACTGTTCTTCTATACTTACAGGATATTATAGCTTTATAATATTGATGTTTTTATTAACAATTTGAGAAAAGACAGCTTGTTTCTGTGATTAAGAAAGCAGGACATTCTGTGTAGATAATATATAATAATTGGTCAAGTACATTTGTCTGAGGCATCCAGCAGTAGCTGTAGCTATTCATACTGTCCTCTCTCTCAGGTCTCCTAATAACAGCTTTTGGTGGTGACAAAATCCTTGCCCAACAGATGCAACCATGGCTTTATCAAGGACTTCTGGTGACATTATAAACCATGAGAGTGAAAAAATGCTTCCTGCTGCAGACTTCCTGCTTCAGCTGCAGGAACAGCACAGACCAGTTTGTCTCCGACATTGCATCTTCATTAAGCTGCCTGGTGAATTAAACCCCTTAATGCAGCACACACAGGTTTAGAAAAATGTAATGCTGTGTTGTACATGTAGATTTAGATAAATACCTTGAGCAAATGTTGAAAGCCAGCGTGATCATTTTACACACTGTAAGAAAAGGTCCATGATCTGTTCTGCTGAGATAGAGACAAAAGGGGTTTCAGACACTTGTCATCCTAAGTGGATTTTCAAGAGAAATTAAAAACTAGATAGAGTATTTCAAACATGTGTGAAGCTGGATGGCTGCTTCAGGCATATAATTATTTAAATTCAGGTATGTTGACCAGATAGTTGGACATGGAAACAGCTAATAAGGCACATGTTCATGTTGTTTTACCTGCACAGACTCTTGGAAGAAATGGACAGAACTGAATACAGACCCTCTGCCTGCATCAGCACCACACAGATTCAAGGTGCTCTATCCCTCTATGGATCCCCATGCAGAACTCTCTTTGAAGTTTTGAGACCATACAGTTTCCAGTGCCCCTGGCCATATCGGCTCACTGACTGCCCCTTCTCCTTTCATGCATCCCCCTGAGAGTTAAGCTTGCCGTGCTCTTCCTCCAGCCCACCACTCCCTTCTGGCTTGACTGTGGACGCCGTTTCTGTGCTTCCCCTTGCCCTGGTACTTTCAGGCCCGTGGACAAAGGCAGTGAGATAAAAGAAAATGCAGGCTGTGTCTTTCTGGGTTTATCAAGAGGATTTTTATATTTTTTTTAGAAGTTGCAGTGAATATAGATAGACAAGGGAAAGAGCGAGTGTGCATATGTACCATGAGGTACAGGAATATCTCAATAGGCATTTTACTATACTCTCAGTTTCCCTACCCCTAGCAACATGCTGACAAATCAAGAACTGCCATCCTATATACAGTACTCCAGCTGTCAGCCTTAAGCTGTGCATCTCCTTGCCAGAGTACAGCCTTTCCTTTGTTTCAGCTTTGAAAATAAAATCACAGTTTGTGAAATAAGAGGGAAAGAAATAATTTTCTAAGGCAGGAAAGTCACTAATCTTTTCTAAATGTTCCTAACTGCATTAACTGCTTTGAACAAGAAGCCACACACTGAATGATAATGGATTTGCAGGAACAGTATGCCTAGTATTTAATAAAATAATAACCAGTTACATAATGTCAACAGACTCACTGTACTCACCTACCATTTAATTTTATAAATATTTTAATGATTTTAAATTATTCTCAGTAAGAAATATTTGTTATCTTAACACATTTTAATTTTTTTTTACCTACTTGATCATTTTCCAGGGGAGGAAGAAGACTTTTTGAAGATAGCTGTGACTATATGAAATTTTTGAAGCTAGCTCAGAGAGGGTCGTGCACTATGTTAATGTCCTAGACTTTGATGTCTTGCATCCTAGAAACAGGAATAGGTCAAAGGCAACAGGAGTGTTGTGAGGCTTTTAGAAAATGCATTGTGTAGGACCAAGCAAGTGAGTGAGCGACTCAGAGAAACACAATCTGCATGGGTAGCACAAGTCTTATTTAAAACTGTCCACAATTTAATTAAAAGTCACAGATGGCTGCAAGATCAAGACAACCACTGATGCATACTGGTACAAGTACTTTACAAATAGTGAAAGGCATCACCAAACCCATTTTACGTATAGGGAAACTGAGGCTTGGAGTGGCATAATATTTCCCTCAAGATACTGCAAGTATGAGATGCAGCTGCTAAACTAAGTGGTTGAAACCTCCAAAGAATATAAAATAGAACATCTTCTAACAAACCAAACCAATGGTTCAGTCAGTAATTAGACAAAAGAGGATCGGAATGAGAAGATGCAGTATGGTGGAACTAGCCAGGTTCACTCTGTGCTTAGCTATTTGCATGCACACCCTTTTCATGTTGCCAACAAGATAGACAGAAGAATTTTTTCTCTTTTTTTTCTTTGTTCAAGAAAACTTCAAGGGCTGGATCTGCCCTTCATCTGGAATTTCTGGCTAAAAGGGAAGCGCAGTTGCAATTTCTGTGCAGTAGCATCAGGTGAAATTTCACACATACCAGATTCCTGGGATCTGCTTAGTGGATGTGAAAATTTTACACTGCTTTTCTTGGAAATGTTGGATTTATTGAGCACGTGATACACAATTGATTCGCATATGTGCCATAAGTTTGATGCAACCTGGATACACCAGGTTCATTCTACTTGCCATTGCACAACACATGTACACGTATTTCTGTCCAGGAAATCCTGGGCAGAAATGTATCAGCTCCAGATTAGCTCTTCATAGCCAAGGAAGGCCTGAATGGATTAGGGAACCGCTGGCTGTGAGGAATATATCAAGTCATGGCTTTGGAAACAGTATTTGTTATCCCCAGTGCAAAATCCCGATGTGAAATATGGGAAATTTCCAGTAACAAGTCAGTTTCATTTCACCCTATTCATTGTGGGAGTTTCTTAGGATTGTATCTATTCAGCCCCCCTCTCATCCCACGATATTCAGGAAGTACCAGCCAGGCTGTTTTCCTTGAGAAAGGCTGCACAGTGTTACTGAGAACACAGTTTGGGCCATTGCAGTCAGAGGCAGACGACCTTAATCCAAGTTTTTTAAAAGAAGGAAACAAAGGAATCCTAATTAGACAGAATATTAGAGACTCTCATCTGGGAGTCTGTCATTGTTTGCAAGCCAACTGTGATTAGGAAATGTCCATGATTTAAAAAAAAAAATCCCTGAAACTTCTCCTTTAGTTTGCAGGAGCCACTAATTTATTACACAACAGGACAAAACCGTGTGTAATATTTCCAAAGTCTGCTGAAAGGGTGGTGTCTTGAACTGAAATATTGTTAATACAAGAGTAAAGCCAGTTTGCACTTGACATGAATAAACTCAACTATTATTAATATAATATGACGCAAAGCAATAAAAAAAACCAACAGTGAGTGCTGCAAAAGCAGGAAATCACTAGGGAAAATATCTGTTGCCCCAAGACTAAAGTTGGAATGTGTTCCTAGAATCCTAAATGCTAATTTAAAACTGCTTCATTGCAGATTTATTTTGAATATCATATCTTGTCAACAGACAAAGGGTGAGTGACACTAAAATTCTGTGTTAAATGCAGTTGCCTTAATCGAGGTCAGATGTCTCCATAAGCTGAGGAGTGTTGTGATGTGCCATGCTTCTCTGATTCACTTGTAGAATTTTCTTCCCCTGTATCTTTTAATTTGCTAAATGATTTGAGAGAAACCAAACCACCTACACTTAATTAGCTTTATAAATCAAAGGTGACAATTCTTTACTAACCTGTGTTATTTCCCAGCTTGGCAAGCTAGAAAAAATGCTGACAAATTTATTTATTGACCTGTTGTGTTTTGCAAGGACAGCCAATGTTATATTGATCCAGCTATCCAAAATACTGTAGCAGGGGCAATAACATTCAAGTGCCAGTGTCTCCACATAATCACTATTCTGTACTCTCCCTACCAGTGATATCCCCCTTCTCTTACAAGAATGCAAATGCACCCATCCCCCAGACCTGCCCTCTTCCTTTCAAGAAGGATCCTTTATTGTTAGAAATTAAATTGAGAAGAAAGCAGAGACCTTCAAATTTACTTGGCATATAGTTTGCTGCTTTCATCAGAAGTGATCGTTAGTAACTACCGTTGCAACTTTAATTATATCTTCAGTAACAGCTCCCCCACCCCCAACACTTTTCTGTAAACCTCCCTTTGTATCACCCAGGAATCTGATCCTGCAATCCTTCATGGCAAAACCTCTATTGAAGTCAATGGGGTTGACTCCTGATTTCCTTAGGCCTGAATTCTGTAACAGATACATTTAAGGCATAGGGTTTTCTTTCCGATGTTTAAAAGTATGAATGAGCACAAGACTCTGGGAGATTGGGATTTCCATTTTTAGTTCATGGCAAAATGAAAAAATAAATTAAGACCTCAGTATTTGACCTATTGGGATCCCTCACTTGACAATCACTCATGAGTTAGGGTGACAAGGTCACCTTCCTTATTCTTTATTCATTTAACCATTTTATAATAATAAGTAGCAATGGAAAGCAAGCAGCCTTCCCAGTTAATAATCTTCCCAGACCCCAGGGTACAGGTACGGAAAATGGAGCAAACAATGGGGAAAAGTTAAAAATTGTTTCTCATAATTTATTGCCATTAGGTAAAGAAAAAAATTAGTGTGTATTTGGAATGCCTCTCCACTTACATTTCTAGCAAAATACATCCTGAACATAGCAGTCAGCTCAAAGATACAGAAGACGTGGAAAAGAGGCCTGGAAAATTATTACCCAGTGGATGTTCCCTTTTTCCCATGTGCATTTTTATACAAATATTTAGTTTCACCACCTCAAATGATCCTTAATTCCCAGAGAAACCTCTGGGAGCTGAAGGTCTTCATCATCACACAATTATTTTATATATTAAAACAGGACTGAGGACAGGAGGTTGGGCTGTGTAATTGCTGTGCACGGCTGACCTTCCCCAGGCAGATTTTTGTGTTGTAATGACAAAGGCCACAAGTCAAGAACTCACTTTCACACACGCTCAAATTCTGCCTTCCTTGGGACCACATTTAAGTGTGTGACCAACTTTAAGTATTACCTTGTGCGTGTTGTTAACCACATGCTTAAGTGTGGGCTCCGATCGGGATGCATTCCTGAATCCAAATCAATCTATCAAAATAGCTGCAGGTGAAAATTCTTCATAGGTGCTTTCTGCGTACGCAGCGAAATGTGCGTGGTCATACAAGTACAGGCCTGTTTGGCTGTTCTTTTAGGGAAAAAAAAGAAAGTATTTAGTTGTATGTGCTATGCAGTTTAAAAGCTGCCTCTGAAATATTTTCCTGTTTAAAGCTCAGAAAAAGGGCCAGCAGTCACAAAAAAAGAAGCAAACCCACAAACCCCAGCATTTCAAAACATATATGGGGTTTGTATTTTAGAGTGCTGTTTTCTTCTAGAAGGTTTCTTCATGTAGCCTGTTTCAGAGTAACATGTAAACTTGACAAGCTCAAATGTTTGTATAACCTCGTAGTTTGAAAATAATCAAAGTGACGTGAGATACACGCTGGGTGCCCAGATGGATAATATTTTGTTTTTTCTTTGTGAACATCTTTTGTCTTAAAGCTGGTGTGAAAATCTAGAAGAGGGCCCCACATGATTGATCACCACAAGCATCAGAAGGAAATGATTCACCACAACACTGTAACTGAAACTGCTTCAACACCTGATTGCAAACTTCACACTGGGGGACTAATTAACTGCGGTACCTGCTCAGCGCTGGCTGCAAGGCACGGGACACCTCATCTAGTTTAATTCCAGCTGTGAGTACCCGCTGCTCCCCCTGATTGTTATTGGTGGAAAGGTACATTGCTTTCAGAAGTGCATGGAGAAGTTAAGTATACATATATTTTTAATGGTAAGGAGACCATAAACTATAATTTCATTCAGACATTGTTTAAAAAGAGTGTAACAGGACCTCAGTAAACACCTAGAGTGAAACATACACATATTTTTCGTCTCATGACAGGACTGCTTTCAGCTTCAGGGTTTTCCTCCTTTTTCCATGAACTTCGTTTCAGGTATAACACTAACGCTTGTGAAACATTTTCAGAATTGGCAATATTAAGAACACAAGGTTCATATTGGTCGAATTTAAATGTGAAACAGTACGTGAACTATTATCCGACTCCCCGTAACTAAGACAGTGTCTCAGCAGATTCATCATCAGAAACACAAGTTTGCAGTCTGCAAACAGAGATAATGTATTCCTAGCAAAGCACTTGCACGTAGCTATTAGGAATAATGGAAGACTAGCTGGCTGTGAGGGGTTTTTCTTCGGTTAAAGACAAATTCCATTAAGTAATTTTTTTTTAGCCTGACAGAAGTTACATGGCAGCAAATTTAACCTAATAAAAGTTTTATAGCCAGTATCCGGAAATCACAGAATCACATAATGTTAGGGTTTGGAAGGGACCTCAAAGTATCATCTAGTCCAACCCCCATGCCAGAGCTGGATCATATAGATCCAGTCACACAGGAACAGTCCAGTCAGGTTTTAAACATCACCAGAGAAGAAGACTCCACAACCTCCCTGGGCAACCCATTCCAGTGCTCATTGTGGAGAAGAACTGTGAATTCTTCTCATATTTATGTGGAACCTCCTATGTTCCAGCTGACCCCCGTTGTCCCTTGTCCTATCATTGGACATCACTGAGCAGAGCCTGGCTCCATCTCCCTGACACCGGCCCTTTCCATATTTGTAAACACTCATGACATTCACCCCTCAGACTCCTTTTTTCCAAGCTAAAGAGACTCAACTCCTTCAGCCTTTCCTCATAAGGGAGGTGTTCAACTCCCTTCATCATCTTTCTGACTCTGCACTGGACTCTCTCAAGCAGTTGTGTGTCCTTCTGGAACTGAGGGCCCCAGAACTGGATACAGTATTCCAGATGGGGTCTCACCAGGGCAGAGCAGAGGGGGAGGAGAACTTCTCTCAATCTATTAACCACACCCCCTCTGATCCACCCCAGGGTGCCAGTGGCCTTCTTGGCTTTAAGGACCCACTACTGGCTCATGGTCATCCTGCTGTCCACCAGGACCCCCAAGTCCCTTTCTCTTACACTGCTCTCCAACAGGTCAGTCCCCAACCTCTACTGGTCCCTGGGGTTATTCTTGCCCAGATCCCAGACTACACTGCCCTTGTTGAATTGCATTCAGTTCCTCCCTGCCCAGCTCTCCAGCCTGTCCAGATCCTGCTGAATGGCAACAGCCCTCTGGGATGTCAGCCACTCCTCCCAGCTTGTTGTCATCAGCAAACTTGCTGACAGTGGACTCTTATCCCTCGTGCAAGTCGTTAATGAATAGATTGAATGGTACTAGTCCCAGTATCGACCCTTGGGGGACTCCACCAGATACAGGCCTCCAATTAGACTCTGTCCCGTTGACCACTACTCTCTGGCTTCTGTCCTGCAGCCAGTTCGCCATCCACTTCACTACCTGATCATCCAGACCATACTGCCTCAGTTTGTCTATGAGGATGCTGTGGGAGGCTGTGTCAAATGCTTTACTGAAGTCAAGATAGACCACATCCACTGCTCTGCCATCATCTGTCCATCTGCTTATGCCCTCATAAAAGGCTATCAGGTTGGTCAAGCACGACTGCCCCTTGGTGTTGTTGCGGTGCTGTTTTTCACTACATGGACAATGTCAGTTGTTTTGACAAACAAAATCGTTCTTCGCTTTCCTATCTTCTTCTGTCTCCTCCATACAATTTAACTTGAAAACTATATTTGAATACTGTTTTGAGCAATTAAAAATTGGCAAGAGTGTAGAATGATTTGGCAGTAGCAGAGAATGATTTATCCTTTGTTCTAATTTCTAAATTATTCTGGTAGTTGTCTTGATGAGATGAATAAACTGGTGAGCTCTTCAGGAAAGCCATGTAAAAGGCTGTAAATGCAGTGTCACAGCGATATCGATTTTTTGCTTCTAAAAATAATGATGCACAAACCTCTACTGCATTCCCTGGGCTCACCATGAGCAAAGTTCATTAGCACCTTAATAACAGGTACATTTCTTACTCATCAGCTGTTATTCTCCCTTTAAAATCCTGCTAAATCTGGGTGTGCAGAGAGCTCCCAGCACTTATATTATCTCTCTGAGGGAAGATTTAGGTAAAATAAGTTTTTTCATGTGCCCTACAAAGCAATCACATCTCCAAACCCCATAGTTCTGAGCAGTATTTGCAAATGAAAAAAAAAAAAGCCACTCCACAGTAAAAAATAATGAGGAGTGGCAGCAGAAAGAGAATTTAAACATGACAACCGGTCTTCTCAGAGCCTCACCAGGGTAAGTTACACTTTGCATTGCACATTTGCCCCGAACAGCCCACTTCTGAAGACACTTACATATAGGCCATGTCTGTGCACATTTGATGCATAAGTGAGGGCTTAAACCAGGGTTTGCTGGGTATTTTGCCTTCTGAAATCACAGCAACTCTGAGCTCGGTAGCAGACTGCTGATTTCATAGTTAGCAAATTCATTTTATGCGTGCAGACAGTTGGTAATTTCATTTACACGTCTCCAATATTAATCAGAACTATACTGCCTCTTCGCTGTCTCTCATCAAGAAAGACAAAGTGTACATCTGAGGAGGACTTCTCCAAATTTCTCTGTCAATCAAACTCAAGAATTTGGGTATCACTTTCCATTATCCGTAACCAGATATTAGGTTCATGCCTGAGTTAATTCTAATCCTCTGGGAGAAAAATATAATAAAATCTAGAACTTATTAAAACTTCACAACCCTAAGTTCATCCTCTAAAAATAGAGCAAGGAGGACACATCTCTTCACTTGCTGTGATGACTCAAACACATGCAGAAACTCAGCTTTGACCCAAAAAAATAGCTTTAGAGGGAGAGAGATTGAATCAGAGGGTCCCCTCTTAGAGGTTCACTCGCCAGGCGATGCCAGTGGCTTTCAGGTGCCAAGACTTGTGCAGATGGATCCACCAAATTAAGAGGCCAGTTTCATCAACTGGTGACAATTTCCAATCCAAATTAATCTGGATTGGATTCAAATGCAATTGTTTTTCACTAATAAGGTCTACTGCTGCTACTGCATAAACATTATGACTCAGAATAAATAAAAATAATAAAACCCCCACTCGTAAAACCAAACACAAAATCCAATAGCTTAGTAGTTACTAAAACTAAGAACATAGGATATTTGGGAAAAAGTTTTCTGAAAAGGTCATATGATCATTCCTCAGAACATGTTTTTCTCTTTTGTTTGGCTGAACAAAACCCATTATTTTAATAGCTCAGCAGCAACTGAACAAAAAAAAAGTGAGGATATTGACAAAGTGACTAAGTATTCATCCACCTTACAATAAATTCTAACTAGTAAAAAAAACCTTGTAGCTCATAGAAACATAAAAAAATACTTACTACTCTTACTTGACCCCTACAGAGTTTACAGGAGTAAGGACACGGGTTAAACATGGTGTCAGTATTCAGAGTGGCTTTCAGTGCCTTTTTCACTGGGAGTTTTTAATGGACTTGCTTAGTTCACAAAACCAGTTTATAAAATCTATGGTTCTGACAGAAGAGCAGGGTGAAATAGATTTGTGCGTGTGTAGCTGAGAACACCAAATCTCTTACCTGAGAAGCAGAGTGACATCAGTAACCATCAGAGGAGCAGGTCCATAAAACAGGGCATCTGGAATAAGCACCATGACCCTCCTGGGAAGGAGACAGGTGACTGGCAAGGCAGAGACCAGCATACCCATTATAAGCCTGGGCAGCACAGGGAAGAGTGTTGTCCTGCAGCTACACATGGCCAAGCAAGAGATATGTTAATAACACACTAAAAGTTTGCAGCCAGGTGAGGGGAAAGATTTGCCCTGCAGAACAAAAGCAGGCTGATCGAGTACTGCATGACTCTTCATATCTAGGTTATCCTCAAGAACCTCCATTGATGCCATCAGCCGTTGCCTGGCTTTCTCCTGGCAGCACTGACCACATCCTGCCCTCCCAGCTCCTTCTGCCAGTGCACAGCACCTGCCTAGCCTCTGCCACCAATGCCCCATCATCAACCAGCAGGAGCTCTGGACTCTTTTTTGAGCCCATGCAGCCCTTTCCCGTGTGCCAGCCACCTTCAATACCACCACAAACAGCTCTCCAGGACACATGATTTTATATTAACTGACAGGCATCACCACAACGGGCCTTTTCCCTGTTTCCACAGGCACTTTTCATGACAAAGCCACACTTTACGCTTTGCTTTTCCACTCCTCACTCCTCTCTTGTTTTTTACACCCAGTCAAACTCTGAGCAAATATTAAATTAAACGTGAACTAACATAATGAGTTTTTCAAAACCTTATGGTGAATTTTTCACTGAGGAAAGTGCAGCCACTTGTGGAGTCAAACACAACAGCTCATAAATAAAATGTAGAAATTTATTGTAATACCAGAGGAAATTTGAGGTGACTGCAATGCAATTTGTCAGTTGTGGACTAATGGAGTTTGGGTTGTAGCGCACTCTTGCTTTTCTGTTTGTTTCTGAATGAGCATCTTTGTTTCACGTGCATCCTTTTGTCTAAAATTGTTGTACACTGTACTAGGCGGTGACCACAGGAAAACACAAAAGAGAAAGCACGAAGAAAAGTACCACAGAAGGACCCTGCTGTGTATCTAAATGCCATACCAAACATAGACAGGCAAAATGAAGAGAGATCACACAGAACTGCAAAAAGAGCAAACAGATGTAAAGTTATTTAGCTGACAGGTATGCCAGGGCTCATTGTATAAATGAGCTTTGTGATTTATGAGTATGTGAATAAAGAATTATCAGCCCATTGCTCATAGGAATATTTTATTGGTACTAATGTTTAAGTATGAATACTGGGATTTAAAGGATGTGAGATGTTCCAAATCAAAAGAAAAATTTTCCCATAAAAGATAGGAGCAATTCGTATTCCCTATTTATTTTTGAGTAAATGATCAAGCATCAGATATGTTTAATCCAAATGAGAAAATAAACCAGCTTCATAGTCTAGAAATAGTTTCCCTGCTGGAGTGATGTCTATAATGAGCTATACACATACTGTCCAGTTATGTTTCCAAATTCTAATTAGACATGCTGCTTAGTCATTGCATGAATAATATGGATTAATACTCTACACATGTATATGACCTCCACCCAAGAATTTCAGAGCACAGTTTCAAGGATTCATTTATTAATCATTACACGTCAACTTCATATAGGCAGAAACAGAAGATGCAAAGAACTGATGAATTTGAGTCACATGGAAATCTGGTGGCTGAGTTAGTGGTGGAGCCAGGTCTCTGCATTCTCAGCACAAGTTTTCCTGTATAAAATTTAAAATATTTTGTACAGATATATTTTTAAAAAATCTTAATGGCAGAACTGTTTGTACATCTCTTTATTTTGTAAACAGCAATTCAAAGGGAACAGAGGTGATGTTTTGCATAGCGTGCCAACCCTAGCAATGTCACTAAGCGTTACACTATTGGGGTTTCTTTTCTAAGATGCAGTTCTGGGAGGCAGAATTCTTCTCATGTGTTTCCATGAGAACTGTAAGTACTTTCTCAAAGTTATGTCTTTATTTTACTCCTTTTGGATGACAACAAAGACTTGAAAATATGAACTGAGAATACATTAGCTCCTAAAAATCTCAAGTAAATAAAACAGAGACAACCTTTTTAAAACTTGAATCTTTGGAAAGTCAGTCCTCTGACTTTATTTCTAATACTGCTGTTTGGCAACACAATCTTGGTAGTATTACAAGAATTGTGCAGAGAGACAGTAACACAAATCTTTCCACTTGTGTTTTGTCAGTTAGAGAGTCAGCAGGTGTGGGTTTCAACAGAGGAGAATCTCATCTCCTTGAAACTCATGTTTTTGGAGGCAGATTAGGATAGATAATCAAAGACAGTACCTTATCCTTGGACTTGGCAGACACACAATTGCAAAAGGCTTTGATTTGAGGTATCAAGGTGTTATCTATATATTTTTTTCACTCTCCAAATGTAATTATCCATGGAGTGACACAGAATAGCTGATACAGGCGAGCTTGCAGCACATCTGTTCGTTTTTGATCTAAACAAAACAGAGCAAGAATCTTACTCTGTATCTTGATAGCACACGCTTCATCTTTGTATTTGTAGTGAGATATTTCCTCTTTTAAACAAACCTCTTCCTGTCTCCTTCATTTTCTTCTGGTATCATCTATAGATCAGTGTATTTGCGTTATGCACATCTGAATTTTCTTGTTATCCTCTGCAGTATCCTCTCCTGACTTCAAACTGAAATGAACTAAAACGCCTCTTAGGTAACATATTAGTAGCAACTGAGGCTGTTTTAGTTTATCCATCATAATTTTGGTGGCCATGTGTAGGTGAGTGTACACGGGTATGTTTGTGGGTGTATACTGCAATCTGATTTCATAAAATCACGTTCGATCAAGACCTATGAGTCAATTGTAAAATTCTCACTGACTTCAGCAGCATTTGGATTAGATCCATACTATTCAAGAAATTAAAATCCCAGTAGCAAGGCCAAATCAAAGAGCTATTGCCCACCTCAAATGCAAAGGTAAGCACATAACGAGAGGACATGTAATTAAAGACAATCCAGAGATGTAATGAAAACAAGTGGAAATGAGAGTGACCACGGTAGGACACTTCAGGAGAAATAAAGGGGCACCTGGAACACCCTTCCAAGGGAAGCTGTGAGTGGACTTCTTAGAACACGCTGCTCAAGGATGAAGGACATGGACACACTGTACTTGGGATGAGGCTCTGTTGCCATAACTTGCTTGAAGCCTGTCCTGTAGCTGAGCTGCTGCATCTGCCCAGCCACCTTATTTCTCTTCTGCCTTCCTCGCACCATCCTATCCCTGTTTTCCTGTGTAGGACAAAAGGAACTTTATCCTTCATATTCCAAGCATTTCTACAGCTGTAAGGTGAAACCTTGCTTTACAGGGTCTTTTGGACAGATGTGAGACTACTCTGACCAGGGACCTCCAGACACTTGCAGAAAATGCAGCCAGAGCTCAGTGCTGCCTATGGTCTTTCCCATAGGCTAGTCTTCAAGAGCAGTCAGAAGGACCACCTCACCTTCCTTCAGAACTCCAACATGGACTTTCATTTCTCTTATAAAGAAAACTCCTCTCTTGTAAGGGGGTTTCAATCCATGGTAATTAGATTCCTCGGATTTAATCCCTCGGGAATGTAGCAATTACCATATACCTGACAAGTGCTAAATGCTGCATTCCGAGGGGATTATCACCTCCGGCTGAACAGAGAGAAAAGGGGAGGGGAAGAGAAATTTCCACTTCCCCATGGGGCGGGGAGTATGATGAAAAGTGCCTGGTTTGGGGTAGCTGCCAGCTCTCCGTAGGGCAGGGGAGAGCAAGGCATCCAGGAGAAGGCGTTCCTCAGAAGGGCCAGGGAAAATGTTTATCTCTAATACAAAGAATATAGGTAATGCTGCACATGTGGGTCACTCTTCTCAGTTTTTGTGGTGCTCACTCCAGCTGGTGTGTGTTTATAGAGGGATTTTGATTAATACTCTTGCTACACAGAGCAAATACACTGCAGAATAAGAGAGATTAAGACAATTGGTTTAATAGACTTCAGAAATAAGTGACATGAAATCAAAATCATATGCACAAAACACAGCACCAGCAAAAGAAGAGGCTTTTATGTAGTGTTTTTGCACTTGGATAGACAATTTATTAAAGCTTGCTAAAAAGCAGAGTTAGTATAAAGCATCTTCTATTCTTTTGCATTATCTTATCTCAGTTATGTACAAGATTCACAGTGATGCTGTGAGGGCACCGCTCGTTGATAACCACTTGGGATCATCAGATAAAAGGCATCATTTAACAGCATGATAATAGCAGTGTTTATATTCACCAACATTCACTCCTGTTGATCCTGAAGCATTGTGCAGGTTTAGCAAACTGGAATTAAGGGACAGCCTTTCTGCTGGTCTAACCAAAGCTCCTCTAGTGAGATTATACCAGGCCAGATCCAACTGGAGGTGAAGGTTGTTAAAGTAATTTAATTGTCGTGTGAAGTGAACACCCTGCTGTTGCAAAAACTGTTGCTGGGACTACAGTGAGCAGAGTGGGCTGGAATCAGCTTTATGTTTCACAGCAATGACAACACTCTGTCCCCAAGAATGGGCAGTATGCAGCTGGTGGCAGCTGGAGCCACCACTGAACATCTTACACTTCCTACCACACCTCAGGCCAAGTCCCTAGTGCAAAGCAGTAGTCTGTTGTATTGCTGTACCACACTGGTTAGTACCACACTGAGTAAACAGCAAATCCCTCCTGGCATAGATATAGCTTGTCTGGACAGTGCTACACTGTTTATTTTTCCTAGAAGTGAAAAAGTACCTTTGTATTTAAATATATTATATATATATATAATATATATAATGTATATGTATGTATATTATTGTAGAGAAGGGTGAACAAAGACATTAGAAATAAACCCAAAAGCATTTTAACAATGGCTGAGAGTCACTCTGGTCTGAAGGTAAGTGACTGCTGCAGTCCTGATATGGACTGGAGAACTGATATGCTGCCTGCAGAACCATGCTTGCATTACATCAGTTTATTGTACTGTCATCCAATCTTGAACTTCCAATAAGATTTTACCTGTTTTATTACAGGAAGTTAAATTCATTAACCTAGTTTTATTAAACACATAGCAATATTAACTACTGCAAATGCACACCACTAATGTGGAGGCACAGCAGTGGCTGACACCACCACAAATGTCCTGGTTTGCTGGGTTTGCAGTGACATCAGTGAGAACTGAGGAGTGGTGCCGTCCTCACCCATCTGCTGCACTAGCAGGAGCCGTTTATGCAGCAATATTGGGAAGAATCTGACATCTGCTGTAGTATTTTCACACTATATGGGAGAAAACCCGGCTCTGCATGTACAGATGCTTGTATGCCAAAAGCACATATAGATGTTGAAATGGTGTTTTGAAGATTTCAGAATAATAAGCCAAGCTTTTTGTTGGTCTTTCATGAATGCCAAGGTCACATACATATCCATTTAATGCAGGCTACATCCATAAAAGGTTTTTCATATGTGACACCATCTGCATTCTTCAACACATACAAATCCATTGTATGACTGAAATAAATCAAGTGCAGGGTGTGGTGTTTCTGCATTTTCTAACTCATTAACAAGATTTTTACAACTACTCCTGTCTTTCAGTAGCATGGCAGAGCTGTTTCAACAAAAAAAAAAGAAAATAAATATTAATTGGCTAACAGTGACTAATAGGTGACAGTGGTCACTTAGATTTCTTGAAAAATCTCTCCTACAAGACAAATCCCTTGATGGCAGCAGCAGTATGTGCTTCTAGTTCTCATAGCTCTTCTGCAAATTAGATTCAGAGGTGCTAATAAAATTTCTATTAATGTTCCCAATAGCATCTCCCCTGTTCCATATGCTCTGAGCCACTACACGCTGATTCTTCTCTCCCTGTAAGACCCTTACCAAGTCCTTCCACTTAGGATCATTACCAGTGGCAATAAGACACACATTTGCCAAAGGGGATAGGAACCAGTGGGATGTGAAACAGGGAACGTAGTTCCCCTGTGTCAAAGAGAACATTGTTCTATTCCAGGAAGAAGGAGATGTGAATGTCTTGGCATTTCTGCTGTCAGTGTCGTTCCTACCTGGTTTAGGCACCCAGGAGTAGTCAAATCACTCGATGCTTTTCCCTTGTTTCCTCAATCCAGTTCCTCTTATTTATAAGCAAAGTGGCCTTGTCTCGGTCATAATGTGGCCCTTTATTGCCAGAGCAACAAATTTCAGGGTAGCCCACGTTGCTCAACAGATTTAAAGGAATTTTGGACTTTCACAGTCAAACCAGAGCAGAAGCCTGAGACTCCTGTACCCACTACCCAAAAGGACACAGTACCCCAACCCCTATCACCTCACTGCAGTCAGCAGAGCCTGTCAGACACATCTGCCCATTAGAAACCTCAGTTGTATCTCCCGTTGTAATACCAGGTGAAATCTTATCCCTATTGAAATCAATCTTGAACCTTCTACAACTTCAATAATGTCAGGATTCACTTCTTGGCTAAGAGAAAATATTTTTAAAAAAAGGTAGGAAGAGCCTATTGACAACTTAATCCTCTCTGGGTTGACTTTATACTGCTGCAACCAAACCCAACTATCTAACAGCACCAAGCTCCAAACCTGTTCTTGTCTTTGCAAGCTGTCACAGGGCTTTATCTGCAGTTGGGGAGAAGGAACTATGTGCTCCACAAGTGAATGAGACACATGCATGCCATCAGGATGATCAGAGCATGCAAAACACATTAGAACAAAACATACACTGAGGTCAAAGCAACATAAAAATGAAAGCATTTTGTGTTGCTCATTTGCTTGACTCATTGAATCTCTGGTTAGGTACGTGCCTGAACCAGACTTGGCTTCTTTGCCTGACATAGTCCAAAGTTGCATGTAATTACCTACACTGTTCCAATCGGCACCTGTTCTGCAGTAATTCTGAATTAATGTATCAGCCAAAGCCTCAAAGGGCTGAACAAGAATGTTAGCTGAAACCTAGTTGCTTCTAATTGTCATGAAAACAAATGTCAAAAAAACATGTGTTTCTACTTAGCTAACTCTGCTTACTAGGTTTGAAGCTGTTTTGTGTTAGTTTCTACCATTTAAATTAAATGTTTTGTCTCTAACATACTTGATGTGGCTTTAAGAAGCTGTGCTTCCCCCCCATCCCCCTTATGAATCTTAATGTTTGGCTGGATTTGTTTGTAACATCAGACAAAAGACTGGCAGGCTGTGCCAGAGTGACATAGATTTTATGTTGAAACAAAACAAAGCCAAAAAAAAAAAATCAATTAGGGGGTCATTAAAACCCAAACTTTTCAATGAAAGAAATACTGTAATGGAATAGTAATACTTTGGGGTTTAGAGTTCTTTTAATTCCTGAAAGAGCTATTTTGCACTGCCCCTCCTCCACTTCATCTCTGTGAATCTGCTGTGTTGCAGAATGAGTCAGCTCTGGAATATCCAAACTCCACAGCTGTGCATTAGCATTTGGGAAGAGTATCACTGGGAGTTCATATTTTACATGTGGAAGCAGTGACGCTCCTTTTCAAGCCACGGAGAAGGAATGGTTCAAAACAAAACACGTATAGGTACAGCGCTTACCCTTCAGCAGCACTAAAGCAACTTTCTAATGGGAGTTTTCAACAGATTTCCTTGGGGCAACACCATGGCCTGTCATGCAGATGGAAGGAACATAGCAGGAGCTGTTAAAAGATTTTCTGTACAGCACTATTTAATGTTTGATGTCTTACAAAATGAATGTCTGATTATTTTTTTTTAATTTTTTTTTCCCTATTACTTGTTCCCTGAGGCCATCTCATTACAAAAGGAACACTGCATCTTTGTTTCCTAAGGAATGGAAGATCAGTTTCGGTTCCTTCCATAACAAATGTATTATTAGAAAAGAAAAATAAATCCTGCTAATCACAGCACTTCACTGGGGCTTGGCAATGGACTTACAAGGATACGTTAAATCAGCAGTTCCCAAAGATGAGCCTGTGACCCTGCTGGGTTCATGACCTGGAAGTGTAGAAGGAAATGGGCACACAAGCCCGGAACAGGAATCACAAGCTGAAAGCTTGGAAACAACCGTTCTGCATAAAAAACACAGTAGTGACAATTACACTTGGTATTTCCAAGAGAATTCAGTCATCTGGAATGGGAGCAAAACTATCTCTAGGAAAGGAGCAGTACACAGGAGCTGCCAGGGAATCCCAGAGCCTGCTCTGTGGATGCGGTGGGACAGGGCTGTTCCCTGGCTGAGCCACAGCTGGATCGGGGTGCGGTGCACCCCGACTGGAACAGCTCCTTTGGGAGTTGCACCCATGCTGACCTATGTTGGCTGTATATGTGGGCAAAGAGGGCAGAAGCAATGTTCAAATGTCCAGCTCACATCTGTACTGCATCTGTCCTTGCTACAGAAACATATTTTAGACACTTAAGCTCAAAAAACTAGCTCCATTTATGCAACCTATGCTGTGCCCACAGAAACACAAGTCCTATTTAACGTGCTGAGGGGACATGCTTTTTTATGGGTTTTAAAGTAGATTGTCATATTGATATAAAATTATGCTGCACGTAATGGGTAAATGTTGATATACGATATACACCAGTGAGGAATATAGCTGATTCACTAGAGGTCATAAAAGTCTCAAAATATATTAAAACGTTCTGCACCTGATTTGCATTTGGGAGCAAAGGACCTTCTTCCCCTTTAGCTGTGGGCTGCTGGAGCACTCATGGCACACACACGTCTTCAATACAGTTTGCTTGATAGACGTGTTTGTGCAAAACCCCTCAGGTAACCTGCAGGAAGGTAGGAAGGTCACATTCTGCACATGAGGGGATAGAACAGCTTCAGTACATGCTACAGTCCTTACATCGGGAAATAATTAAGTCCTGAAGACTGCCCTATAGCTGCTTGGCTGTAAGGACCAACATCCTCCTGTCTGGCATGGGATTTCTGCTGCTTTGGAGGTTTTAGTTCCATACCTTTAATTTGAACTGTGCTAAGTGTTCATTAGCATGGTGAAAAAGTGAACACAAACCACTTCATTTACTGGGTAACCACACCGTAAACATGTTTTGCCTGGATTGCGATGGGTGATAAGATCTATTCACAGCATTATTTACAACAGGATACCCAGTGAGTAAACCTTACAGTACAATCTGTAACCACGCACACAGGTAAGGCAGTTCTTAAGCTATATATATATATATATATGACAGATATAACTTTAAAGAATGGCAAGCGAAAAGGAAAGACCTGATGTCTGAGAATGCAGAAAAGCCACCTTCTATTAAATTACACAGGCGAGAACAGCGATTTTTTGTGCACCTTAGATGGCATGAGTAATGCAGCAAATGTCAGCTGGATTTATTAAGATCTGCAGAGAATATATTTGTCTTACAAAAGGAAGAGGATTTAACTTACACATCTAATTTTTCATGAGGCTTTGGGAGCCATTTTAAAAGAGGAATAAGCCTCTCCGTAGTCTTTTTCCAGTCTCTTCTTTTTATATTCCTCCTCCCTCCTCGAATCTGGCACTTTTCCCAAAATGCACACCATGTTCAACAGAGGGAAAGCACTAACCCTGTACAATAAATAAAGCTCTATTTGAATAAATGAGCTCTACATATATTGCCTCTTTTAGTTCAAATTATGCAAAAATCCAAGATAAATGAGGCTGAGCATAAAGCCCCTTAGTGTGCAATTATAAATACTAAAATGGTGTATTTTTCCAAAACAAGAACCTTTTTTTTTTTAAATTTGCATACTCTGTCGACTTTTGACCTGCAATAAAAATGTAACACAAGTTGGTAAGTGACTGAGTCAGAACAGGACCTTCTGTTTGCATCATTCCTCCTGCCTTCTGGAGTTTCAGTCTTTAGCAATTTGCTTAGATTTATAGTCATCTCCTGAGTAGCTACAGTGTGTAACTAAAAGCTCTTGTCTTTAAAAGTCTAAACTATTAGATTAAAAATCCTGGGCTTCAGGAGATGCAGATTTTCCATGGGTCAAAATTATAGATAATAAGTATGGCTCAAGTCCTGAGATCCTTTTGGTTTGAATATGTTTTTCAGGCACAGCTGTACTAAACAAGCAGGATGCCTCCTGCAGCCTCAGCTTCCAGATGTGTGCCCAGTGCAGGATCTGGCTGGGGATGAATCTTGATGGCAGCTTGATTAGCAACATGAGGAAAGGGAAAACAATAATGGGATAAAATCAGGATTAATGCTTTTATTTAGCCTCTTAAAGCTAATTTCTGCTCCCTTCTATTTCTCTTTCTGAATTTCTAAAGTATATGGATTATCATTATAGAAATGGGGTCTGGATATTTCAGGGTATTTGGTTGGGATACAGCCTATTCCAGTTGCTAATCTGCACAGGCAAAAATGCTAAAACCTGTGTGTTTTCAAGTTATCATACAAAATTTATAGGCATTAAGTTACAAAACACCTTGAAGATCAAGTCCAGTTCTTTTTGTCCAAGCTGAGTTTGTTAAAAAAACATTGGGATTGTCAATCTGGCATGTACAGCGGGGTCCCTTCACTTGATTTTATTGCACACTCTGAGCAAGGAGGACTAAGCCTAGACTGGCAGGTCCAGTCATTGCTCCCAGCCATGTGCCTAGCCATAGCAACATGAAAACCTCCATGCCTGTTTTTTCCCGAGCCACCATGGTGTTCATGAAGGGTCTTTAAAGGAAAACGATATTTCCTAATGAAAATCATGCGGTAAATTCAGCGATCAGAGGAGACAGGAGGTGGTAAGGTCTGACTGGACCTGGAGGCAACTATGCTCTATCTCTTCATATCAAGGAGAACAAGCAGCAGCATTGGGAATTGAGAAATTGCAGAACTGGCTCCCATTTCTCAGTTCTGTCATCATCCAGCTAATTTTAACACATCTACCCAACTCCTGACACATTTACCTACATTAACACCCAAAAACACGAAGACTGCAGATAACACCAAAATTAAACAGCCAGTTCTTAACGTTTGCCCAATCTCTCTCTGGTTTCAATGGGTCATTAATCATACAAATAGCTCTGACTATTGACCTCAGTGGGGGGACCGGTACAATAGCCCAAGTCCCCATGGCCCAGAGGTGGGAATACTGGTCCTGCTTCTAGTTTATATTTTTAAAAATCAAAACCTCCCAAATTCTTTGAGCCAGGAACCACAGAACTGAAAAGGGAAAGGGGAAATAGTGCTACAGCACTAGCTAATCACTGTTTAGCATATTTTCAGTCCTGCCACTGTTTCAATCCTAACAAGGCTATTTTGCTTGTCCAGGCTGAGTTTAGCTTCTGGACAATGGAACTGTCCCATTACACCTGCCCATGCACTCTGCCTTTCAGCAGCCACATGGCCATCAGCACCTCACTCAGTGTTCCTGGGGGCAGAAATCCCTGTCATGTGGCTACAGCCTGGACAAACTCCCATGCCTGCCCCTCTGACGTGTCCATCACCTCTGAACCAAGGGGAGTCTGTCATGCTCCCCAGCCAAGTGTGTGTGTGCTGCTTCTTCCCATGCAGATAAACCACAGGAAAACACGAGTGAAGCAGAAGCCAGTACTCAGCACATTCATTCTGTTGCAAGATCTGATTCCTCAATAAGGCAAGTTTAATGTGGAGTAACCCTTGAAATTATTGGACTAATCATATTTCTGGTTCATTTCCACAATTACAGAGGAGGCCAAGTGGATCCTTCATTTTAATGAGTTGACTCAAATCTGGCAGTGTTGGTGAGGCAGATAATTTGTAAAAGCAGTGTGTGTTTTAGATCACATCTTCATTCCACCTTGAATGGTAATAAACAAGTACCTTTCTGTGGAGACGCTGCCTCTCTTAAAGTGTCTGTTAATTTAACTTCTATTATTATACATCATGGTTGTTGTCTGGTCTTCCTGTACACCGGTTTCATTCTCTGTATTCTAATTTTAACTGATTATCACTGAGTGGGAAAGTGCAAGACCTCTAGTTGAAATTCAAAAGAAAATAAATGGATTTTTTATGGCCTGAAGAATCTATTCATTATGAAATCATTTATCTTTGCAGAAGGAGTGCCTATATTCAATATGCCTTCCTATTTCCCTAATTTTATTTCTCCATCAGTATGCTCTGTGCTTGCTAATAAACCTCCCCTGGACCGACACTGATAGGCTTTGCCTTTGGAAGTCCGAACAAGAGTGTAATTAACAATATTAGGCACATATCAAGGGTTGTGTTTAAAGTTTGGACATTACTCTGTCTTCCCTAAAAATGAAAATATAAAACAACAGTGTATGCTTTTGTGATTATCAAAGGCATATTGCACCAAGGAGAAAGGGAGCAGAGATAGACATGACCTTTAAACGGGCTCACTCGTGCTTTTTGGCTTACTTCAAAGATTTCTTAAGGGGATGAGAAAGAATCATTAAGAAGGAGGGGACGAAGGAGAGGCACTAAGATTGTTTAAATTGCTTTTTCTTAATTCCACATTGTCTTTCTCTAGTGAATCCTAACTTTATTACTTATATTGCATCTCAGGCAGTGCAATTACATTCTTACCTTGAACAAAGAATGAACTTTGGACAGTATTTGGTAGGTTTACAAATAAAGTAAACAGCTCTGTTGCATAAAATATATGTATCTGTGGCAGAACTTCCTTCTTCCCAGATTAGACACGATCATGTCATTTAACGTTTAAGATTCTTGAGCTGCTGTTTGAAAATGTTTCTTTTCTGTCTGCAATAAATAGAGGGTTAAAATTCACAAAACCCCCACACAATTGTTAAACTTTTGTTATTTAGTTAAAGTTGCACCGAATGTGTTTTACCAGTTCATGTATAAATACTGGCTTTCAGTTTCAGCTTGAACTGCTGTCTTTGTTCAGGCTGGATTAAATCCAGGTAGGTTATCTAGTTAAGTTATTACTGTATTGTTCAAGCGGTGTTTAACTTTGTGTTTCACAGTCAGGCATAGAAACGTGTGAGTGTGGAGAGGAAAGTTTGGCTAATTTTACATCTTCGTTTAAAAAAATCAGAACAGTTTTACACACCCAGGTTAAAAATTAACAAACTAGAATGTTGGACTTTTAACTCACTAGTCAGAAACAATGTAAGGTTAGAACATATTTTAACTACAAGGTTGAAAACATATGTGAGAATATGCCAGGCAGTTCCAGACGTGAAACTTCAAAGATGCCACATTCATTATAGGAGACTTATGTCCTTCTGCAAGCACAGGTGAGACATCTGTCACCTTCACCTTCTAGTAAGAGGTGTCCCTGCCCAAGGCAGGGGGGTTTTGAACTAGGTGATCCCTAAGGTCCCTTTCAACCTAAACCATTGCGTGATACGATGATTCACATCCTTGGGCGTTGCACATGGCTAAGAGAACTAATAAGAGTCCTGCAGTCGAATATTTGCAAAGAACATTTGCTTTTTTCATTCAGTGTCGTGCCCTGTTTCATTTGATGTTTATGAACGCTGGCATGGATGAGTTTTTATTAGAAGAGATACTGGGGGATGAAGAGAGAGGATGATTGTGTCTATAAGTGACTGCTGCTAAGTGAATTTGGTATTTACTATTTATCATGCTTTCACAGTAATTATCACAACAGGCCCCCCCAAAAAAGACGTGTCATCTGACCCAGGTCCTAGGGGACTGATTGTACATAGCAAATAATGAATAGTGAAGGGAAAAGCTTGTGAACAATTAGTTGGTTGAGTTTGGTTTGAATAAACAGTTGGTTAATGTCTAGATGGTGATTTGGATTCTGCATATGACCGAAGGAACTAAGCAAGAACAGCACTTCTCTGTGGTGCAGCCTCTGGGAGCTGAGGCAGAGGACTACACAACCTCCTACCTTCTGTTTTAATGTGCTCTGTCTGTCCTAGTCTAAACAATTGAGGGATGCCATTCCCAAGTGTTCACAAGTCAGGACACCCTTTACCCCCACACCCACAGCTGGCTGAGGAATCATAAGGTTCTTAGTAAAAAAGCAATTATGAATTTGTTTGTAAGCTGTTTAGCTGTACACAAATCTCATTTTTAACTTTCCTCTGAAATAACAAAGGCAGAAAAGCTTTTACTAAGGATGAAATATTTTACACTTAGTCATGAGACTGCTGGAAGAATCTTGAACAAAACATAATCCAGTGATTAAACAAGCATTGCAGAATTGACAGGTGGAGGGACAGCATCTCCCGGACAGGTGCCCAGGCTCTGCAAGCACCAAGCTGGGTGCCTGCTGATGCCTACCTGTGCCACTGCCAGTCAGCACGATGATTATCTGCATAGTTCAAGATAAGCAAACTGAGTCACTGTGTTAAGAGCAGAATACCTGGCTTACTGCTCTCTCTGCAGTCTCCTGGACTATGCTAGACCATCTACTGCCTTCTGTAATTGTATATACAAATAATTGGACTTTCACACAACTCAAACCCACTTCTGGATTTATTATTTGGGTCTGGATGTGAATTTTACAGTCATCCTTGTTCCTACAACAAGCTGAAAGAAGCCCCTGTACCTGATGATGTCTGAAGCCAGACAAAGCTCCAGGGGGTAAAATTATTGTGCTGTGATGTCAAACTTCTCCAAAATGTGCAGAGTTCCCTTCCAGAGATTTCTCAGAGTTTTGCAGAAGTGTGGTGTGGTGGTGACAGGTACTCTACAACATTAAGAAAGTTAGAAGAGGCCACAGGGTTTTAGGGCACTGCTAAACCTCAGTATTCAAACAGTTTATGCGTCTGGCAGAAATAACCGTATGGTGTGCAGAGGGCAAGCTGGAATGTTGGCCAGCATTAATGCTATTTTTAGGCACACTGAGGCCCGATCATTTGCCACCAAAATTAGTGGGAGACTCATCTTGAGTGCCCCACTGCGCTGAGAGATCAAAAGCGGCTCTGGGTTTGCTTCAGAAAGGTCCACCCTTTCTCCCTCCCCCCAAGTCGTAATTAGGTCTCTCTCTTTCTCTCTCCTCCACTTGCGGTCGTTCCCAAATTTGCTGACCTCATGTAATTCCTAATTTGACAAGCTGGCTTTTTTTTTCCCCCTCCCCCTTTTTTTTTTGGCTATTTTTGTCATAACAAGTTCAAAACAGAGCAGCCTCTCTTTAGAAGCCTCCATTCATAGGAATGTTGGGACATTTCACGCAACACAACACCGCCACAGAGGAAACCCAGCTTTGTCTCCATGAAAATAAATGCTTGCAAAGGCAGCAAAACAACGGGAGGGGAAGCTGCTTGCGTTTTGTTCCAAACAATTTTGCCAAGAGCACACACAGAAAGAAAGAAAGGAAAAAAGCACCTTGGGGAAACAAAAGATGAACTTGTTAGTAAGAGATAAGTTATTGGCCTTGCATTTCAGAGGAAAACAAAGATTCTTGGATGCCTTTTAGATATGCAGCTCAAATATTTCCTCTTGAAATATGTGCTGTTTGAGAGGCAAACATTCAATGTCAGGAATTGCTAGAATGCTGATGTGTTGGTTTGGATTTTTTTAGATGAGAAGTGTTGTTTGGTTTGGAAATTGTTTTGAAGTGAATTTTTTTGTTAACAGCCAGAACTAACTGATTTCTGATTTCTTTTTTTTATGGTTTTGCTTTATTTGGCTTTATTAATGTCCTCATTTTCTTATTAACAGTCATCCTCTCTCCAAAGTTAGTTGTTTGGTGTCTGGTATTACTTTCCATGTAGCTCAGAGTTCACTAGCATTATTACTACCACCTGATTACAGAAACAAAATTAATCAGTCTCTAGGAACATTTTTTTTCCAATTACATCAAAGTTATTCAAAATTCTTCACCCAGACAACAAACTGTATGGCAGGAGACCCAGCCCTGCTTGGGCAAGGGCTACCAGTGTTTTTCTTGCTAAAACTTCCTGGGGAAAAAAGTAAACTGCAAGACATAGTCAGACAAAGACCTGGTTGCCTATATGAAGCTGCATCCATCTTGCTGTCCTGTCAGCAGTTACGTCACTGATGAGTCAGGAACTATAGGACTTATTTTAGCTAAAGTCAGCATAGTTGCTTATATTAGCAAAAGTTTTATAGCAATAATTCAGCCTTGCCTCAGCTCTTGATAGCTATGACAGCTGCAGTGCATGGCTGGTGCTGAGCACCTTTACCCCAGAGCAGTTCACCGTTAGAGCTTATAGCAGGCAAATCAAAATGATAAGCTGATAAGCTGGTGCACTGTGAAAGCTGCATGTGAGGCAGCCTTGATCCCATCAAAGTCAATACATATATATATATATAATTTTAATTTTTTCAAACCTCATCAGAATCTCCAGGATAGAGGTAGATCCCAAGAATATGGGAAACACTATTTGATCCAAGTGGGGCATATGTAGCCAATACTTTTATTATCAGCATGTAGCTTCAGCATTTAGTGTCCCTTCTAGCTTTCCAGGAGGGACTCAGCTACCATTACTCTGCAAAAATGCAAGGGTTTGGCTGGCTTTCCATTCCTGACAGAGTGGGCCACAGGGCTTATAGTATTTATTTGAATGGCATTGCTGAAGAGCATGGACAACATGATAGGAACCTAAGGCAAATCTGAAACCACAACATTTCCCTTTAACAAACAGTGCAGGATCTGCTGGAAGGCTCTGAAGTTTCCATGGGAAATTTATTGGAACTGGATAGGATGATTCATATGAAGAAAAATGTAGTTTTCTCTCATTCAGTGTCTCCATGCAGAATAGATCTCACTTAACACTGGCAAACCAAAACACTGGGACCTTGTAATTCCTTATGTTCTGACTCTATTTTTTCTCTTATCCACTTGTACAGAAGATAAGAACAATAAACAGAAAACAGACCACAGGAGAGGAATGCTGATTTCATCTTGCCACTTCAGTAATGCCAATCTGCTCTGCTTTAATGATTAGTGAATAAATGACAAGTGGTTGCATCTTTGCAGCACTGCAAAGCCAAGTAAGTTTTGTATTGTGTTTTGGCTTTGAAATCATGCTCAGTTTCAGTTCAAATTCTTCGAGTAAAATAACCAGGGTTTTTTTGCTTGGATTTACTAGTGAAACTGTTCTTTATATTCCAAAATATAAGTACATTATATTTCACAGTTTTGTGAGTCTGCCAATAATGCAACCTATTGGCATCATAAATAAAAGACTAAATCCTCTGACATGAACCTGAACACTACAGCATTATACTGTAACATCAAGCTTCTCCAAGTTTTCCTTCTGAAATTGTTCCAAAACCTGCTAAAACTCATAGATTGAAGGCCGTAACTCTGAAACTCACTGAACCTGTGGTATGGGTTTTGTTTGCTTTTTCCTGCTCCTGAGAAAAACAATTCATTAATGTTTTTTTAACAAATAAGGGAATAACTTAATGGCTGTTCCGTTGTTTGTCAGTCACAGGATTGGAGCTACCTGTAGCAATACAATCTGTTTTCACAACCCAGAGTTAGTTTTGGCCTCTTGGAGCGTACCTCAAACCTGAGGCTGGTTTATAGCAAGCAGACATACAGCAGGTAGAACAAGAACTTTATGACTTTCTGAATGCAGTGCAAGATAATTCTACTGCCTGGAAAGATTTTGTAATTGATTCTCCTGAATCAGCAAAAATAGGCTTAAGGCTACTCAAAGATTCTTACTATCCCCACCAGCTCTGCACTGAACACAGACCTAAAGATGCTTCAGTGTCTAACACAGAAGACATACATTCCTTCTGTGGTCATTTTCTGAAACAGAAGCAGATAAGAAGTATAGGCAGCATGAAGCTGGACCACTGCAGGTGATGTGGACATCCTTGAAGGTCAAGACTTGCAAAGGAAATGGTACAGGAGGTTGGTGGAGTAGGTACTCTGTGCCTCCTTGATCTCTAGATCAGGCATCTACAAAAAGCACCATCACATCCTTCATTTCAGGAGTTCAGAGGGTAAAAATAGACACAAATCCCAAATCATGGCTATAGGGATATTGTTCTGGTGCCACACAGCCTATCTACATAAAGCCAAATTTTGCCCTTTGTTATAGCTACTCTAGAAGCAAAGCTAACAGCAATGCAAGTGCAGAGCAGGCACATATGTGAACTTGCCTCATGGGTGGGACTGGAGTGGATAAACACTTTAACTAGCCCAAGTAAGGTGGCATACAATTCAGAAACTTTGCCAGTCTGCATGTAAAAGCACTGTGGACGCTTATGTAGGAACTCTCACATCATACTCCCCAGCTGCCGGGTAACAACCTTAAGTATGAACATGAATTCATATTAAACTCTGTTTCTCAGAAAACTATCCATATGGAGTCAAATTTTCCTTCACTGTTTTGATGTGCTAGTTGAACATGATTTACTGAAGTGTTTTGGAAAACTTGCATCAAAAAATAAGGGTTTTTTGCCAAACGATCTGCAGCATTTGCTGTTGGAAATACAGTTAGAAGCTGTTTTGCTAAATCACCAACATTTCATTAAAAATGATGTGGCAGTAAGTGACTTCAGTAAACCCCTTGCTTACCACTTGAGCCCCTCCATTTCCCTGTATAAAGCAAATCTCTAGCCCTTGTAGGAGAGGAGCTGGCAAATATGAACCACACAGGTTCAAGACAGAAAAAGACAACTAAAATATTCCAAATTGAAAATGTTAAATATAATTTTGTTATAGTTCTTCAGGGTCTGACTTGCAAGCTTTGAATCTTTGAGTTTTGTCATACTGGAACAAAGCCATATAAAATCTTTTCTCTTTACTGACTGGGAACCTCATCCAAAGTCCCTTCAAATCCAAAGGAACTGGTTTCATTGATGGTTCTAGACTCTGAGGAAGGACTAAAATCCCAAATACACACAAATGCTTCGGGGCATGGGAGAAGTCCTGTCCCCATCTATGTACCCTTTGGTTTAGGTGCAGACAGGGGTTTACCCAATGTACTAGTGTTGTCTTGAACAGGAATGGTTTTATTGAAGTGGGGTTAAAGTGCACAATTCCCTCTGACACAAATGTGTGCCAGTTTTAGAAACTTTGAACTTTTTCTCCAAACATTTGTTTCCTAACTCAGTCACACATATGTTCCCAGAAAGCAAAAGGGAGGTGGGATACCAGCAGAGCCAGAGGGAACGTGTTCAAAAATTTCAGCAAATATTAACAGAATGCACTTATTTATTTGCAGTTCCTGTCTCTCTCAAGCATTACCAGCAATAATCAAGAGAAATTTCAAGCACAGCCAGCTCTTGATATCATATCTACTTATCATAGTGTTTATTTTCCCCTGTCCTTTCCAGCTTAGATTATTCACTCTAGCATATAGATTTAAAATAGACTGGAAATTATGCTTTGTCAACAAAGAATTCTTTAAGACAGTGTTATTACCTGTGGGCCGTTCTGTTGTAATTTGAATGAAAAGAATCTCTGAAACGAAGCAACCCTTTTTAAAAATCACCTTGCACGATAACAGGAATGAGCAGTTAGCTCAGCAGTTCTCACATGTTGTTTCCGTAATTGGATGTTTTGTGTGCTCCCAACAGGTCAAATACATTTTTAAAGTATGAAGAGTTTTGCTTTTTTTAATCTTCCTGCCATGTTTGGTGCATAATCGCCCGCTAAACGCAGCTTTGTATTGATTGGTCATATTGCTGCTTGCAAACTTATTGTTTAGCTGCATCTGTTATTTTTCATATAGGTCGTTAATCCCCCATAATTAACTCATGGGAGGCCTGTTTTTCCTGGACTTCAGGATTTAACAGAGGCTGTTCCCAGTATTGCCAGAGGTGCTCAGCACCATCCAATTCTGCAGTATAAGAGGGGTACAACATTGGGTTCAAAGGGGTCTTACTAGTTATGAAATACTGTAGTTGAGTGTATTGGAACTGATCCTAATATTGTACATAATCAGCCGTGATTAATCTTCTTTTGATACACCCATGTGTGCAGTATGTGAAGACTAATGATAACCTAGTCAATGTTATTACAAATAATGAAGTATTGATCATTTGGAAGAGGCTTCCTTTCCCCCAACCTGTTGAAATTAGCCTTATTCATATAAAATAGATCTGACTTTCATGGACTCAAAGATAGATAGGCTGGCCCAGCAGCTGCATCAACGCATAAAAATAGGTGTTTTGTCTAAGGAGTACTTGCTGTGGCTTTGTGAGTAGGATTTTCCACTGAATGCTGCCCTAAAGAATTCCTTCTGGGTTGATCTGCTTTGGAAACATTCTTTGCTCACACTAAAACCCAGGAAAGTCTTTGGATCTCACAAAGCACAAAACTCAAGCAATATAAAGGTGCTCAGGAGCCCCAAACTGCCTCACAAGCCCCCCAAGATCACCTTACAAGGTGCAAAAATTTTCAAGACAGAAGAAACTGCTGATTTCCTTATAGTTAGACCTGATCAGACATCATGGCTGGCTGTGATAATGCACAGTAATAATTCTGCCTGCACCCCCGAATGACACAATTACAACTAAATATTCACATGTCACACGGTAACATGTTTATACCAATCCAGCACCTTACTTCGGTAA
Organism: Upupa epops; assembly: GCA_013397515.1. Taxonomy (NCBI): domain Eukaryota; kingdom Metazoa; phylum Chordata; class Aves; order Bucerotiformes; family Upupidae; genus Upupa; species Upupa epops. The sequence continues at coordinate 2,498,010 of VZRI01007808.1, read as the reverse complement.
GTATTGAGTTTACATCTTTGCAAAAGGAATTGATCAGAATTCCTATGTAGTATCAAATACCAATATTAAATTAGAAGTGTGAATGTAGTCAGATTAAAAATAATGGAGAAGATACTCCGCAGGCATAAATATTCATGGCTTTGCTGAGTACCAACAAGTTATACTTGTTTACACCAGCCCAGGGAATTAAACAGTTCGATGTAATGAAATATTTCCTACAAAACGGCCTGATGTGAGTGCTGTACAGCACAGCAGACTCCAGAAAGAAAACATGTACAGCAAAACCTCTGACAGACTCTAGGGTGACCTCTGTAAGGAATACAGCCAGCCCTTCCCTCCTGCCAAGTCTGCCTTTTGGTAAGGCTGGTGTTTCCACAAGCTAGAGCAGACATTTTAAGCAGAAAGAAAGAAATGTCTTCTCTTTTGGGAATCCTCTTTTCAGCACTGAGCCAGCAAGCAAACTCCTAGAGGGGACTGTACACAAGCTTGGATAATTACGAGTCAAACGGGAGCAAAATGTTCCCACCGTTAAAGTAAGAAGCTGACAGTGAAGAGTGGAAAAGGAATCAGGAGGGTCACCGAGGTGCACAGAGTGAACCACAAGCAATGGCACATACAGCTTGTACCCCCCACCTCCTATATGTGGTGCATCTCTGCCCCCATGCTTCAACTCGGATCAGGTCACAGAGACCTATTGTGATTACTATTTTAACCCACAAACAGTTATCCAAGCAAAGGCACATGGCAAAAAAGCACCTGGGCTTTCATTGGGATGCAATACCTGCTTTCATTGTGGAATAATGACCCAGTGTGCTGCAACAGCTGGAACTGGAGCAGGAAGACAGGATGGTGATTGCTGTTTCCCAGCATAATAAGCAAGAAATTCATCGCAGACATGAACACTCTTTGCAGATGTAACGCTGCCAGCTACTCAAAAGTTGCTTTCTATAGCACTGGCTGGTAGATTCCAGGCAATGTATTAATGAAAATCTAGGGTTTTACTGAGGACTGTGTTCTGCCTGATGAGAGCATGGCTTTACTGTAATGATTAAGGCTCAAGTTTTCTCACATCTGTGAGGAATGCTTACGCATTCAAGTTTAAAAATAAAAATATCACTCTGGGCAGGATCTTAACATTTTTTTGAGGGAGTGTGGGATGATGGGTGGGTGGATTAGATAGTAATCAGTTGAATAAACTCAGCTCAGCTTTGAAAGTTAAACTTCAAGCTACACAGGAAGATTTGCATGGTGGGACATAAAAAGAAAAGAGTTTAATTGTGCCTGGCACGATCTGTTTTTATTAAGGTGTATTAATATAAATGCACTTTAATGCAATAGTTTATGTGATAACCAAGTGCTTTAAAAACACATATATGACTTAATGTGCTTGAAAATTCAACAGTTATAATTAATAGACAGGGAACTGAGAAGGGTTTAGTTAAACAAAAACATACACGAGCAAATACCACTTTGGGGTATTAAGGTGGTGAAATTTGTCCTATTGGTTACTGCTAAAGGAGGAAGCATTTCCTTCCCAATGTAAATGTCATTACAGGACATAAATACACACTAAGAAAGCATAATATTTTGATGTGAGGAGGCCTGTTTCCCTTTGTTACACATTTTGCATATAAGAATGCACTGCATTTGTGCATTCAGATGCATATGCTGTATTTAGCAGACTCTTTTATCATGCACCCTTTTCTGCCTCTTTCCACACATAAAGATTCAAAGAAACATCTTTCCATAGCTGCAAAGAAGAAACTAATGATATGCTATCGAGGAAGAAGTGATCTCCTAGAGGAGACAGTTTCCTTTCAGAGACATTAAAACAAAACCTCTATTGAATTCTTGCTCATAGCTTCATATCATTCCTTTCTTTTTTTTTTTTAACCACGCTTGAAATTGCACATGCTGACATGAGACTGTACAATGTGCTTTTACTATTTTCACATTCAGTCTGACATATACTCTTGAAAACTAAGAAGATATAATTTCTAACCAAAGTGTTTACAACACAATTCAGGAGGTCACTTCTGAGTAGGAATTTCTTTGTTACAAAGGTTTGTGGTGTTGGATCTCCACATATGCTCCAGTTCATTTCAACACATGCATATGAATTTGTTATTGAGGATTCCTCCCTGCTACTGACGCATAATCAGGCTGGTTAGATGTTCTAGTGGAAACAAAATATTCCAGGAATCTTAAACATTCCGTAGAAAGATAGGGTAAAAGAGCTTTTCTAATACCATTGAAAGACTGTTGTACACTAACCACTTAAAGCAAATTAGAAATATATTTATGCTCACTGAGACTCTACACTTCCCTCGCAGCCTTTTCTAAGCCCAGCAGAAAGCCAGGTAATGTTTTCAAGTTTGCCAGATGTGGCAGGTCTCTACTAAATGTTGCATCGCACTGCTACAAGCCCTTGCTTGTGTTAACTTGTTGTGTTTGAAAGCAAATTTGCAAGCAAGTGGAACTTGTATCCCTATCTGTCAATAATTCCTCATCACACTCAACAAAAAGTCACTGCTTTCCTTTTTCCCCGCCCCCTGAATGTGAAATTGCAGTAAATCAGTCAACAGCACTGTTTAGCATATAAAGCAGAAAACTTCAAAGCAAAGCAGCCTTTTCTTTCCACCTATGAAATTCCAGACCATGCTCCTAAATTCAGGGAAATCTACTCGTCCTTTCTACTTACAATTCAGAAAGCCTCGGTGATGCATATTAAAGGGCTGCTGTCAGCTTACATTGTTTAAAAACGGACTGATTAAAAAAACATTTGGGTAAAGCACCCTTTATACGCTGTGTGAGAAACACTCTCATCTGGTAACACTGCTCTCTCCCAGGACTGAATTGCACCAGCTGACAGTCCCTTCCGAATCTTAAATGTGTTCTTATTGTTTGACTTTATGAATTCCATTTCAATTTTTTTCCCTCTTTTGTTAGGATTTTCCTTAACATTCACTCACAGGAAGTGCACTCACAGGCACTCACTCCCACTTGACTGCTTTCTACCTACCCGCCTATTACTAAATTTTCAGCTTTGTGGATATCGAATCACTAAGACAATTATTTTCCCTCTAAATTTTAAGCTTTGTTGGTATCAACCAACAATAAAATAATTTTTCCTCCAAAGTGCAGGGGAGGGACTATCCATATTCAGAACACTGTGTTCTGTTAATCTTGTATGTAAGATAATACAATATTACATTACAATTTTATCTTTCTGTCCAAATCACAAAAAACCCCAAACTTGGCTGACAAAAAAAAAAAAAAAAAAGAACTTTCCCAGGCTAAATGATACTTCCGTGTCAGTACATTTGATACAGAAGGTTATGCTGTATGTTTTCTTCTGCAGCAGCGTTGGCTAGGCATTCCTACACCTTTTCCACTCCTCTCCCCTCTATCCTTTTTTGCAATGGCCAGACTGCACCACTCTAATTTATATAGATTAAAATGTCTGCAAGGTTGTGTTGTAACCCAGATCATCCAAATTACCCTTTAAAGTGACTTTCTTCCCTGAAGCAAACATGTAATCAAACTACGCCCTGAGACTCCCCCTCAACGTTGCTAACCATCCATCTCTATAAGGAGAACCCAGTCCATACTGAACTAGAAGATGGCTATTTTCTGCAGCTGAAATTAATTCTTTACATAAACCCAGCATGAGGTCTATGCACTATTCAATAACTGCTGAACCCTGATGATATTAGATTTCTTCTTTTTCTTTTTTTTTTTTTTTTTTTTTTTTTTTTGACCAGTTAATTATCACAAACAATTTCCCTCCTGCTTCGTTGTGTGTTTAAAAGGCGCAGGAAGTGACAGTATCAAGAATTCCTGCAGTCACACCGCAGGCTTCTGCCAGTGAACTGTTTAAATCTGGGTTATATGTCTACATTACATTACCAAACCTCTCATTTGGGTACATTGCCCTTTCCCAGGATCTCATGTGTGGCTTTCCACATGCCTGATCCACATTCACTGATATCAAAAGAAAAACTAAGGCTGGCCTCAATGATTTTTGAGGCTGTGCTCTGTGCAGACTGAGAGATGCTGAAAAAAAGATGGAACTAATAATTACACTAGAGACGTAAACACATAACACTGCCATAAATCTTGTTTTTACAAAAACTTTCTCTAAAACAACAGCCTCAAAACCTGAGGTTTAACAGGAACTGCACTCTTTCCCTAACATACCTAATAAACTCAGCACGGTTCAACCTTCACGCATACTTCCACATAGCAAAGAGTAGGATGTTAATCATTGTTATCAGTGTAAACAGTTGGGACCTGCTGCTCACAGGCTGCACACAAGCCAGCCTGCTGAACAGCATCTAAATGTGCTGGACCCCGAAAGCCTGTAATTATGAGTTTTTAAAGTATTTCAGCAGAGCTTTGTTCGTATATTTGCTTGTGAAAGTCAACCTCGCAAAAGTGTAAATGATGCCGGGTTTACAAATTTCGGAACATTTAAGCCAAATGGTGAAGCATGCAGACTGCTGTAGCAGTTAGACCAGTCTAACAGACTGTTCTTTCTCATGCCACTTAGCCATTAGGCTGGCTTCAATGTGCTGTTAAATTGCACTTAACTTGCTGCATATTTTAGTCTATGCACCACAATGGGAAGGGAAATCAAGATAGCAGACAAGTAGCTGTAGCAGCCTGCTTCAAACTCAGACTGTACAATTGCCTCAAGTCCATATTTAAGAGCTTTACAGTTATCAGTACCTAAATTAACTAATTTCAGTGAGGGTGAGAGATGTCAGCACAGCTTGCAGTCCTGCCTTCAACTGCAATATTGCCATAGGCTGTGTGGGCTGATGTTCGTGGCAGATACAGCTGCAGCAGTTTAAGAAGTTACTGCATCCAGCTGTTTGTTACTACCTGATGTTCGAGCTTCCTCCTCTCCCAGCAAGACAGGGAGACTGCTCAGGTAGCTCAGCAGCATTTGCTCACCGTGGGTTGGCAAAGAAGGGATGTGTTATTGCCCTTCAACTGAAAGGATGTGTGTCCGTTCTTAGTGTGTCCAGTTTGAGACAGGGCAAGGACTTACCTCCAACTACCAGTTAAGATAGATTCTGACACTAAGCCACTGAAAAGTTGTGGAAGTGCACTGAAAACCTGTGTTTCTGTGCACTAATTTAATCTGCAGGAGCATATTCTTTTATGACTGCAGCAGTATTTGCTGGATGTTATCTGGCTATCACAGTAGTACTGCAGAGACTGAGAGTACACCTTTTTTATTGGGATTTCCAGGAATCATGGTAGCAGCTGTTACACAAAATACATCAAAGGAGTTCATTTTCAAAATGCACCAGACCAAATAATAAGTCTAAGGGTCCAGAATCTTCTCCCTGATGCAACAAAGCTGTCTAGTGATTCACATTTTTGTCGTTCTGCAAAATGCTTCTGTTGGTACAATGTCTGTGTGGAGGAAGAGACAAACTGTTCTGTGACTCATGTGTCTGTAAGGAAAGGTGAGTACAGCCCTTGTGCGTCTGCCTGTGTGTCTCTGACTGTGTGTGGAATACAGACTTCAACAATACTTACTGACAAACACTTCTTAACCAAACCCACATATTTTAAATACACTATATCCTGTTTCCTACGAGGCAGTATCATTTCATCATAAAACAAAGTCTGTTTGTAATCAAAGGGATGCTCTCTATCCATTGATCTTCCTTAGCTAATCCTGTACATGCTTCAAAAGAACTTTGAGTTATTTTTTCTTTCACTGTGTTAATCAGGACATGAAAATTTTATTCTCTGTCCCTCTATCCTAAGTTGAAGGAATTTTTATAAGTTATAAATGCTTGCATTAGCAGATGGTGATGTTTTATCCTTCAACACAGGTCCTTAAATAGATTAAGTCAATGTTGGGGAACCCCAGAGAATTAAAGACAAAGTCAGGTGCACAGGAAACCTTATGGTCTGTGACAAATCAATACCCTTCTTAATCTTCATAAACATTGGGATTTCTACTCTAAGAAGCTAATAGTGAGAACTCCTTGTCACCCTTCTGATTTTGATGCTGACTAACAGAGACAGGATCTTGATTACCCCTCACTATTGTGGTTCCTCTTTTTTAGGAGGAAATTGGATATGAAATAGCTCCTGTCCACTAAGCTAACTAGGTGTTACCACTCTACACATATGTCCTTAGACTAAGTTGACATGTGGGTCCACCTCCCTGTCTGCTTCTGAGCAATGTTCTATCCCAGAGAAATCTAAATCAGGCTCAGATCTTATTGCTTCCTCATCATGAGCAGCAGCACTCTGCAAACTCTACCTTCTCCTTAAACATGTCCACCAAATGTTATCTGAGTTTGAAATTCTACCCTACTCTTAGGTTAGTTCAAAAAGTTCCCATGTGCAGTGCAAGTCTTTTGTTACCAGTATCTCCCCATCTTTTTAGCTGAATTGAGACAGATCCACAGCTAATGCAAGCTTGTGTTTTTGTCTATGTCAACATCAAACTGCATTGTGGTTAATTGTAATGGCCACTATTACCATCTGGTAATAGTTAATGCAGAAGCCAAATCTGCATTAATACAACTCCTTCCACCTGGGATAAACCATCTGCAGCGCCCAAGCAGACAGTTTCAGTAGCATCAGTTCCATTTTCCTTGAGCCACAAGGCCACAAAACTTCTACCCATTCAAACACCAAGAAGGCAGTGAACCAAAAGGAAAAAATACAAGAAAAAAATAATAAGAAGGCTTTATATCCAAAGTTGGGTTTTTTTTAATTCTATCAGGTTTGGACTTCTTGCCCTCCAAGGTTAGGTGTTCCCAGGATCAAGAAAAGCTGAAAATCTTTGCTTAGTACTTAAAGAGAGAGAAAACTATGCGCAAGGCCTCTAAATCAAAGACAGATTCCTGTTCCACTCACCTAATCCTTCTCAGGAGTAAGAGGGGAAAATGTGGTGGTGGGTGGGCATTAAGGGCCAAAACAGAAACCTGTTTTCATAATCTGTTGGACAAGTGCCAAGAATTTTTGATTGAGCAGCTCTGTGCAAGACCATCAGTCAGACATTTCCTCACCACCAGCTAGAAAGTTCCAATAATTTCAAACTATTGAGTCCCATCAGGTTAATGTTGCCTGAAAAACCCATGCCTCCCAGATATTAGGTACAGGTGAAATAGCCAAACCTTCTCTCAGAAGACAATACTTAACAGCTCCAAATGACAACATACACCTAGATTTAACAATTGCGTGAAAACATCCCAAATAATTTGGATAATCTCAAAATAGCAACAATGGGGCAGCTAAAATGAATGTTGGAAGGGCTGAAAGATGGAATAGACATCTTTTATGATGCTAAGTTCTAATGCAAGTTTTCATATAGAGAATCCTGACCCACATGGTTCATTTTCCACCCACAGGCTCTCAGGCTTTAGGGAAGCAGCAGCAGAGCAGATCCATGGGTCCACACTTAGGTAGCTGTCCTTGGTGCAGGGCCAGGAGCATCCAAGGGGGATTTTGAAGTCCACAGGTAAATGGACAGATGCAAGTTCCTTGGTTGTCCTGACCATACCTGTGTGAACTATGAGTTACAGCCTTGAATCTTAGGGATGCTGCAGCTATAAAATTTATGAACTCTGAGTTCAAGCCATACTTCTGACACTGACCATCATCATTGGCACACAAAATCAACCAGCTTACTACTTAGACTTTTTTCCCCCTAAGCAAAGGGGCTTTGAAGTAATTTGCTCACAGGCAGTGGGATCTTAAAAGCTTGCTCTGAACTCAACTTATTCAAGTCCTGTTTCTATGTGAATGCTTTAAATGCAACACACACATCTTTCTCTCCCCTCCCCAAAGTGACAAACAGTAATGATGGCTTGTGAAATCCAATTTTGCATTTTACTTCAAAGTATTTTATTTCATAAGCTCCTGAAGCTTTTTGTATTGATCCCATTTAAGGTCATCTATCTGCCAGTTTCTACTAGTCTTTTCCTCAGTGCTGACTGTGGCACGTCTGCCACCAAGGAAAATACGAAACCTGACAAATTGATAGAGACACACAAGTTCCACAGCAGTGTGTGTGTCTTCCTGCATCCTTACAGAGAAAGACATAAATCTGGGCTCATGTAGTTATATATTTTGTGTACACAGAGACAGTTAACAAGTACCTAATGTAGACAGGAGGAGAGAAATTAATGTTTCTTACAAAACAATTTTATATATATTGCATAGATCATAGGAAAACACTAAGCAGATATAAAAAAACCTCAAGCCACCTATTTGAGTTCAAGGAAGCACAATCTAAAGCCTTCTTTAACATGCACTCCTCCAAAATCTGCCAGGATATAATGAAAAGTATCTTTATATAAATTATTACTGTGGTCACAAGAGCAAGTGAAGGACCATGCCTAATTGTTCTGACTTCCCAACAAATTAGAATAAAATGCCTTTTGAACTAGATGGCAATCCATTGAATTGGAATTATACATCGGGACTACAGATACCATGTTTGGCAGAGATTCAAACCCTGTAAAGTCACCTTCAGGAACTAGGCATGACCTCTGTTTTCAAGAGTAAAAGGTGCAGTGATTTGAGCTGCTTCTTTTGCTTTGTTCTCACGTGTCCTAAGAGCTCCAAAGGGAAACTCCAAAGGCAGCAGGACTTCCACCATGCGGATTTGCTGACATCCCACTGCTGGTAGGAAATGAGCTCGTTGTAAAACAGCTACAGATGGGCCTCCAAGCCAGCTCCACTCAGTGCACAGGCAACACCCCTGTGGCCATCTGAGGGGAGCTGAGTGGCAAAGATCAGTTCAAATCTGTTTGTCCCCAAAACTAGGAGCTGGTGTCTGGGCTGCTTGTTCAGGTCTCACTCTGATGACTGCATGATCATGCCCAATCATGCCCTTTCTCTCCTTTTATCTTTCTGTTATGCTCTAAAAAGTGATTATTTCAGCCTCCTCCCATGCTCGTTCCTCAGATTTTTAGCAACACTATTGCCAAGTCAATTTTACAATGATTAGGCTGCCTCAGTTTCCTAACAAATACTCTTGCAGCTGTGTGAACAAGAACCAAACCACCACAGTGCAGGTCAGCAACCTGATTTTCGTTTGTCCAGAATGAAACCATGCACACCATTTGCATCTGCCTGGTGCAAGTTCCATTACTGGGTTCATTCATGAACTGGGAGCTTTCTCTAATGCTAGAGTAGCTGAGATAATGCAGGGCTTCACTTCATGGCTGGGGGTCTGCAAGCTGGAAGTTTCATCATAAACTTGAAAGATGAGTCTTGGTCTAATTGTTATGTTTTGGCTGGAAAGTCCATGGAGAAGAGATACTGGTAGGTTCCTAAGAGAAGAGCCAAGTCATTACAGAAAATGGTGCATTAGGTGGAAGGAAGTGTTAGAGTCTTTATAAGCCAGTGAAGGAAAGCTCACATGCAGAAGACAATCAGACAAGGGCAAGAAAGAAGTTTTAGCCTCTGAACAAACAAATCAGTGCAAAGGAATAACGTGACATTATGTAGTTGCTTTTTATTTGGGATCTCTTAAGCTCTGGCCTTACTGCTGCAATATCTTCTAAATACCTTGTTTTCAACTCAGCCTTTGTGGGATATGGCAAATGCAAATGAAATTACCTCAGGAATGAAACAGTCTCTATTTGTGAAGTATTTGTAGCTGTTTAAAATACTTTTTATGTCTGTGTTTGATTCCAACTTGACATGGCAATTACGAAGAGTATCATTTAAATGACTAAAGCATTTGCAAAAGAGACTGCATACATCTCTATTTCTTTAGGCAAAACTACAGCACAATCTTCCTAAGTGTTGAAACACCTAAACTAGAATTTCTATCCTAAAATGTACAATTATTTCCTGCTAATTTGTAAGATTTTCTAAAGAAAAGGCCTCTTCCAAAGGTTCTGAAATAACAAAAAGCTCCATAGTTCTGTCAGATTATTCTGTTCGCTGCAGCTTGCTACACCAAACACACTCCCAGACAGGTTATGCAGCTCTAGGGGCTCCCATATTTAAATATTCTCTGCCTGTAGTTGATATTTCTCTGCTTTTAAAGTGTTGTAATGCTGCATTCTTTCAAGATCACTCAGAGTTGAATAACACACTCTATCACTCTAACAGAAGAATAGCCTAATTAAAAAGTAAAAGGTGTTTTTTTTACTATTTCATCCTAGATGAAATGAAATAGAAGGAAGAAAAGTTCACAACAGTAAGACAACATAATGCAAAACAAAACAAAACAAAAAAGGATTAAAAATTAAGAAGTAAATTTTACCCTTCTACGTCATATTTCACAAAGGAAACTAATCTGTTGTCTTTCCAAAGACAATGGTTCTCAACTCTGTATCTCTTGTTCCATGGAAAGAACAACGATCTTGAAATTATTCTAAATGTTTCACATGCCTATCGATTCCTTCAAGTTACAAGAGCTAAACAAAGACAGAGAATCACACTCTGACCCCTTTAAAAACATCAAAGTGCCACACTATCAGTCCTGAATCTTCTTTACAATCCAATGTTACAGTGCGACTGATTATTCATAATCTGTCCTGAAGCTACAAATTATTTATTGATTTTTCTCTAATATTATCAAGTTCTAAAGAATAATTACTGGTGTAATAGTTAGCCAAGTTGTTATGAGAATTGTAAGCCCTTTTGCTTAATGCATGGCATATGTCTGAGGCATTCAGCTAATTCACATATCTGTCTGCACTATTAATAGAGAAGGTTACATGCCAATTATCCAGGGTTCAATCAGCCTGTTAGGATACAATAGCTGCAGTGTTCACACACTTGATGTGCCACATTCCTCACAGACATTATAAGCAGCTGGTCCAGATAAGACCACTGGGGCTTTAATATTTAGGAATCACTCCTTCGTCCGACCTGGATTGCGATGTTTTTATTGTTACGTTAACTGAGGTTCTTTTGTTACTCTAATCTCTCGTCTTTTCCAAAAATATTTTTAGATTCAGCAGTATTGAAGTCAACTGACATTTTCCTCCTCTTAGGAGGGAAAACAGACCCTTGTAAATGGCTGTAGCAAACCCATAGACACAATAGATTCGGGAGTTCTCCAAATTCCCCCAAACTAACAGCATTCTTCTGTCATGAGGAGGCATGTTAATGCCTCCCGTATCATCACATCTGCAGAAAGAACTGTTCCATACTAAATGCTTAATCTCATTTAATTATTTTGCCTGCTTTACTTATGAGACAAAATAAATTAAAACCAAACCAAAACAAACCCATTACTTTCAGTTGTTGTTTGTCCTGCATTTTTATTTTATGACTATATTTGGGGGAATAGTAACTTCGGAGGTATTCTGATACAGTTTAGCGAAAGGTAAGGAACAGCATGCAAACAAACAATTTAGAGTGCCATGTTAGCGAAGGCACTGTGAGCTCGATTGGGGATTTCACCACATGAAAACCAGACATTCATCTGTTCCCATGGAGATACTCCTTCTCCCAGTCAATCAGGAGCTGTTCAGGTCAAACAATAGGCAGTGGTTCCTTTTCTCATCTTACAAATAGATACCCCCTCCCTCCTCCTCCTTCTATTTACAGATATTCTCGAGAACATTTAAACACCTATAAAACAAGCAATTATATTTTCAAATTGTTAGGAAAAAGTGTATGATGAGAATTTTTCAAGCTTACAGACAAATTAATAGATGCCTGAATTAAATAAAAACGACACTGTCCTGGACTGGAACAGCCTAACCTTATCTGGATCCTGAACTTTTTTCCAGAACAGGGACAATATTTATACAAAGATAAAATTAAGGTTTTCTTCATGGAACTTGAGCATCCTTTGTGGCCAAATCACTCTAAAAGTGGCTAAAACCGTCTGAGATCATTGCTTGTAACTTTTAAACTGTAAGAACTGAGGTAAAAGAATAATGCTTGGGAAAAGGCCAAGTGTGATTACTTACAGGGTCATTAGCTACTCACTAAAAATAAAGAAGTATGTAAAAAAAACACAGAACAGAAGATGGAAATTATGTTTTTAAAATTGGAAATTATATTTTTAAAATTTCCTGCTCAAATAATTAGGACAGGCTAAAGGACACTGGCCAGAGTGCATGAGTGGCATGTTTTCTTCCTCAGTCAGAGTTATCTTTTTTCCTTAGCATTACCCATTCAATGCCAGAAAAATTGTGCCTTTAAACATGTTATTATGCAATTTTATGTGGATTTGTAAAATCATGTATTTTTACATGTTGTTCTTTAGGAAATCACAGGTGCACTTTTCCTACTTCTAAAAAAAACTCTTACCTTATTCATGGGCAGGTACTACATTTTCCTCTCAAAAAGCTTTTGCATTGTGCAAATGCCCTGACACATGAGCATGCAGTCACTCCACCTGAGGACAGTTGCTAAAGAAACCAAACTGTTTGGCACCCTCCTTCCTCTTATTGACAACTTCAGAACCTGCAGACCATTTTTGGCAGAGCTGCTGGGATTTCTTAATTAATTTCTTGATTAATTCATCACGATGATGATTAATCCCTTATTTTTCATGCAAATGGATAACTTGGCAGAGGGGAGCAAGCACCCAAACCGAGGGAAAGGCGAGTAAAATTGCAGTTATTTAACCATCAGGTAACTAATCAGCACATACCTGCCAACAGCCTAATCTGAGTGCCTCTGCCCAGCTAGTATACAAAACAGACTACATAAAGAGATAAAAGATAGAGATAAAAAAATGAGTAAAGAGAAGTATGGCAGCTAGATGGGGAGAAGTTTGGTGTTTTTTGCATAGACAGGATATCAGCAGGACAGAGGGATAACTGTATGTTACACAAACGCATCCAGAATTGAACTTCATCTATTCTCCTCAGAAAATAAATTCCTTAAAGGAGGGTTTGCACTGGAGCTTGTGCCTGAAAAGCAGTGTTACAGCTTTGCGTGTACATGTGTGTAAAAGTAAAGCGTCAGATACTGACACATTGATGTCTGGTGTGGTGGCCATGCCTGGGCATACATTAATAACCATTAATGTATAAAGGGAATTTACCAGATTAAAAGGTGAAACAGAAACAATAAAGATACTAAACTACTCTCCTCCTTAAATACCATATCTGCTGGGAGGCACCAGCATCTGTTCAATCAGACCACAGAAACACAAATGCTGATACTCTCCCTGTCACATTGCACTTCCCCTTGTTTTATTCACTAATTATCTCCTGCACTTGGAGGCTGAACTCCTTAGGATGGCTGTGGACACAATGCCTGCTTTTATGAGAGATCCATAGTGGGCCTCTTGGTGTTACTGTATTACAAATACTAAACAAAGGTAACCAGCTCCTGCCAAGGGTGTGCTGAGGCACAGTCTGGCCCTTATAAAGTGTGGTAGTGGGTAGAGTTTCAAAGTGGCATTAACCGAACTGGGAATAAACTATAAAGCACCATTTTCCCAACATGATCCTTTAAGAAAATTCTAGGAAGGAAGCCGGGCAGTGTGCGGAGAAGATTTTTGTTCAGATGAAATCTCAAGGAGAAGTTTGAAGAAGAATTCGCGTTCAGCTCACTGAATAAGAATAGAACAGGAAACTGCAAATGACACCAGAGGTTTGGATTGTGCGATTAAGTAACTGCCCTCCTTTTTAATGAAGTCACTCAAGTACAACTAAACAGGAAAGCAAAGCACTAAAGTCAATAGAGTTAAACTCTTCTTAGCTTTAAACAAGCTCGGCCAGTTATACCGCTTCCCGAAAATTGCATTTCCATCCCCGCGCGGGCAGATTTCATTTCTCTGAGCGACTGGGCCAGAACAAAGAGCAGGGAGCTCCGAAACTGCTCCCGACCTCCTCTCTAAATGACCGGGGGTGCTAGGGGACTGTAAATTATAAAGTCATAGATAGTTAATAAACAAACAAAACTGAATTTCACGTCGCCAATGTAAGTTGGTATTAACTGCCCTTTATGACACCCAGAGAAGTGACCAGCAATTCTTGCAGGGCATTTCTCACCTATTGAAAGGGATATTTGCAAGTGACTGACCCTGAGGAACAGCCAGAGCTGCTGAAAAGGGGCTGATGGGCTGGCACCTGTCCTTAAAACGCTTTTATCTATTCAGTAAGGCTTGACTGAATTAACCATTTTACAGAAGAGATTGGTTTTCGCATACTGCAGTTAACCCATGAAAGGAACAATATTATCACTTAGCACTATGAAAGGGTTTTTTTCTTTCCTCTATTTGGAAGAAAACGTCCCATAAAAAGCCGAACTACTAAGGGCTCTAAGGAAAACATCCTACACCAGATAAATATATGTTTGTGAGTATAAAAAATGGTATTTTATGATAAGGCTAACAGTTAAATAACATTATCTAAAGAAAAAAAAAAAAAGAAAATGCATTAACTTTTCACTTCTTCCATGGAGTATTTAAAATACAAACAGCACAAACTGCTTAACTTGCTATGGCAAGGCAGGAGGAGGTGACAACCATAGAGGAAGTTGCACGTTGTATTAAAAATGAGCTAGAACTGTCTGTAGGATCAATAGAAAAAGGGAAAGGGAAAGTAGCAAACAAAACAACACCTGGGGAAAAAACCAACAAATAACATTTCTCAAACAAAAAAAAAAGAGTACTTCTGAAGACCTAGATTCTCAATTTGCAAGTAACCTCCCAGAAAAACCCACATCATGTTTGAGAGGGAAATAAGAAAAGAAACCCTGCTCCCCCTTGAGTAAATAGGAACAGGACAAAGTCTTCCACTAAGATTAAGATCTCAGCCTAGGTGATAGATTCATTTCTGTAGGTAATACATAAGTCTGTAACATAGCAACACACACTACCCCCCCACCCCCACCCACAATGACTAGTTTATTACAGTTTGAACTGGTGTAATTCTTAACATTCAACAGGAAAATGCTAGTTGAAGGAAGAAAGAAGGCACTGCCATCAGAGTTACCAAGCTGGGTGTTTGCTGGGTGCAGTATCTTACATGTCCTGATTTAAAGTTAGAACTTTGTGTAAAATGCAGGCTCTCAGGCTGTTCTGTGCTCATGGAATGCAGACCCCAAGCAAAATGAGCCACAATGAAGTCAGCAGCCAGAAGGAAACATCCATAATTTTAAATTAATAGTATTTTTATTTTTCCCCAGTGCTGCAGCACAGTAGTGGGACTGTGGGGTGTACATGTTTAAACTAGTGA
>VZRI01007808.1:2420275-2482829 GCA_013397515.1 Upupa epops | reverse complement strand
GGGGGGGGGGGCCTGAACTGCAGGGGCCCAAACCACACACCACTGGTGGTTCATGTGAATTAATTATGGTAAGCAAATTTTCTGATTTTTGCTATTCTTGTACCTGGGAAATTCTGGGGAAATCCTGAATCTTTTGGCATCACTAGCAAAACTCATTAATTTAAAGAGTCAATATTTATACCAAAACCAGATCCTCAGCACTTGGTTCCATATTCAAGACTCTGTTTTCAGGATGATGAAAATTAGGCTGAATTTAGAAGTCTTTATTCCTGTGTGATATTTATTCAATCCAGATGCCTCAAATTTCTTACAAATGCTTACGACAACTATTAATTAAGTGTTCGTATCATACAGGCTGTAATGGAGAGTTCAGATCTGCAGTCTGCCTCACATCTCAAGAAACATATTTTTTTAAAACCTCCTTCACCAAAAATGGAATCAAAGTAAAATACCGTAAAATACCATAAATTACAGTAAAATACAGTAAAATACGGCACATAGGTCCCATAAGCTATGGAACACAGAATCAGCCTGGAAATTTTCTACAGAGGAAATTAGAAGTAGTAGTGTCTTATATGACTTGTGCTGGGTAGTACTCAGGAATCTCACTGATGAATCAGGGCTTCATGAGAATCCTAACACAGTCTGAAGAGGTGCTGTCTCAGAGGTACCACAATTTAGAGATTACAGGGCTCTAAATATGAAAGTACTTGCTGAGGTGTGTTTCCTTTAGGAGCCAGTTAAGAAACGATATGTTCTTTCCAGTGACATAGCAGCCTACAGACCACAGCTTCTGCAGCACAGGCTTTTCACTGACCAAGCTGTGATGCTGAGGAGTCTTGAGTAACGTAAATATACTCTGAGATTAATAAATGGGGCTGACACATACCTTATTCACACCCTGATGCATTGTTTGTGCAATCTTTGGAAACAATTTGAACAATAACATTAAGTGTAGAGGCACAAGGAAGAAGTATGGACTGCAGACCACAGCCAAAGAGCAGACCTGATGACTGTTTTTATTTAAAAGAACAAGTAAATAAAATGACGAAGAAGACCCAACGTTATGCTCTTCAGATATTTATCAAAGTATAAATGCTGTGTGGAACGACCAAATCCCACTGTAAGCAGAAATAAATAAAGCTGTCTGACAGGATGTTGTCAGAAGGAAATAAATTCACTAGGAGTCTTCACTGTCCTTACTGCTAGTAGTGCTGTTAATTTTCCTAATACACACAACTGAGGAGTTCAACACTGACTTGAGCAGAGTGCTCTGATGCTCTGATTGATCTACTATGAGGGAAAGGGATAGTAAGTCTATTAGATTATTAATTAGTCAGTTTAATTGTAAAGCAAGCTATTCACAGTAAGAACATATTCACCTAAATTATAATAGTAATAATAAATGATATCCACCAATTCTTCAAACTCAGATAATAGCCCAAAGAAACTGAGGATATTACACAGTAATAAAACCCCACCACTGAAAAACCTTCTCATTTCCTCCCAGACCTTGGACCTCTCTTTGGAAATGTGGAAAAACACATTTCTGTAATGAAAGTCTTTTGTTACTACAGCGTGATTACATGATTCTGGTGGTACCACAAGCATGAGGTGGCTTTCATCACAGGCATGACAGTAATTCTTGTAATATTATTTTCCTTTAAGAAATTAAGATACTTCAGACATGTCATTGATTGGGCTGTCGTATCTGAAACCCTGTTGCTTCATCGAGGGACTTTTTGTTCCAATTCTTTAGGCATCGATTTTGTATTAAAAACCATAAAATTGCATAATTTATCCTAAGCTGACTCTTCACGCCATGAGTGATAATTTGGAAGGTTAATGGCTATTCAGCTGATTTGGTTGGGGTTTTTTTTTCTAATTTGCACAACTGAAACTCAGTCAATAAGCTGGTACACCAGCCTTGACTCAGCACACAACTATGTCTGTGTATCTTGGGTGTGACTCCACTAGAGTAAATCTGGTATCAAATTAAACCACAAGTGAGTGTGCAGGGTAGGATGCAGCACAGCAGCCACCAGGTACATTTTGGAAGGCTCCTTCCCTGATCCTCTGGAGGGTGCAATGCCCTTCAGCCTGGCAGTAGTATTTCCCATCCTCCCTAGATCCAGAGCATGGTGACAAGCCAAGCTTTCAATCCCAGAGGATGTCACAGGTGAAACGTCATGTGCACATGCAGAAGAGAAACCAGCAGACAGCATCCAAGCCTGAGGAGCTAAAAGGAATAAAAACCATGTGAAAGGTGAGAGACAGAGAAAAAAGAGATCTGCCAAGTCCTGCCTGCCTGGTGACAGACACTCTCAGATTTTGGTTTCATCTTTAAGCAGCTGTGAAAAACAAGTCCCCTCCCTCTGCTTTTGTGGCAATGCAGCGTTTGCTGCACATTCTGCTGGGACATGAAGAATCTTCCTCATTCACAGACCCGCAGCGGGACACCCGGGAAAAGCGGGATCCAATTAAGGTGGGGCCCAGCCTTACCCAGAACATCAGATTCGTGGGAGAGGCAATGACACTATCAAGCTCTTGCAAAATAATTAAGGAAACTGTTCTTTATATGAGAGGCCACTCCTGGCTGTCAGAAAATGAAAACGAAAAGCTCATTTAACAGCACAAGAAAGTGAAGTCTGGGCATGCCAGTGTACAAACTGTAATTACTTTAACTTAAACCTGTTTTGAAAGGTATAAAAAATTAAATAGGATCACAACTTTTCACTAAACTGTTGCTTAAATTGTGCCTGTTTTCTGGTCTCCGGTTGCTCAGGCCCAAGAAAATTTGGCACTAGAAATAACTCTCAAGAATATAGCTTTCTGCTTATAGAAAGGTTATATATGTTCCCCACAGAGAGCTGAACCTAGAGCTGACAGTGTGCTCTGTATTGTCATTAGACCGTCATCAGTGCTTGCACTGGGAACTGAAATCGGAAGATTAAGCCATTTCTTACTTTTTCTTTTATTTTTTATTGTTTTTATTTCATAAACTCCAGTGAACCATGTCCTTAAATGCACATGTGATTCACGTGCTTAAGGAAATAGAAATGGCTTAACATGTGTCTTGGGAAGGACAGAGCTGATAGGACTGATTAGAGTTTTACCACAGAACTGACACGAAAATGGATTCAAAAGCTCTTTTGAACTAAACCCAGCCATAATACAATCTCTGTCTACACCAAAACCTTCTGGCTTCATAACCAGCAAACTGGATTTTTATTACATACATTTCACCCCCAAATGTTAAGTGAACCCTTATACCATTTTTATTAGCTCTTCTGAAAACAACTCATAAAACCTTATTTATATGGTTCTGACATCCTTGGTACACACCAAGTGGTGACTGTAAACCACTCCAGTTATATTAACATAACTTCACTGATGACTCTTCATTTTGGGAAGCAGGCAGTCAGCTAAGTCCAGTTGTGCAATACTAATTCAGCAAGCTGCAAAAACTGCCCGTGTAGGCAAGCCCACATGACTTTCAGTCCTGATATATAATCCCTGGGTCTTGGCAAGCAGCATTTCTGGGGAAAAGGATTCCTTTCTGTGAAGCTTCTCTTATTTCCTTCTTGCTTTAAAGTGTCTAAAGTAAAAGTTTCTCATCAATGACTGCATGGATTAATTAATATTAATCACTTATTAGTAAAAACATTATTAATTGGGAAGCTACAGCCAGTCTCAGTACTTTTTCTCCAAAGCAAATTTACCAGTACCCTGCAGAGGTTTGTGTTGGCACAGCACGGTGTGGGTCAGTGGGAAAACACAATGAAATGAGGGGACAACAGGGTACCCTAAAAGGATAGTATGATGATTCATCTATTCAGGCCAAACCTGCCTCAAGTTTTAGGGGGTCTTCAAAAGACAGCAGGCACAGGCTCAGCTGTATTCCCGTGCCAAACTGTCCCCGCATACGTAAAGAGCAGGATGAAAACATTTGGAGAGCGACCACAGTGCCAATATGTGGCCAGAGGAGAGTGAGTAACAGCCTCAGGCATGAAGTAAGGAGCTGGGTCCACCAGCTCAGCCACAACCAGAGCAGTCACAACCTGAGGTTCTTTCCTTTTCTTCCAGCCCTCTCACTCCCCTACCAACACATAGAGAAAAGTCAGTATTAAAACTGGAGGCTGTTAGGCAGCTTAGCTAAATTTATGTCCATACTGTACTGCTTCCTAAAGGGAACAGCGTTTCTATCGGAAGGCTGTTGGTTTACATCTATCATTCTCTTTTCCAGGCTGTACAATGGTAAACACCTGTTCATTTAGCAGCTGATGGAAGACATAATAGCTGGGTAACTGTAAATAGTCAGCAGCTGTAAACCTTGATGCAAATCATACCTAAATGATGGAAAGAGCTGACAGAGTCTATTATGCATCCTGCAAGCAATGCCTCTCCACTCTTGTGGCATTTCATTTTTCCTGAGCAGTGACAAGCCTGGTTTTGCTCACATGAGGGGCTGGAAGTACATTCTTCATTAGATCTGAGAATCTGTAACACCTTGCTCTTGTGGTTAAAGTTTTAAAGTGATCTTCTGATAAGAATTATTGTGCTCTGGCTCCTGTCCCAGCTCCGCTAAGGGGAGAGGCTGAGAGATATATTTCAAGTTTCAATGCTAGAAAACTAGCTGCTGGTGGAGGAGGGTGAATCTGTTTGTTGTAACTGAAAATGACACCAATTTCAAAAATATCCATAATAACTCCTTTTAGCAAAACATTTTTTAAAATGGATGAATGAAAGCAAACTACTTCTCCCATGAGTGTTTTTGGAGCAGTGCTTACTGTGCTGAAACAGGGAACAGGTTTAACTGAAACACAAACGCANATTTTCATAGCCATTAGGAAGTAGCACGGTTTAACAGACAAATCTCTGGAGCAGAGTTCAGGAAGCTGTAGCTGCATCAGTGCTATTAAGTCATGCCCCACTCCCCAGGAAAGGTTCCTTGGGGTGCTCATGATGAGGGGTACAAGGATGCATTGGATGTGCATGCTGGCTGACTGACATTTATCTGAGCTATCAGCCTTGGATCCTGAAGCCAACAGTTGCTGGCAGGTTTTGTGGTGCAGAGTAACGTTTTACTACTGAGGGTCAAATGTGTTTTCCAAGCATAGTTGTGCCAGTGGTGTTTGTCCTTCCACACCAGAGCCATTGGAGTTCACTTCTATCAAACTCCTCATCGATGAGAGGAAACTGGTGTGGCATCACCAGGACACACTGGGTGGAGTTCACACATGAAGGAACAGTGACATTTGGCCATTGTTGCTCCCAGGGAAGCCATTCAGGGTCTGATCTGCCACTGGGAATGGTGGCACCACCTCTCCTGGTCTTTCCATGCCTGTGCTCACAGATGCCAGACCAGGGAGCTGATGTGTCCAGTGGTGAGCAGACACCAGGAGGAATAATGCTAAGTTAAAGCTATTGTAAAATCACAGCCCAAGGGTTTATGCTTACATGAAAAATACCACCCTAAAATGTCATAACCTGATTTGGCATTACTCTCTTCTTCTGAGGGCCCAGTGTCCTCTAAATTCTTTAAGAAAATAACCAAATTCATTGAAACTCAGCATTATAGGCTGAGCATGTCTCTGCATCATTCATTGCCCAGATAAAATATTTATGAACAGGGATTTCATTAGTGCATTATCTGCTTTTAAAAAGTCTTAATTTTAAGAAAGAAACCCATTAATTAGGAAATTAAATTTTTAAGCACGCTTCTTTAGCAATGACTGTTAAAATCTGGATAATTTTATCTCTTAAACATCAATACAATATTATCCGTGGCAACAAAGTGCCTGTAAAGCACAATCACTAGCAAAACATTGTTTGCAAATATTTGTATACACTAAATATTATTTAAGTACCGGTTAATGAATTCAATGTCAGAAAATAATGTCACATGTTATAAGTTACTGAGTCGCCTAACATCTTTAAGCTGCAGGTCTTCTTTCTGTCCCCCTCTTCCTCCTACTCCAGTAGCGTCAAATTGCATTGAAGTCAATTAAGAACTGCTCATTTATTATACACACCTTGTTAAAGCAAAGGGATAATTGAATACTAAGATTCTCTTTCCTTCGTGTCTATGATTTAAAGTAACACGATAGGTAATAAGGATTTTTGAGATTAGATGGCTTATAAATAGATGTGTAGGATTCTTTTTTAAAGGCCCCATTGTAATAAGGCCCATTTCTTTGATTTTAACTATTGAAGTGTGCATTAACCTGCGAGGTTGATGTTGCAGGGACAGGGGATTAAGCTCTTTTTTTGAATTTCTGTAAGTGAAAGGTTTTATTGGAGGAGGAGAACAAGGAGGGTGGCAAAGGCAAAAAGACAGCTGGGGAATGAATGATGAGCAGAGCCCTTTGTGCCACCATTTGGTTTTAACACTGAGATTGCTGTGAAATGGTGGTTCTTGCGAGCAGTGGCAGCACAGAAACATCCCAGCTGTGATCCCTTCTGGTTAAGCAAGGTGGTGTAAAAGAAGAGAAAAAGGAATCTCTAAAACATCTTTCTGACAATTCTGGCTTTTGATGATTATGAACACAGAATGAAAACCAAAATCCTGTCTCACATACCTGCCTGCTTCTGTCCACCCTGTTACCGCAGTGTTACCAAAAGGACCTAGGGTGAACTGTTAAAACATGTGTGGTGTTGCAACACCCAAACCTGGAGTCCATTTGACAACCTGAAGTTATCAAATAATTAAATTTAAGGGATTCTAGACCCAGTCAGATAGACTCAGGGGAAAAAAGTTCAATTTGACTGGCCTGCAAGCAAATGAAAAGTCCTGGTAGCCTTATCCACCATGATGGAGGGAGCTGCATGTGGCCAGTTTGTCTCTGGATATGCATGAGGAAGTCTCCCTTTTACGAACAACTCCTGTTTCATAAGTATCATTTGCCAGAAAAGGAGAAGGACTTTAGACAAAAAGTATAGGCGCTTCTTCCCCTCTGCTCCCCCCCTCCCACGTCCCCGAGCCTGTTTTCGTACCACTTCGTTTCAGATCACTTTGCTGTACCAGCAAAAATGCCAATGGTCACTTTTCTCCTCGCAAAGAATGTACACAGCGATCAGATAAAGCAAGGTTCATACTACTGAAATTTGCACCCATAAATTATAGTTCAGACAAGAAAGCCTTGCCCAAGCCACGCAGAAAAACATCTCCTTAAATGTTCCTTCCTTGTAAGCACAAGCCGCCTAGTTCATTCAAGGTGACTCACTGAAATACATATTTAAGGCCAAATGCCATTCCCCTGCTATTTATTAGCTGAACACAAAGTCCCCAAACAGAATGGGAAAGCCACAATCCCAATCTCGAGGAGTTTGCAATGCAGTCACGACAGATGTATTCTGCTGTTTCGGAGAGAGAGAGAGATTTACTCCAGAGGCTTCACATTATGAATTCTCAGGTGTAATAAAAAAACCCACCAAACAAACTCTTGAAGAGCAGTTACCGGACCACATACCAGCTGTCTGCTAAAGTTAAATACGCTGGGTGTTTTCTGAACCAATACGAAGCAATTAGACTCGATTGTGGTTTAATGATTCTCCAAATGCCTTTTTCGTTCGGTTCCTTTGTCCTGAGGGTGCTTCCTATCACATCGGACCCAACCGAGGGCGGATGATAAAGTGCACATGTTTGATTGGGAGGTTTGAATAAGAATTCATTCCTAACAGCTTTTCCCCCTCAAGGAACTAGTGGTCTGAAATAAATAACTAAATAAATAAATAAGCAAACAATTAAGAAACTGCCTCTGTCCCACTTCCTTGAAGAAAGCAGGGTTGCTTTTCCCCACCACCACCACCTCTTTTCTTTGTTTTCTTTTGTTTCTTATTTTATTTTTATTTCGCTGCTTTTCCCCTGGGTCTCTTCTCCCAGACAGCCCCTCCTGGGCCGGGGGGGTAGCTCAGTGTATTAAAGGTTTCAGATGCTGATGTTTAAATGTTTTCAGCGAATATGTTAATTACAGTGGACAAGCCTTTAGCACTCTGCTGAAACAGCAGCCTGAACATTGTGTATTTAGCAGATCCTATAAGGTGATGACAGCTCACAAGGAGTTGATAAACGCCATTCCTCAGGAAGATAAATGTAAACCAAACCAAAAACCTCTGGCAATTTATTCACGAATCCAATTATTTTACAATGACGTCTTAAATTTAGGGGATTGTGGGTTTTCAAAAGCAGTAAGAAAACTCGAGCTTGGCTTTTATTTAGACGCATTGATGAAAACGTGATACAAAATGCAAAACTGAAAACAAAAGAAGGTTAGTAGGAAGACATTAATATTCTCGACTTGTATGGGTCCCAGCTCCCTGCTGCGATGACTTCACATGCTCATGGTAATAACTGACTCCAACTAAGTAAGAACTGCAGAGCAAATCCCTGTCTTTTTCAAAGTTAATATCTGTAAAAGATTAGAAGGAGTGGATGGATTTCAGAGCTTATCTAGCCAGAGGGCTACAGCATCATTACCCTGAGCACACCCACATGAATGTGGACTCAGCTCTGTTGGGACCTCCAGCCCAGATACCCCACAGCTAGCTGTGGGTTTGGGGCAGCCACCTGGCTTACAGGTGTCAGACCTTGACACACACAGGAGCCACCAGACGAGCAACCCAGTGATTTTAAACAAAACTTAACGATCCTGTGCTACTGCAAAAGCAGCAGTTGCCCAAATGTGTGTATATCCTCTCATTTTCCAGTTGTACAGTCACTGGGGAGCTGGTGAAAACACAGATTGGATCTTCATTGCATGGATCACAGCATCTCCATGCAAATCTCTGGTCCTCAGGAACTTTTGATGGGCTTGGGGCATTACCTGGAGAATGTAGTTCTGTGAACTATTTTGGCAGCTTGGTACAGGACCATAATTCTGCTTAAACATACTTCAGGAATATCATGCACCTCTTACAGATAGATTCTTGTATAATTTTACATCTTATTTATTCTTTTAAAAAACAGACAACTTATATTTTACTAGCAGACTAAAATGTGCCTTAGTGGTTTATCCTTTGGGAGATACATAAACTTTGGTCATGAGAATGCTAGGTAGAATTCTCTGCTAACTTTGGCAAATGCCATATGTGGGAGCCATGCAACGGAAGCTGCTGACATACACACCATGGAAAAAAAAGAAGAAAAGAAAAAGGACGGTCACTCCCGCTGCTTTCTTTTTGGACATAACTGCATGTAAACACAGCGAGACAAAAGCCCAGCACAGGCACTGGAAGGTGTTTGGTCAGTTGGGCTGTGTAATACCATTGGCACATACAGATCTGCTTTTTTTTTGCTTCTTTCCTTTCTTCTCCAGTGTTCATGCACTAAAGTGCTCATAGGTTTTTGCATACCTGAATCACATAAGCTAAATATTTGCTGTGCACATACAATGTGGGTCAGTGCGGGATCAAAAAGTTAAGGGCCTCAATTCAGAGCTCTGCTTTGTGAATCCTGAAGTTCAGTGAAGTGATATTTTTTGGCACTAGTTCTAAAAGAGTAAACCTTTGGATTTTGTGTTTTCAGGAATATCTCCCTTAGCAAAAAAAAACCCAAACCTGCACCATGAAGAAAATGGGCTGCTTCTCATGATCGCTGTTCTCAGCTGTAAGGACAGCTGTGTTTTGGGATAGCAAGGAAAAACTACTGGGATAGCAGAACCTGAAGCAGTGAATAAATAACACAAGTAATAGTGACCCAAGATATACATAGGCATGCCTTGAGTGTCATGACAACCCAGTGTTCTGCTGTAGCTTTGATGACAACAAAGAAATTGCATTATGAATAAATCCATTCCTCTGGAAGGACAGATCCTCAACCTGCTTTGTAAACACTGGGATGGTCCATTCGTATATACAATACACCATCTCATAATTACACAAAAAGTTCTCAAATTCATCCTTAGCTGTTTTTTTACTACTAAAGTATCAGCTACATCTGTCTATCAGAGTCTGCTGGGAAAGGGTAGTGGTGTGTGAAGCTGTAGGCTGCTCTGTGCTTTGAACAGGTAGGGCTGGCTGTTATCCCAGCTGGGTGACTGAGAGAGCACATAAAAGAAAACCTGCCGTAACTCACGGATGAGGCCCTGAATACTCTTGCAGTGCTGTCCCAGCCACGTACTGCAGCTAAAACATGGTTTTTCTTTACTCCACAAATTAACAAGTATATTTAATTTTTGTATGATTATGCAAGCACAGAAGTGCTCATGCATCTGCCACACGAGGCTCCTACAGCAGAAGTTCTATCTTAATTGATTAATTTAATCAGATTTTCTGTTGACAAAGCACCAGATCTGCTAAGGCAGAAATTTCTCATTCTGATTTCAAGAAGGAGCATGTGACAAGGGAATCACTCGCTCTGCGTAGTTTCAAATTCTTTCATACCAGCCTCCCCCCTTGATCAGCTCTACTGGAGATTTGAAAAAGGTTCCATGCTCATGGGTTTGATTCATACAGATTTGGGACACATGTAATAGTGTGAAAGTATTTAGAGAAATTCAGTACTTTTGTTTTTTTAAATCAGCATCCTAATGACTCATATGGAGTGTTTGCACACAACAAGTTCACACAAAAATCCCTCAAGCAATGACTTACGGTAAAAAACGTTTAGGATATGTGTCAACTACTGTAGAATGGGAGCATTATAATTCATTAAAAGCTATTTGGCAACAGTGCAATACTTCTGACTAAGAAATACTTCCTATTATCTCACATATTTTGGGGTGCTTTCATTGGAAAAATTTGAAACCTACTGTCATCCACTGCATCTGCCTACAGAAGGGAAATTTCATCATTCCTGCTGACATCACCATTTGTTCAGCTGCAAGCATGGACGGTGGCGGTCTGTTTAACCAAAGCTCCACTGAATTTCAGCATTTTTATTCTGCACAGTTTAGCTGCTGACGTTGGCCACAGGCAGCAGAGGCCAGTTCCTCAAAAGGTGTGACACAGAGTCTATTCAATGCAGCAGTTTTATCAAGGAAGTTGGCAGTGCCAGCGTGACTGAGGTAGAAACACTAAGCACAGCCTGTCTGGTTTTCTCTCAAGATCACGAATTAATTCAGTACTACAGAACGGAGCAGAGACTTCCTATCTGCAGTTACAAACCCAGTGGAATAGACTATTTCTAACTAGTTTTAGTCGGCATATTCCAAGTGCAGTTTCTGTATTCTGATCAAAGCAGTGTCTCCCAAATTCCAACTCAATATTTTGTCCTACTCAGGGCACATAACTGCTTTCTAATTAGCCACCCTACTTCTTGGAGTATTATAACACCCACATTCTCTTTAGTTGAGAGCATCCTATTGTCTGATGGTTGAATTTCCCCCTACAGATTAACACTTCAAACATATGAGACTTAGAGTAAACTTCAACATTTATGCCATGATTTATATTACAGCTACTTTAATTGCAATGTTAGTATGAACAGCAACAGGCAAACAGCAACATAAGCATCACAGTTGTAAATAGTACATCACTTCAAATAAAAACGTGTTACATATTAGTGTCTGAAAACACCCATACATCAAAATGGTTTTTAGCCCAACTGTCCCTTCAAAATATTCCTCGAAAAAGCTTAGTTTCTAACTCAGAAGGGTATGTTACTTTTGTTTGCTGCAAGTGCTGTATCAAATACTGTGGCTGTTTAGATCTTAGGTCATGGAAAGAAGAGAAAAGAAGATATTAACATATCAATGAAACACTCTCCTCAGGAGCCATGGAGTGGGAACAATATTTGCATCTACAGTTTGTTAACAGCACAGGCAAAACTGCTAGTGAAAATTCTTAAATTAGGGTTTAATGTGATGGTCTCTGTTTTCAAAAGAGAAACAAAAAAACACCACAAAACCCGTGTGCTCAGAAGCTGCTTGTTCTTTGTAAATATCACCATAAATCACCAGTGAGGACCTGAACACTTTTTGATTAGGTAGAGAACAAACTCCTTTAACAAATGAATCCAGAACTGCCTTGTTGAAATCTTCTCAGGCTCATGGTTAGGAAAATCACACAGCTAATAAAAAACCAGAATTACTTATAATGCAGCAAGTTTATTAGATGTATAGGTATTAGATTTTTATATAGCATATTTATAATTCTTCATAATTCAGATGCAGTACATTCGTTGCATTATTTGTCTGAAAAAATTACTACTTCATATAGATACAGAAATGATCATATCATCACCAACCCGGCTTTCACTCAAGGCTTTGTGCAGGCTGATCTAGTGAGAGGTGTCTCTGCCAATGGTAGGGAGGTTGAAGTCTAGATGATCTTTAAGGTCCCTTCCAATCTAAACCATTCATCAATTCTATGTTGAATAAGACCTCATAAGATCAGCAACTTCTCCTTAATGCTGCTAATCTAACTTGTGGGATGTTCAAAGATGTTGCAGAAGGTCCCATCAATAGCGGATTTGTTTTCTCACTCACATCTGTTAATAGTGTCCTATGCCTTGGAGTTTGAGAGGCTCTAATTGCTTTTCTTGCCCTGTCTGATGTACCTGTGGCTATTTCTGATACACTTTTTTTTTTTTTGGCTTCAAGAATGTCTTGTGAAAATGAGTTCCATGGAATATTTGTACTGCAAAAAGCATTTCCTTTAGCCACTTTAAACGTCACACATCTCTTCGCCACCTTTATTTATGAAGTACTTCTTGCTGAAATAAGATTGAGCGCAGTATCCTGGGTGACATCACACCATTAACATTTTATACTTTATGTTCTATCATACTCCTCCTATGGCCTAATATTTTAAGAAAGAAATTGAAATCCTGACAGAATGCTGAAGAGAGATCCCATTAAACTGTTCTCAATAATGCTTAGGTGTTTTCCCACGCTTGCAGAGCTCACTGTTAAAAACAGACATTTTCTTTGGAACCATATGTCAATGGGGTTGTTATGGCGTTATCCAACCTTAGTCATATTTAAGAAAATGAAAAAAAAAAACCATCAAGACATTGGAGGGTTTTCCTAAAAGGGGACTGTTTTCAGCTTCCCAAATATTATCCTCTCCTTAGGACCAAAAAGCAGCAAAGGCTGAAGGCAATTCAGTATTTCCAAAATTATTGAGGAAAATGAATAGGAATTAGGGGGCTGTGTATAGCAAATAATTTGTGAAACCCCTTTACTTTTTGCAGTGATAACTCAATTTTATGTAGTGCTGAAAACACAAAGTAAGAACTGAGCTAAAATTTTAATTCAAACTATGAGTTCAGGGCCCAGTTTTCAGAGATGAGCACCTTTAGATTCTACAAAAGCCACTCTGGGCTATAGCACTTCATAAAAATCAGTCCCTATGTTGTTTATTTAAATTATTTTAAAAAGCTTTTCTTTGCTTTAGTCTACTAACAACTAATTAAACTGCCTCCAGATTAGGAGGCTGCGCCAAGAATTACAGGATATGCCACATGCTTTCTCAAGGCAAATATTTACAGTTGTTTGTTGAGTTTATGTCTTTGACATCTATCTTCTACACTTAGGCCATTAAAAAATGCAACATCACAAAAATCACCACATGACATTATGTGAAAGATTTGCTTTTTGAAAAGCAAGATGTATGCGAGGCCAGCTTGCAAATTGTTTTGCAGATGCTATTTCTATAATGCTGGCATGGCTCCTTTTAGCAAGGGGGGTTGGTGGTGGTGGGGGAGAGAGAAACATAAAAGACTTAGATCAAAGATTCTTTTTTGGTAGGCAAAGGCTTCTGGCTTCTTTTTCCTAATAGAAAAAGTTTGTGATATCAGAGGAGACCGCACATCAAGCAGGGTTATGCAGCCCAGCTTTCTCATTCTCTTTATTTGTGCTTTGTGCTTGCTGCCGCTCCCTTGTCACTGCGCTGGTGTTTCACGGGGGCCTCTGCGGGATTTAAAGAACACAAGCGCAAAACACAGTAGAAATAAAGATTTCTAGTAATTTGTTTATCATTCCTGTTAAACTAGCCATATGACTGACTGTCCTCCCTAAAACTAATCCAGTGAAAGGCTCCGATGGCTTTGTGATGCTTTCAGTAATCACAAGCCTTTATGCCTAGCCGTGGCAGGGCTAATGCACCCCTGTGTGGGAAAAAGCAGATCCTCAGAGCACTGCCCTGCCTTCCTAAAATCACATGCGTCTCTTATTTCAACAGAAGTCACAAACATCTTGCTCCTTTGAAAGAATCGTACAGTGATGCAAACAGGAATTTCAGGTAAACAGACGCAAGGCTGTCCAGAGCACTCCTCCTTGCCTCAGCTCTGCAGCCAGTTGAGTTTAGGATAAAGCTCCCATTTTCTCAGTGGTCAGTGCCTAGTGTCGAGACGTCTGGTCGAGGCACAGACCTAGTGCTTTCCCAATACACAGCATGACCAGATCGAGCAGTTCCCAGCATCCCTGAGCAGCTCCCGATGAAGGTAGCAGCTCCACAAACTGTGGGGGGGCACACACGGTATGTGCCTCTTCCAGACAGCTCAGCAAATGGAGTTTGTCAAATTACTAAATACATTATGGACTTCAAAAGCTCTTGATTGGAAGATAGTGACAACGAGGGACACCTTGCAAACAAATAATCTAACACTGTAGACCTGTTTCAGATCTGAAAGAAATGTAGAGAAGATTTTTCTCTCCCTCACCCGCATGGTTTTCTGGAAAAGGTCTTTGAACTTCTTTATCTGAGCACTTATATTTTTACTACAGGAAATTAAGAGACTGAATGATGTGCTATTCAACTGTAGATCCATGGACCTGAAATGAAGCCATAATAAAACATTTTAATATTGAAATGAAAACCATAAGCTTGACTTTCTCCTATGGTGCCCTGTGCACTATACAGGAGTACAGAGTAGGAGCCAACAGTTGCTCCTTGGTTGTGTTTCATCAATAAGTCTTTAGACAGCTTACATGCTGCTTTAAATTATAATACCGGCCGTGGAGTTTCTAAGAGCAGATCTCCATTACAGAACAGAAGGCAGCTCAGGGATGCCTGGCCAGTGCATGCCTATGCCAAAGTGGGACACTTTGGTGGTTCACCACTGGCTCATCTGCATGTGCGCTCATATGCAGGTCTGGTCTAGAAGCTCAAACCTGTGTCCCAGTCCATTAATTTACTTTGCCTCCACCTACCACAGTAAGAAGAGACACTGAGAAGGTCTGAGATGTAGATTTTGGTCCATCCTCCACAAGGATAAAGTCAAGCAATGAGATTTGGCAAGAGAGCGTTGTTTCAAGGATTTATTTTTGCACTGAATATCACTACTTGGAAGAACAAATGCAGACTCTTGGTTTCATGCTGCTGCTGCTAGCTGAGCTGGCACAGAAAAACAGTTGAGAACTGTAAGCATTAGTCAAAGAAATCAAGCTAATGCTCTAATCAAGTACAGCTAAAATGTGTAATGTCCAATAAAAGACAATCAGCATAATTGGAAGGCTGCCAAACAATGGAACAATACAAATTTAGTTTTCCAGGGAGGGCCTCTCACATTAAACTAAAGCATCAACAAAGGCTGCAGTCTGATGCTGCAGCTCACCCAGTCCAATGGCTGGCTCCACAGAGCTCCCTTCCCCTCCCCTGTGCCAGCTCCTTTGAGTGCAGAGATCTGGTTCAGGGAGCTAAATCAGCCAAATACTAACAATTATTTCCTGACACTCAGGCTCCATGAAAAGACAGATTTTCAGTGCCAACACAGGGAAGCAGCAAGATGCACAGAGGAGGAAAACTTTATCATGAGATTTGGGACACTTTGGTGTTCTGGCTAAGGCAGAGAGAAGTGAAGCATCCTGCCTGTCCTTTGCCCAGCAAACCAGAGCAGGGTTTGCAACAGAACAGGCCACAGCATGTGTGCAACAGCATAGCAAATTTACACAAACTGCTTTGAATTTATAACTGAATTGCAGTTGTAAATCTGAATAACTATCAGTAGAAGCAAAAGCTCACGTCTGGACTTCCAGAACAGTTCTCCAGTGGGTCATTTACTTCTGGCTTCTTGGGCTGCCTGATCTCCAAGGGAGTGTTTGGAGTCACACTAACATTTAAATAATGATCTGCTTCCAGTATTCAAATACAGAACTTCACATGATCTTTCAAAGTCTGAACAAGCCACTCCACGAGTTCTCTGCCAAATAAATCAGGTGTGCATCTGTAAACTGTGTCCCATTTATTCATTAATTAAGACTGTAATGGAAACACAGGGGAACTCATGTGATTCAGGGTGTTAGACTAGATGGCCTCCTCTGATCCCTTCCAATTTGAATTATCCTACAGCCTTATGATCCCATTAGAGTGATTTTCTCCCCCTTTGTTCAGAGCAGCGATTTGGGACAGAAACTATTCACCTGCAATCCTGGAGAAAATAGCTCTTCCACCCTCCTCATGCAAGTCAATGAGGCATACAGTGGTGAGCCTGGAGGGGAAAATAACCCAAATATTTTCTTCAGACACTGTTTGCCAGGCATGGCTAGCTAAATGGGACACCTTCCTCCAGCTCCTCACTCCTCACAGAACATCCCTCACTTTGCCTTTCAGATCAAATCTCTGCTCAGAGATCCATTCCATATTTATATGTCAAATCTTCAGGCAGCCCTTTCCTTATTTCTCTATTAAAATGGAACAAGGGTAAACAGGGATACCACAGCATTTAGACCATTTTATGCCACTTAAGAGTCAGACAATAACAGTTCCAAACACCTGGGACAAGTCTGGCACTCTACAAGGAAATAGTTACCTGGGCACATTACACCAGAAATGTAAATACAGGTGATGCAATGACAGAGCGGGACAACTATCCCTCATGTGAAAGTCCATTCTTCTGCTCACATGGTATTGGAGAGGGTACACACTATCACTACTGTAAGTGTTGGTCACTCAGAAGGGTAACAGCACTAGATTTGTCAAACAAACCTTGATAACAAGGGCAGGCTGTACACCCTGCCCTGCTGTACTCTCACCCTGCTCTACACCCCCCACCCCCTCCATACGCACTTGCATCCTGTGCCCCAGAGACAGTTGGGTGTGAGAAAGCAACATGGGAGACTGATTAGCACTGAAAGATGATACCCAAAGAGGGCAGAAACAAGACATGGAGAAGTGATACAGAAAAGAGACAAGGAAATAGAAGAAGAAAAAAGCCCTACACCAACAAGCAACAGAAAACACAAAGGCTGTTTTTCTGTTACTCAAATCTGAAGTGAAAGATTTTTTTCTTGTTCTATGTGATCTTTGCCTTCTTTTACACCTCTGCCATCATTTATGGTGTCCAGAGCTCACAAAGTTATGGTCACAAGCTGAGAGGATGCACAGGACAGGAGGACAGGGACTGTTTGCTTTGCTGCAGCACCTGCAGCAGTCTGCTCCTGGTTTGTGCCCATCAATTAAAAAAAGGCAAAGAACAGGCACATCTATTGAAAGAGTTGATAGTACAGCATCTTTGTCACTTAATCAGAAACAACTCACCCACCTGTAACATTTGACTTTACATTTACATGTAAAAGAATATTAAATATAGAGCAACAAAGCCCTATTAGAACAAATAAGCCTGAGGAGACAAAAAAAAGAGGAAGTGAAAGGCTTAAAAAATAAAATTAAGACTGAAACAACATTGGGCTCTGACAGGTGCCAATTTTTGCTTTGGAAATGAGAACTTGTCTGTCAGAAGCTCCTTACACATAAATGAAACCAAAGACTTGTTAAGGTGGGTGACCTGTTGTCAGCCTTCCACTGTTCCCAAACCTCTAACCAAGAAGTTCCCAAGTGTAGCCCCCTCAGAAGTTTTCTCTGAAGGCCATAATGGCTTTGGACCACAAGAGCAGAAGAACGTGGTGCTCTGCTTGTTTGTGTGACTGCAACAAGTCTCCTTCCCAGATGTCTCCTCTCACACAGCAGAAAAAAGTGTCTCTGGGCCATGAGCACCTCTGTGACTACAAGAGGAGAGAATAATTTCCTTGGTGTATCTCTTCCCTGTTCATCATTAGCAGATGTGAATTTCTGTTTGGTTTATAACTTATGTTATGATAGGCCGTTAAAGCCCTGAATTTGATCAATTAGACTTGTTCCATAGCCCACATCGTTGACAATCCAGGTAAATGACTTGCAGAGAAATTCAGGTGGCAAAAGAAGACCTCAACTATAGGAACCAGGAATAGGAAACAACCTTCCTCAAATCCTCTAGATTACATCACATCTGCGTGCAGCTTGCATGGACCAAACACTGCTGGACTCTCACATCATATTGGAGCACCTACAGGTAGTCATCAAGTATTTACAGCTTCAGCCAGACTTCTGTGCATGGGAGCAGAATGTCAGGCAGTAGAGTGAGTTAATTCATTCAGGAGCTCAACTCTTCAAAATTTGGGGAATGCTTCTCAATTCAGCAGCAGCACATCTCAATTCACACGTATTTGAAGCCTCTTCCTGAGTTATTTGGGTTATCAGAAGCCCATTGACCTTTCCTAAAGCACCTCTAAATCTATCAGCAGGACTCAAGAACAGAATGATGAGGATTATGACAGTTATAAGGCAGAAGTTGTCTTTTTTCATGGGTACTGGCAAGATACATGAATTTTTAATTAAAAACATAATCTTGCTACTTTTATTTAGAGCTGCCATTTCTAGTCAAGAATGTGTTCTGATAGCTGCAGACTTAATGGGGTAATAGTATCACAATAGCCAAGGAGACCAAACTGTAACAGTAAAGAGGGAAGGGATTTTTTGCCCAAATAACAAAGAACAAATGGTGTGAATTTTGTTAAACACTTTAAAAAAGGTTATCTGCCTGTGTGTTAATGATGGGGTATTCTGGCTATGTCCAAACTGTCCTTCAAGGAATGCAAGACATTACAATAAACATTTTTGTGTTTCTTACAGAGGACAAAAGCTCTGATGCTATTAATAAACAAAACACAACAACAACAACAAAAAACCCCACACAAAAGAGAAGACATTAAAAGCAAAATATTCATTACAAACAAACATGACTAAAGCTCACTGATCCTCTGCTTGCTAACTGCCGCTCTGTATGCCTTTTCAATTCCAAAGATTAAAAATATAAAAGAATTCACAAGTTTGCTGAAGTCTGTGCTGTCTTTTCATTACAAATCTCCTGAACAAACCCCCTTCTTTACCCCTCATCTCTACTTAGGAAGTTTTCTGAGGTTATTTCTAGGAAAAAGAAACTAGGAAATTGCAATATCTGCTGTTGTTTCAGTACTGAGATTGGGTTTTTTTCTTCTCATGTGGTCATCCAGAGATGACTGGAATGTACAGGAACAACTCAAATACTCAGAAGAACAAAGCTCAAAAATAATGTTTCAAAAGCATCCCCCACCCCCCCCAAAAAAAAAGAAAAAGAAAAAGAAAAAAAAAAGCAAGCCTGGTAATTTTTCCTAATTCCTTCTGCCACGAAATAGAAATGCTTTCTGGTTCATTGAGCAAATTGGTGGGTGTGAATTCCAGAAATTCAGATATCCTCACAAAGGCCGCATTATGACCCAACAGGTTACGTGTTCAGAATTCTGGCTGAGTGCCATTTTGTTAATAAATACAAGTGTTGAATTCAGCTGGATTTAAAGATTGTGCTCCTTGCTTGAGCAAGTCTGAAAGTGCCCGAGTTGTAAACTTATCGTTGTAGTTTGTGCTTTGAGACACCATCACAGATAAAGACTGTCTGATCCTGCAAAGAGAATCAGATGGGCAGGTCTCACACTGAGCCCAGCTGACTTCTGTGCCCTAAACCTGTGGTTTTGTGAGTGGAACTATAAACAGATTGCACTACCTGTAACAAATGAAACTTTTGAGATAAACTATAAAACCTATCTGGATCTTAATTTTTTAAATTAGAATTTTACAGCAGCAAAATCCACTGTTCTAGAACAGAGCTAAACCTGGGGGTTTTTTTTTTGGTTCTCTGTGTTGTGCTTCATTAAAAACCAAATCCTTAACAGAATAGATTAGAATTCACATCAACATCAATCATCTGAAACTTCAATAAAACCCTCCTAAGAGTTTTTTTTTTCTAGTTCTGTTTGTTTGTTTTCCGTTAAAGTGCAGTTGCTTGCTCTAAAAAAATAGTCTTGTGTATCTTAATCACACAGGAAAACATTCGCATTTTCTGTTATACCGTTGCAGTTACCAAAGCCGAACAATTCCAGGCAAGTGATTTGTTTTCCTGTCTGCTCCAGTTCATAAAAATCCCCTGAATTACTCAAAATATATTTGCTATTAAAAATTAGTCTGTAAGTACTATTTGCAATTAGTGGTTAATAACTAGGCAGATCTTTTCCCTGTGTGCAGAATTACCAGATCCATGTTACAGATTAAAACCAGAGGCACACAAAGGCATCTAACCCTGCTTAAGCACAGGCATACCGGGATTTTCAGCGTGCAGGTGCACAGACATCCATATGTATTTATGCCCGCACTCAGGTTTTATCAATGCCAGTTCCTACATATGCAAGGCTGTTAACAACTCGAGCTTTGTTTTTAATTTTTGTTTTTAAACAAGAGTAAGTGCCAAGGAACTGCCATCACTTAGGTAGCCTAGAGGCAATACCTCCTTCATTGTACTTCTTGGTTCTTCTAAGTGCTTTATACTCCCTTTCACCCCGAAACATTTTGAACTGCGCTGGTATCAGCAAGGAAGAGAAATGTTTGTCTCTCCCCCCATCAGTTCGGGTACAGACAGAGCCTCCCAGTCAAGCGAAAAGCCTTGTTTCATGAGAAAAACAATTATTTGATTTGAAATGACTCAACCAAGAATTCTATTCTGAATGGCTTCAGGGAAAGCTGTTCATAAAATCTCTTTATTAGCAAAGATAGTTTATTATTGGCATAGCGCAATAAAAGAACAAATACACCGGGACCATCACTGTGTGTGAGAGAGATCCTTGCTGATCAGGTGCTGAATGCTCTGACCTCTGGATTAAAGCATCTTCATCACAGCACATCTCCCTGTGGAAAGATGAACTGTATCTTTACAACCTCTAATAGCAAGAAGTAGACAGGCACCTAGTGGGAAATGCAGAAAATTCCTACTTTTCTTTACCCTTGAAATGCTTAAATATAACAAGGAAAAGAGATACTGAGATCCCCTAGAGCAGACCACAGTGATTCCCCTATGCTGACAGGCCCCAGGAGTAGGGGTGCTAGTAGCTTCATGTGATATTTTTCTTTGAAAGTAGTTCTAAACTCTGTGGTGCCCTGATTCCTGGACACGTGAACTGGGCACTGTCCCAGAGGCAGTGGTCAGAGGAAGAATAAAAGCTTTTCCTGGGGTGGAACTGCGTTTAGGGTGAAAGAACAGTTTGAATTTTGTGTTACAGGGACAGTTCAAGCCATTATTAACATCCCTGAGGTTCCTCACAGCCACTGAAGGGTTTAATTGCAGCAGCCTAATGAGCTCTGCCAAGACCCCTTTCTTCTTCCTAAGGCTGGGACCAGGGCCTGGGGGAGGTGACCAGAGGAAAGGAAAATGAAGAAAACAAAAGGATTTTGGGGTTTTCCTACTTTTTTACACTGCTGATTGGAACACTTTTCTAGATGCTTTTCATTACTTTGTGATAGCTAATCTGGTCAAAATAATCCAAAACATCTAAGAGAAAGAGATCACTGTTTGCACAATGAAGCCTTGCGAGACAGACACCACCCACATACACGTTTGAAGATTTCCACACTTTTCCCCCATAATCAAGCACCTTTAAAGTCACAGCTAACCTCATCATTTACCTTGCTACATGAATTTAACATTCGAGGTGTAAATCACAGTGCATGGAACTACCTGTGTGGGTACTCTGTCTCACACACCACACACAGAGTGACACGGGACATTTGCAGAAGTACTTGCGTGACTTTGCCAAGCAATGAATTTTACTTCTGTATTTGCATAGCTTGGAAAAAGGAACAGTGCAGCTCTAACGTGGTTATGCTGCTGATTTCAACTGAAATACTTGGGGGATGTGTGTCTTACGGTATCTCACTGCAGATGTGTACTCTACTTTCTAGGAAGAGTGGGGAAGTGTGTTTATCCACAAAAATGTCACTGATTTGCGCTGTCTCACCAAAATGCTTTGTGCTCCTCAGGTGAAGATCAGGCACAAATAATAACCGGGTTAATGTTTAAGCAATTTCAAGGTGCTGCTGGAAGTTATTGTTGGGCTACATCAGGGATCTCATGGCTTGATTTCAACTAAAAGTATATGGAGAAATGACTCTTACAAGCTAGAACAAAAAGGTTTTAAATGCTTTATAGACTACCCGGTTGTGTGTATCACATCAGCAGGCAGAAAAACCTCCAGCCCTGTAATGACAGCTCAGGGTCTATTTTTGTTCCAAGACACACCTGAACCTACAGGGCAAAGTTCCTTACAAATTCACCTACTATTGCTGGGTCTTTTCAGAAAGCAATGGGAACTGAAAGGGGACTCAGATATTCCATGCATACTGTGGCATGTCTTTAGAGAGAGCTTATATAGTTTACCTTCAAAACAGACTCTTTTTCATGATTTCTTATCCTTAATAACATTATTGGTATGAGAATCCCTGTATTACATTGCTGTAGTCAAAAGAGAACCACAAGGATCTGAACTCAGACAAAAGAATGGTTCCTCCTACTCTTACCTTGCCAGCTAAATGTCTTTAAACTAGTCAGAGATCATGTTGAAGGATATAAAACTCTTCTGAGGTAAAAATAGCTTTTGCCTTTTCAACTTCAGAAGGATCAGATCAATTCAATTCAATTCACTGCAAGAAAAGGTTTTGTACTGATTACACTCATTGCAGACCTAAATATCTTTCTCCATAGCCCTTCCTTAACATCAGACCAGTCTTCTAGTTACAGTCTGCTTGTCTGACAATTTTGGTTTATTTACTTTTTGCTCTTTTCTTCCACTTTTTCACTGAAGTGTAGCCCACTAAACCTCCAGATAAAAAGAATGAAGTTATCTGACTTTTGAGAGATTTATTGAATATAATGAGAGACTAACCAACCAAATATTCAGCTCCTTATCCAGCCGAGTACTGAGCTTGTGCTTTCAGCTGTTCTGCTACTTTTTCATCAGGAAATGCAGATTTTTAAAGTTTGGCAGACGATAATACACAGACCCAGGTATTTTTATAACTTGGTGATACAGAGGAAGTGGGTTTGTTGCTAGCAAGTACCTTGTTTGGGATATTAAGATAATGAAAGTTCATCACCACAGACAAATTGTGACTGTACCCCTTCCAGTCTGACCTCAAGCTTGGGTTACTGCATGAGGAGACACGCATTTATAACAACCCTCACTCACCCTTCAATAAATCAATCCACTCTAAGCTGTTAGAAGAAATTGAACTTCTAGACACATAGGTTTAGAGGAGCAAAAACCCCACCTCTTTCAGAAATCATAGTGCTACACGCATGTAAACAACAGGCCAGTTCAAACTTTAATCACATTTAGATTTTCTCTCTTCCAGCAATTGCTCATGACTTTTAACAACCATGTTTCCAAAAAGAAATGCACAGAGACGGATATCAAGAGGCAAATTTATTACACATTCATTACACGTTGACTCCAAATTCTGCAAGGCCAGCCTCTTTCCAAAGTATTA
Source organism: Upupa epops (assembly GCA_013397515.1). Lineage (NCBI taxonomy): Eukaryota > Metazoa > Chordata > Aves > Bucerotiformes > Upupidae > Upupa > Upupa epops. The sequence goes on along the minus strand of VZRI01007808.1, from coordinate 2,459,282 downwards.
TCTATAAAACAGCACATATTAAACTAGTACAGGAATATATGAAAACATCATCCTGTGTGCTCATCACAGCAACCAAATAACTGAGCTGAATAAATACCAATCAAAGCCACTCCTAGATTTGCAGGCATGCCTATAAAAGGTCCTCTATGCAGTCAGTACTTTTCTCGTTATTTAACAGCGTGTTTAATGCTTTGCTGGAGTGGGTGTGGTAAACACATCGTAATCTCACAGGATAACCTGGTCACCATGCGGAAGGCACTTTCTCTCTAACCCAAATGCTCACTTTTCCTGATTAAAATGGGTAAAAAATAATTTATGCTGTTGGTTACCGATTAAATTGCCTGGTATACTTCAAAAGCCTGTTTACCTGTGATTTAAAACCAGTATCTTTTGATCAAAGAGATAAGCTGTCTCCAAGCTGTCTGGTGATTGCTACTTTCCTAAGGCCTTTTCCCCATTTAGTTAAATTCTTTTAGTTTTACTGAAGTAGGGAAGGATGAGAGTTTTGAATTTGTCCCCATAAGTTTACATACGATTCCGCTGGGGTCTGTCCTACTGCAGCAGAGATAATGTTTCAGCAATTTAAGATTTAACAGCTGCTGCCAAGAGCTGCAATTGGATAATCTCACGGCTGCTGTTCCTTTGAAGTTGCCAAATCACAATAAACCCCACAGCTTCTCGTGAATGCTGTGCTCGGGATTATTACCACTTAATTGGAAGATCTGTTGAAAATATTGAAGAGAAAACACTATAATGCATCAGTGTCTTTCTGCTACATTCAGCTTGGAGGCTGCAGCAAAATCAATCAAAATTTTATTATTCTTAATGACAGCGTGGAGTAGAAAGGAGGAGATGAGAGTTTGACCTGACTTCCTTTGGTGCTTGTTTATATCATTGGAGCAGAAAGAATCTCGGTGTTTGGCAGCCCACTTCCTGCAGGCAGCAAAAATAACCTACATTTACTGCAAATTGTATTGAGATCACGAAGCTCTGATATCACAAGTCATTGAGCTGGTCAAGTGTTAAAAGACAGACAGGAGGCTTCTCCTTTTCAGTTACAGATTCCATCATGGGAGACAAGAAAACAACTCTTTCCCTTGCCCCAGAATGCTATGCACTAAGGGAGGGAACCCTGTGATTACATGTTTTCCTCTTTGCAAGAAATACTCGTGTTAATTTTTTTCCCAATAGCAGCAAACAATTTGTTAAATATAAAAATGCTGGAACTCAGTTACTGGGATGGCACCACCAGTGATAAATATTTACTTGAAAATATCGACAGAGTTGAAACTTAATTGAAATGCTAAAGCTTTGTTTGCTTCCCCTGCTCCAGCACAGCTGAAACAACAAAACCAGTCAGACAACTTTTTTTTGTCAGGTATGTGCTGAATTACTGACAAAAAGCTTTGGGGTTCTTGGAAGAGCTGCAACACCCATGGGATTTCTCCCTACTGCGGACAAAAATGATTCCGTTGAACTGTCTTAGGTGCTCTTTTTGTGGTTGTCTCTCACCAGCTGGGACTGAACCCGCATCTGTTTTGCGGGCAGACACAGAATTTAATGTGGAAACACTCCTAGAACACTTTTCCAAAGCCTTAAAGGGTTCACAGATGAGAGTTTAAGATTTCCACATAAGCAGTTTGTGAGCGTAAAGGCACAGGGGTTTGGTTTTGCCCTAAACCTCCCCCCTTCAAATAAGTGAGGACTGTGGAGATAAAACCTGATCTTTATACTTCACTCCATATTTTGTTTGTTTTCTNGATCTGTAATGTTTTATAGAAAACTCATGCTTAGTAGCTTCATTTTTTAAGCCTTTAAAACTAGTTTTTAAGTTTCTTAAAGAGATGTCTAGAGCAGCTGTAATTACACAAGTACAGAACTTACAAAAGTGCTTTCATACCTCTTCTCCTCAAGTGTGTTACTGTCAAGTAACTGCAACTGTCTCCACTTAACAGGGATCCTCCACGGCTACCTGGACATTAATCTGTTTGTCTGCTTCCCAGGCTGTGAGCTGTTAGGCAACCAGATCCCATGGTTGGTCACCTCACAACCTCCTGGGCTGACCTGACTCAGGGTCTGGGGGTTCCAACTAGAAACAGCTTGATGGACATGGATGGAAGAAAAAAAGGATCGTTGCCTGTACAATTGGAATACTTGGTCTTCCTGATGATTTTTCACATTGCTATTGGCTCCTGTGTTACCTGAATTTAAACCAGCAACAGGTAGCCTATGCTATAATGCTATCCTGCTTTCACTCTGGTGTAACTGTAGACTTAGGTTCTACTGCTCCAAGGCTTGAAAGACTTAGCCTAAAGTAATCCCAACTGTAGAAAACTTAGAGGTTAAGATGCAGGAAAACTAAGAACTAAGAAGCATAAATAAATGATCTCTCCCCATCATTCCCAGACAAACTGATCTTCCAAGAGAAATGAGGGGGAGTAGACATCGAACCTGCTGAGATTCTTGAAAAAACCCAGAGCTGACCAAGTTCCACAACAGGGGAAAAATATACTGCAGTCTGAGTGCGTTGTATGTCCTGGCTTCATGTTTTGAGTTCTCCTTTTAGCTCTGCAAAACTGAAAATATATCTAAGCACCACACTAATGCACCCACCACACAAACGCACCAAAAACCCAAATAAAGAAACAAAAAAGATGTCCCAGCCCTGGCAGCCTTGGTTTACATTAAACACAGAGCTTCATAAAAACCTTGACAGACTGAAAGATAGTGATCATTGAACTTATGTGGGGTGGGGTGGACTACAGCACAAAGCAGCTGGTTTGTTCTAGAGCAATTGCAGTAGGTGGGAAAACAAAGAAATTGGAGAAATAGGACTCTCTAAAACAATAGTTGTGTATGTCGAGCACACAAACTACATGGACTGAAGAGCATGCCAAGTTCTACAGACAATACTTTCTCAGAAAAGTTTTTGTGTAAGAGGTTGCCAGTAGAGGAGAAAAATATAAGCTATATAAGGAGTAATCTAAGCTATTACTCTGTGTAGTAAAGATTCTCTTCTCTTTCACACAGAAAAAGTGGTGATGTGTACCAGGATGTGGGTGACTCAAAAGGTTAGTGTTACACTATTATGCAAAAAACATGTGTAAGACATGGGAAAACAAAAACTAGAGAAAAGACACAAAAAAATCTGGAGCTCTCCTTAGAAATTCTCACCCACACAAACCCAGAAAAATATTAATGTTTTTGTCTATTTTTCAATAAGCTTTTTTTTTATTATTTGTAAAAGGCTTTTTAAATGGCTGACAGCATAATAACCACCATCAGAGTGTGTCTCTTTGATTGCTGTTCCATGAGTTCTCAGGTAAGAGTTTTCAAATAAAGCACAATATAGGCATTCAGAGCTCCACAAGGGCAGACTGAGTACAAGTCAGACCAGTAGACCCTAACCCTACAAAATGAAATCCTAAGTCAAGAACATTCAGATACACATCCCACATTTATTGTCTTCAACATCAATACAGTAACTTATCAAAATGATTAATATCAGGGATAAGGGCCTTCTGCATTGAGGCGCTAATCATATCTATTGATGCTTGTGTTAGGCAGCATCTAAACATGACAGCTCCAAAATCTGGAGAGCCCAGGGGCAGCAGAAGTGTGGGGACCTGGGAATCTGTCATCTATCTTTTAGACAAAACTTTTGGGGTATTAAGAACACTTAGTATTCAAAGAAATGGCCTTTATGTTTCCTTACAAGGTTTCCTCTCTTGTTGTTCACACCTCATTCTGCAGTCTTACATCCTTCTGTATACAAAAAGGAAACTACAAGATCAGTGTTGTTTTCATGGCAGGTTTTCAAGAACTAACAGGCTGGGGCACATCAGGAGCTCAAAAACAAATTTCCAGAGCTCAGTTTCTAGAGTTTTGTTCATAGGAGGCTGGGATTAATTTAGAAAGTGGAATTAGTGCCACACCATCTTGAAGAATAGCTATAGAATCCCACTGGAGTATTGACATGTAGACACATTTGTTCTCTCTCTTAAAGCACCTAGAAAGTGGCAGTATTACAGAGGAAGCTAGCTTTATAGTGCATTTTTGGCCAATGCAAAACTACAAACCAAACCATTTATTGGTCAGGGTTTTCTCCATCCACCCAATATATTGGGGACATAATGGTCATACTATACATCATGCTGGAAGATTCACCACCTGGCAAGTAAAAGAACTAAAGGTAATGAATGCCTGAAAAGAATCACCTATGTAAACATCAGACTGCTGAAGAAGACAGTCCATCATGATGAGAAAAGGCAAATCAAAAAGCACAGTTTCAGAGGGCTAAACTGTGCAATCTCAAGAAAAATACATCATGTTGTAACACTTCGAACATTGCTCCCAGAACAGGGAATTCTGTGCTGTCTACTTACATCCTCCTCCTACCTTCTCTTTTAAAGCATTTCCTTTGCCCTTCTTATCTGAGTGAAAGTCAACCTGCAAATAGCTCCTGCAAATCTGTCCTCAAGCTAAGCACCACTGACAGCCTTATGCACCCCATGGCACAGGGCTGAATCTCACCCCCATTGCTGGGCTCATCGACTCGACTCGGTGGAACTGGAGGATGAAGTGTTAGAGCTTCCCAGATTCTATATAACTTGTCACCAGGGTGCTTTGATGCCACGAAGACAGAGCCAACAGAGGATGAGGAGGGCAGCTAGGCCTTAATGATTTATTTTAATAATTTAAGATTGTGAGTAGTACCTTTTTTCCCATGGTGGGAATCCAATATTAATATTTGTAAGCAATTCCCTAGTAAGTAGGTAAAGGCTCGTAATCAGAACCAAATTACTGTACTCTTGATGATACTTCATGAGATGAACACTTTATTAGGAAACAAAAGCTTCCAGAGAGACTATTAATGATAAGTACATCAGTTTCTTTAATACTCTAATGGTAATTGCTAGCGAGACAATTATTTTTCTTGCCCAATGATTTCCCCCCCTAGTGAGAACTGCTGTAGTCAATGCTTAAAGCATAATATAATTATTCAGAGTTCATTAATAGACAATATTGCTTTCCCTTTCATTAGACTAGGTTCTTTTAATCTGCTTGAATAAGGTTATATAAGTCATCAACCACCGGGCAGTACATAGGGTTTTTTTTTTAACTGTTAAGGAAGGAACAATGTGAACCTGGCACTTACTATGCAATGAATTGAGGAAACCTGACTCCTAGTTCCAGCTTGCTGTTCATGGTGGCTTGAGCAAGTCTCTGTCTCTCAACACATCTGCTCCACTCCAGTTTCCCACATGTCAGACAAGGATAATGCATTCCCAGCATTGCAGGAAGCATTGGGAATATAGAGATGAATGACAGTAAATGACTTACACTCTTCTAAAACTTCTCTCAGCCAGCATTGAGGACAACAAGCAGTGATAAGACACAAGAACATGGCCAGAATGGTGGGATGAGCCTTGACTTTTGGGATTAAGAGAAGAGCCACTGCAGTGACCATCATTGTGGGGTGCCTTTTGCCAGGGGCATTCCTCCACAGGATTTCCTTGTATGTGTTCCTCACCTAGATAAGCCCCTGGTATTACAAGCATGGTGGTTAGGTTCCAGCACTGAACTGAGGTGGATGGAAATAACAGTCACACTTTTCTCCTTCGGCACACTGCCTCCACTGATGACCATGCTCATGCTGGGAGATAGAATTGAGAAGCAAGGGCTAAATGAAGCAGTGTTCAAACAGGCAACAGGCAAATCAAGAAAGCTCTGTCGTGGATAATATCCGCACTGCATGCCTCTCACTGGGGCAAGAACAGAAGGAAACTCCAGTTACATAGGACCTGCTTCACCTTGATCTATGAGAACAGCCCTCTGCCCTTGTTTGAGCTTTCCTCAAGGTTAGCCCTGACTGCACTCTCTGCTGAAAGACAGTGTGTGGCAATTTTTCTAAAACTTTACAATTCTTAAAATAAACTTATTAATTCTCAAGTCCTTTGGCTGAATTTGGTCTGTTTGCCTCCTAGAGCCGTAGTCTTACTTCAAATCAAGCAAAGCAATCAGAGTAGTGGGAAAAACAGTTCTGATATTGAGCAAGCAGACCGAGGAGGCAAGTACTTTTACCGAATGTTCAATGTGGTGCCAGTAATTACTGCCAGTAATGAGGGAAAACAAGCCAACACATCCATCTGCAGTTGTATCATAGTACCACAGCACATAATACTGTTTGAGTTTCCCTTCTGTATGTTTTTGCATGCTAGGTGCTGATAAAGATCTTTTCCTCTAGTTTCATGTTTGCATGGTATTCTTGTGTAATGGCCAAACCTGTTTGGTTACAGATTCCTCTGTCTGTCCTGATTAATGTCCTCCTCTTTGGACCCCATGAGGGAATCTGGGAAGCTTTTGGTGCTCTTTAGGCCATTTGTTGCATTATCCAGGCTGTCATTCTCTATTTCAGCTGTGGATGGCTCAAAACCCAGCGGTCTCTGCTTGAGGTTTTATTTAGCTTTTCTACTCTCCAGAACAACTTTTTTTGAATTGATATTGAAAGCGACTTCAGGAGTAACCACTGCTACGAGTATAATATAGATATCCTAAGCTTTCTTCAGACAAGGATTTCCAGCCCCATATCTGCAGGGAACCAAACAGAGCACAGCTGTTACAAACTCGGTATGATTCTGGGTTTGTGAAATTTCTGACACCTCATACTAGCGAACAAGAAATCCTGAAGGCTTGTCAGTTTTTTAAATGAAGAGGCAACATCTCACACACGGTACCAAGTGCAATAAACAGAGCATAATGTGCAGGCATTCCAGTCCCAGTGTGAGGCAACACAGTGGTAGCAAAGTCTCTCCTGGGGGACAAACTATCAGACTGGTTAGATATTCATTAATTCCCATCAACCTTAGAAAAATAAGCTCATTGCAATATGAGTTACACCTGTCCTGTGGAGTACTGTTAACTGCAGCCTAAGGAACCTGGCTGTACGGGAACCTGAGGCACAAAAAGGTGAATTAAAGAAAGTAAAGAAAGTTACTTCGATGTGACATCCCCATAGAGACTGTCGCTACAGCAACAAGACCTTTAGTTCCTCAAGTCACTTAAAAATAAATAATGCTAGTAAAGAGACTTTTCTTCCCAGCCACAATGAATATTCCAAGAAAAGAAAATTCCACCCGAGAGCTCAGGGTGAGCGTTGCACTCACTCGGAACACGTCCAGCAGGTGTGTGGCATCGCAAGACTGCAATCACAAACTTCACTCTGATTCTTATTCTGAGGCAGTTCATCATCCTTTTAATTAACAGCACACATGACGCTCCCCTTCCCCCCCAGTACAGGAGGAAAACAAAACAATGCATTTGTCTACAACACACTATTTTCAATGGCTAATAGAAAAATGGGGGAGGGATCGTGTGTGAAAAGTGAAAAGTATATTTATTACTGATGCTCGCTATTAAATTTGACAGATAGCATTTGCCTCCAACCTTTCAAGCCAGAAGTGGAACAGATGTTCGTGGAAAGCCAGTTAATTTCCTGCCATTTGTGAACTGATTAGAAACTGAAACATTAGCACAGTGACACTTCTTTATTTTTAATCTTGCTCGTGTTTTGAAAGGAAAAGAAAAGAACCACCAGGAGCTAAGGTCTGCTTTTTGGCTAGGAATGGCAACGCATTTTTGTTTCCTCTTTTAACACAAACCCTCTCCATTACGGAAATAGAAAAAGACTAAACTGACAACACACAGCTAGTAGCAACTTGGTGTTGCAAACTGTCTTCTGCAAAGCTGCCAGCTCAGCGAGTGAATAAGAAAGATCGCGTGGCTGCTGCTGCTCACAACACCTACCTATTGTATAGCTCTGAGTAAATCAACAAAGAGTCTAAAGCTGTTTTGCAACACTGCTAGTAAACAGGCAGCTATGCTTGTTCAGGTCATTGTTAAAAACTAAGTGTTCTGCCCTCTAAGGAGGAACAAGGAATGAGGAACTTTTCCAGTTCTAGCTTTCAGAAGGGCTGTTATTGAGCTGCTTTTATAAGTGGCCAAACAGCCTCTGCTTTATAGTTCCTGGAACAGAAATTCAGGCCCAAATACAAATGCGGAATAGACAGGTTCAACGCTATTCAGAACTGAATTGTATCTCCAGATCTAATTCAAGGACAACTCACTTTTGTCATGAATATTTATGTACTATTATTAATCCCAGTGAGAGAACTTTGGGCATGCACTATCAGTTATTTATACAGTCCTTGCCCCAAGGGAGATGAGATTTTTACTGTCTTGGGTCAGATGTAGCAGAAGTAAAGCTGGTCAGAAACTTTCTGACACAGTGAGGTGTTGCCCGATAATCACAGTTTGCTAAGCCTGGAACGTGTCATTTGAAACATTCTGGGGTTTGATGAACAGCCACTGAGGTTGGGGCAGCCAAGCTGGGCTGGGGCAGCTGCTGGCACAGCCTGGCCAGTGTCACCGCTGTTCGCATCAATTTTCCTAGTGGGCTGTGGAAACAGGGTGGAGGGGAGGGGGTGATTGCTCAGGGTTCGGAAAACAATCTTGATACCCTGAGCAAGTTCAGAATGAGCAAACAAAGAGGAAAAGGAAAGAAATGCTTGCAAACTGGAAACCCTGCTTTTCAAGCCAGCTGTACTCAAAAGTAATTAAAAAAACAAACCAAGGTCTCTGTATTGAAACAAAGAATTAAGAAGAAAACTGCTCAGGAAAGATTCTCTGCAGGTCAATATAAAACCTTTGCCCATGGTGTGTGTACACCAGCAAGCGGAAAAGCACAGGCTCTCAAACATGCACTGTGCATTTTATCTTGTTTATCTGTAGCCTGAGCTGCGCAACTGTGATCAAACAGGCGATTCAGCGAACAGCAGGTTTTGTGTGAGTGCATGCATGTGTGTGCGGGCACATGTGTGTGTGTGTGTGTGTGAAGTCAGAGCCCAAAAATCACAGCAATGCAAAGCTGGCATACAGCAAGAGCTGCTGGAAACGCTTCCAGTTGAAAGACAAAAGCTCATGTGTTTCCCCACAAAAATGTTCCGAGCTTTGCGATTCTTTGAGCCAAGGTGTGCCTTTCTGTATGCATCTCAAAAGGTATGCAATCGTTTTTGTGACTGAGTTTCATGTTTTAGTAACAGGTGGTTGGACTAATCCTCAGAAAACGGCATGCAACACACAAAGCTTAACTCACTTCAAATGCTGCATTCACCCTCCTGAATCAGCACACACCCAGCTTAAAGGTTATGAAACCTGTTGAGTGAAACTATCCAAGTTACTTACCTCTCCCCTAATGTATGAATAGCAAGGAGTTACACAAATATTCTCATCTTTGTTTTATACTAAACCTTCTGGCCACACCTTCAGCTGGAGTATATTAGAGTAACTAAACTGATATCAGCAGGACATATCCTTAAATCTTAGAGTAAATGGCTTGCTAAACCCAGAGTTTTCGTTATCTCCCTGAATTTATCTCTTCCCAAAGGCTTGCTGGAAAGCATACTGTTCCCCTTTAAATTCCTTTCCTTACTCCACTTTCAAGTTTTCTTTACTTTTTAATTCCTTTCTTCTTCCTACTTCTACTACCACTCCTCTGCTTCCTCCCTCTACTGGGGGAGGGGAAAGGGAAGAATAAGTGCTTTGTTGTTACTCCCCTCCCCCAGCTTGTAAAGTTTTCTTCTCATATCCCACTGGAAAATAGCATTTCCCCAACCATCTGAAAAAAATGCTGCAGTTTTTAATTGACAATTAGATGTTTGAAAAAGAAGAAGAAAAAAAAAGCAGGCTTTGTGGGGAGAAGGAATGCATCACTTTTTTGTGGTGTTGTCAGACACGTGATTGTGTCACTGCAGAGTGGGACTCGCATCACATCACCGTGTGGTGTCTACATTCATGATCATATCACTCCACCAACGTGAGCGGAGCAAAGTGAACTAATGGCAGTGGGTGAGGCCACTCCCTGCAACCACTGCCACTCCATCTTCATTAATTACTTGCTTTAGAGGCTTTTTAGGGGTTTTACTTCTTTATTCTCCATTCTGCAGGGATTTCCTATTCCCAGCTTTTTCAGTGCCTTTCCCTACCCTTCCGTGTTACATCAGCTGTTAAACCATTCCCCTGGCAGGAGGTACCATTGCTCCACTTGCGCATCTGATGTTCCAGACAGGAGGAAATCCAGGGCAGACCCACTAGACTCCCTGCCTGCAGAAAGACCATCCTAATATCAGTTTAGAATTCCAAGCAGTCTCTTTGGTATTCTCTGCTTACTCCTCTTTCAGTCTTTACTACACTCCAAAAGCCAGTCAATTGTTTGAAGGAGCCAATTTAGTGTCTTACATAGGGTCCACTGCATAATGAATAATTTCACATAAATCATAAATGTGCTAAATTAAATTGAAGACCCTGGGGAAAAAAAGTAAGTCACCAACTAATTTTAGAATCATACCAATCCAGCCATCGAAAGGAGTTACCAATCCAACAATTGAAAGGAGTTGTGAACTGGCTCAGGGAGGGGATTGCTAAACAACTCAAACCAACAGCAACAAACCCCCCAGAATTTCACAATTTATAATCTTTACAGAGAACCTTCTGTCTCAAAATGCACAAATCAAAAACCAACAGCAAAGCCTAATCCTTTCAATTAGATAAATAGTTTGTCACCTTGCTGGGAATATTGCAATATTTCTGCATGAAGTCAGTAGGATTTAAAAAAATCGCCTCTTCTCTCCCACCCCCAAACCTCCCCCCCCGTCCATCTGCTGATAGGATTCTATTGCTAACTCAGGGAATACAAAACTAACTAGGCTTCTGGGTAAATAGGTTTGTTTTTTTTAAGAAAAAAGGCAAAACCAGAATGACTGAATGAATGTAATTTAGTAAAATTATGACTAAGGAAGGATATGATAACAGCCTAAAATATTTGACGTGTGTAAACATTAAAGGCTGGCATGAAACAGTGTGGGCTGAAATGAAATTAGACTGAATAGCAAGGCAGTCTCCTAGACTATGGAATATTTTGCTAACAGGAGTGGTGTTTGAATCACTTAAAACTAGACTGGACAAGGAACTGGAGAACATGCTACATGGTTAGAGACATAGCTACATCAAAGGGTGATTTTCAGTCTATGAGTCACCGTGACAGCTGTGCCCCGCTGGGAAAATGCAGATCACAAAGCTGGGGATGAAGCACATGAGAAGCAGACACAAAGCTTTCTCTGTCAAGGGGAGCTGGCTACACAGCGGTCCTCAACGAAGAGATCAGCCAAATCCAGGGGCTGAGCATCTTTAGGACACACTGCAAAACTTCCTCCCTCTAAAAGACTCTCCACTAGGAGACGGACACAGTACTGATATTCCCTTCTCAGAAAAATGCAGCCAACTGACTAAAATGAAGGAAAAAAATAAAACAACCCCCAAACCATCAACCCAACCTCTCCATTAACAAAGATCTTATCCCAGAAGAACTTTGATCATGGAACACAGGAATGAGCAATACTCTCTGAAGTCCAGAGACACCCCTTCTGTGCAGTGGTGCCCACACACTGACCTCTGAATAAAACTCCTTAATCCGAAAGAAGATTAATTCCAGCAAAATCATTAAATAGTCTTGATTTTGTCATATAAATAAGCTCACAGGTGCTGAGCACTGAAGGAAAGTGGGATGGCAACAGGCAAGTAAGTGGACAATTTGCCCAGAATTTTCACTTTTCATTTTAAAATAGCAATTTAAAAAATTGCATGTACAGTGTGTCCAGTAGAAACTGCTGTTTAAATTAATCAGGGTATTGAATAAACGCTGGTATGTACTGATTTACACTCTAAGATGGCTAGCATTGTTGTATTACTTCTGTTGCATATTGACTAAGCTGTATAAATCCAACCTGGTCAAAGCCTCAGATAATCAGTAAAGTTTGCTGAGATTATTTGTGATGTTTTTATATTTCAGGTAACCTTGTTTATTGGCACAAGTACAATCAAATGTTCCAAGCAAGCCCCACAAAACTAAGAGATGTAACAACGTAAATCCTTTCTTCATCCAAAGTAACTGCAGCTGAAAATTACCCATGACCAACTTCTTAGTCACGAAATTCACTTTCATCTGAAAGCAAATGGGAATTTGAAATCAGGCTGTGGTCATTCTTACTGTCTTACTGAGACACAGATGCTCCCAGTGCTTGTCCAGAAAAGCCCATCCTGTTTTAAGTGGTGAAGGTGCCTCCTCAACAGGCATGAATTTGTGCCAATGACAGTTCTAGTGTACTAGCAGATTCACCTACATTAGAGTTATCACATACACATACACTGCATTTTCAAGTAGTAGCATTTTGCTCTAACCTAATTATAACAAAGTTCGTTTTGCCCTTTCCCTCTTCCCTGATAAACCTAAACCCAGAGAATAAAGCTACAGTTCTGCTGAGCATTTCACTTGAATTTGGGTTGAGAGATACTGAATTACTGGATTTATTCCCAACGTTAAGAGACTCACATTATTAGATCTGTATTTTTCTGTTTAGAATAGATAACACTGTAGTCTAAACTATAAAATAAATAGACAAAACAAAATACCACGTTTTTCCCCTAAAATGAGCTTAAATGTAACCTTGCCAAACCTTTCCACTTTAGACCTGAGTAGAATTCTGCTTACACTGATGTGATTTCATGAAGCACTTTAACTGCAAGAGTCCTGCATACAATCAGCTCTTGATTTCCTACGGGTGAATTATCCAATTTGCAGATTAAACCAGACTCTGCCATCTCCAGGAGCAGCCCCTGCTGCTGAGCGAGTGACATGGAGCACATGCTGCACTGCCTGGCCTTATTTACTGTTTGACCATTTATAGGCTTTTAAAGCAGGAGTTTAACATCTACTTCTCTTATAACCTGACAGCTATCCTACCTGATGAGTTTTCCTTTACATACATGTCTCCTCCCCCCACCTTCAGCCCCCTTAATTTCCAAAGGGTAACTGAAAGTGAACTACCATCAGCAAGTATGATTTTATCAAATGACTGCAGGTTTGCTGACAGACACTGCTTGAACATTCACTTTTTTCCTCAGGTATCTTCTTACTAAACATACCTTCGCTAAAAAGTCCTTTGTCAGCAGAAACAGAATTAGTCGAGTGACCTTTGTTTTCTCGTGCGATCTTATCTTGTCTTGCATTTTCCTTTAAGCCAACGTTAAACGATGTGGCAGAGATTATGAAAAGAAGCGTTATGTAGGCTACAGGAAACGAGTGTGAGGTTGCTTTAAATCTCTTCCTCAACCATCATTCATTTGTAGTGCTTTTGTCTCCTTTGGTTCAATTACCAGTGAACAGTAATGGGCCATAACAGCACACCCACCACAACCAAGGAAAGGTACTGGTTTTCTAAAGTCTGTCTGGCCTGCAGTGTTCCTGTGGCTTCTGCACAAAGTTTCATGTCTAATTTAAATTGCATTAGTGCTGCAGTTGGTGCCAGCCACTCATGCATGTGGCTGCACAGGCTTCACATGAAATCCTTGAACTGCCTTTCCGCAGGGACATGAAACAGCCCAGGTCAATACTTCAAATAAACAACTGTACAGCTTCAAAGTTTTGATGTAGCTCTTAAGCCAAAGCTGCACCAAAGAAAGCAAGCTAGGTGAATAATTGCACAGAAGAAAGATTTGTGCATCTTTATTCTTCACAATAGAGGAACTGCAGCTGCATCATGAATCAAGATGCCAAACCCATCTTGGGACAAACGATCAGAAGGAAAATTGTTCTTGGGACAATTCTCAAACGCTGGAGGTTTATTTGCATAGTAGCCCAGACAATTTGTAAGAGCTGCCGTCTCTTATTTCTGTGATCAAACAGGAAACAAAACTAACACAATGACTTGTGGCCAATCGTGACAAAAACCCTGACCCTGCTCCTGGACTGACTATGGACCAAAACAAAAATCACAGCGCAGGGTTTGTTTGCACAAGCTGTGTGGTGAATCACTGTGAAGAACCAGGTGATTCAAAACAAACAAACAAATTAAAAAAGGGTTAAATGAAATTATTCATGATGTCGGAGATAAAATCAGTCAGTGACCTATTTTAGCTCATTCCACAAAATATCAGCCTTGGGTAACTTGTTTAGACTAAAAGTTTAAGGCATTTAAGGATTTCATAATAAAGTGAGTTCCATTGAGCACTAGTTTTGAGTGAAGATTCATTTTAGAGAATCCTTGAGTTTGGATTTGGGTCACTGATTTAATTCAGCCCAGTCTGCTCATTTGAAATCCAAACATGACTCTCACTGACATTATAAACATCACTTGGCCTATTCCAGATTCCATGAGTCGTTTATTCATTTTAAGTAAGCTAATACTCTAACATCTTCCGTGTGGAAACAAAATCAGCAGTTTCTCTTTCTATAGGCCTCTCTGACATAGATAGCACCAACGGCTTCTGACACAAACAGGCAGGAGCTTTCCGATAGGTTATCAGTCACTGCACACAGGCTGGGTATAGATCTCCCAATCTTCCTGGGTGCATCAGGCTCCAGAATTCAGGTTGCTGGCTCAGTTCCTCATCGCTTGGCAGGTTCAGAAGAAGGAACTGCTGTTCCTACTTCACAGAATAAATTGTCCTGCAAAATATTGATCACTCAGTCCCAATAAACCACTCTGTATCTTGCACACTATATTGTTAGCCACACTTGGTAGACAATTCTCCTTTCTGTACTCTTTCTTGCTCTCCCTCTTGCTCCACAGTTTTACTGACAAGCCTAAAAGAAGCCGTGTCTCGGAACATACATGTGCTCTAAGAACACAGTTATATCTTCAGAAAATCTGCACCAAGACACTCAAAAAGCACCAGTGCATGTGAGAAGCTGCATTTCACAAGCCTTTCATGACACTGCCTCAGTTATGCACACCAATAAAACCTGGGCATTGCCCTGGGAGGGAAGTGCCACATTTATTTGGTCTTTAAGCTTTGATAGACTACTAGGTGCTGTGTGATCTTTATTAGAAGTAAGGAAACACTCGAGAGCTTGTTGGGCTGTGGCAGATGTGCAGTAGTGTGTGCGGGTGTGCATGATTTGGTATTTTACTCCTCACCGGTCCTGACAGCCCTGCAAACGAACTTTTGACCATATACTGACTGCTAGAGTATAGCGTGCACTGCATTGTGCTTTCTGATTTTCATATTTCAGTATAGGGGGATTATGGCCAGAAAAGCACGAGCTGAAAATACAGCTTTCCTCACTATGCTTCTTACTGTCTTATTAACTACAATTTTCATTGTACCTGCTTGCACTATCCAGGTATATGGACAGCAAGAGAAGCACACAAACCAGGTTTCTGCCGGTTGCCCAGACTGACCATGGTGATACTGCCCATTTCATATAATAAATCATTAATCCCAGTGCAGGAGAAGCTGGAAGTAGCTTATCACTGAATCTTAAACTGCAGGCAGGTCTCTGTCCCGGCTCAGCTGCTCATTGGTGCAATCTCTGAGTTTGCTGGCAAGCTGCTTTGTTGTAGCTGTCTTTCAGCCTGAAATCCATGCATGTTAACACAAAAGTGAGTAGATTTCTGCCAGTCTGGCTCATTTTGCTTATGGTGATTTTAGGACTGGGCAGAAGGGAGCACATCTTTACCCTCAGCTAGGTGAACACCACAGGGACACACATCATCCTGCTGTGGAAGGGAGGCATCTCCATCCTGGGCCCCGCTCTATACTCCAAGCACCCAGAAAGCTCATCCTGTGCCACTTAGAATCATAAAATAGAATTATAGAATCATCAGAGATCAGAAGGGACCTTGAAAGATCATTTAGTCCAATCCCCCTGCCACAGCAGGACACCCTGACCAGGTCCAGGCAGGTTTCAAACATCTCCAGAGGAGACTCCAGAGGCAGCACCCTGCAGTGCCCCATCACCCTCCCTGGGAAGAAGCTATAGAATCAGTCAGGGTTGGAAGGGACCACAGAATCATCAATCATCCAGTTTCACCCCCCCTGCCATGGGCAGGGACACCCCGCCCTAGAGCAGGCTGGTCAGAGCCTCATCCAGCCCAGCCTTAAACACCTCCAGGGACAGGGCCTCAACCACCATCCTGGGCAACCCATTCCAGGCTCTCCCCACTCTCAAGGTGAAGAACTTCCTCCTCACATCAAGTCTAAATCTACCCATCTCCAGCTTCTTCCCTTCCAGGCTGATGGTGACATGCAGATAACAGTCACTCGACAGAACTGCAGCAGGAAAACCTAAGCAGGTTATCCTTCCTTACACCAGGCAAAGATGGAGGGAAACGTAATACTTTTTACTAAGCCAACAACAAATCATTTTTATCTTTTTCCTTTCAGATCGTGTTAAAAAAATATAAATACAAATCTTTCAGGCTCTGGTAACTAGGCCTTTGTCCATCACAGGATTTCAACGTGTGGGAAGGCAGAAACACACACCATGCTTTCCAGGAATGAAAACAGCAGTTGGAAGAACGAGGACCACAAACTAAACCTAGGAATTTCTACCCCCTACCATCCAACATCTGCCTCTTTGCAATAACTTGGTTTTCAACCTTTGAGTTGTGATTAAAGGGTAAACTGCTAATTGCTTCAGCCAACGGACTTAAATACTTACTCTTATCACCAAAGAAATCGCAGTGCAGTGCAGTGCCTGTCAGAACCGAATAAAGAACCTGGTCATTTGCCTCATTTCACGAAAATGTGATCCCAATTCATGACTCATATCTGCCTGAACCAGAAGCTAACACCAAATACCAGGAACTTCAGACACCGCATTGAGTAGGAACCATCCTTTATCTTTAAAGGGAGAGTTCAGAATACACTCTTTCCACTATAAACTGAAATATGAATTAGATAGGTTTACACAAGTTTCACGTTTTTCAGTCTCAGGAAGTATCTCGGTTCCTAAAAGCCGCAGCCACAAACTAGAACTCTGTTATGGGAACTATTGTAGAAAAAGGTTGAGGTACTTTACAAAGCAAAGTAAAATCCTCCAATTTTTGATGAACATAGGGAATTAAAGATTTTTCCTTCATGCAGAAAGGATGTGACCGATCGTGCACGTTCTGCATGGCTCTTGCTGACTGTGCTTTTTAAACTCAAATGAATTTGCTCTAGAAATAATACCGGAAATGCTGGCAAATTATTTCTCAGCTTCATTTTAGGGCAGGGAGCTAAGTGATTACTTTGGACTGGTGCAGATTGCAGGATAAGAATACTTCCTTTTAAAAGTGACTGATTCTGCGGCAGCAATTCTGCTGAGGTTACACAGATTATAAGTTAAGCATACCAGTTGTCCCAGTATACACCATGCTTTCTCATGAATAACTCAGCTGTCTGTCCAAGCTCAGACTATTGTGACAGGTATGGCTGCACTCCTATTTTAGTCATGCAGTTATGACTGCATACAGTACTTAATTATTGCACGTGATATTTAATTAATTATTTGTGTAACTAGGCAATTACGTATCTCACAAAGCAGGTATACAGTTATCTGACTTGCACATGAACTGAGAGCACAGGACTGACTGTACAACTGTATATACAATTCTGACAGATAAATCACAGATCAGTTCTCTCTGCTTAACTGCATGCAACTGACAGCCATCAAGCCCATTTATAATTTCTGCAGGCATGCTTCAGCTCCTTCTGTTAGCCAGCAGCTTTCCAATTGGATGGCAGTGTGAGGAGGGAAAGTTTACAGGATGAGATTTCATAGGTCTTCAGCATAAAACTGGAAGCTGCTTTCAGAGAAGGGTATGGCAAGAGCAAACAGCAGTTTTTCTTCACCGTGGTGAAGTTCACAGGGCAGCATGTTTCCTCTCCAACAGCCACCTGGCCCAGCACTGGCTTTATCCCTCTCTCCTCATCACCACTGGTTTTATTTCATTCTTAATAGGAAACAAGCAGTAAGAGAAGAACAGTAACACCCATAAGCACGAGATCAGCCCAATCTCTTTTAGTCCACCTTTTAGTTTCTTACGCATTTGAAAGGCGGAACTAATGGAGTAGGCAATATGTCTTTTCATACACATAAGGTACTTATTTATCCTCTTTAATTTAAAAGAACTCCTGTGGCACTTGTTTAACATTCATGTCACGCTGTGCATAGGTACATTTTTGAGCATGTTATTATTTTTACCTATCCTAAGTGCATTAGTTTTTGCAAGGCAGGAGATGAACAACCTAGAGGTCTCATTTCCTCTTTATCACCACCCCTTTCCCCTTCAGTGATGCTCCTTAGTTTTGTCTGCCCTACTCCCAGTGTCACACACCCCACATCAACTTAGTGGGATCCCAGAAAAGGTCTCCAGCGATCCCTCCACTGATACCCTGAAGAATGCAGAGCAGGAGCTCACCTGAGCCAGATATTAACATCCAGAACAACAAGCTGGAAATCCTGGGGAAAACAAACAGAAGAGTAAAGAAAGGAAGAAGCAGGGAGGGTAGAGGTGCACACTGTTGCCCTGTGCACTGAGCTACACTTAGATCAGGCCACCATTTTGCTGAGGCTGCAGAAGTGTTATTTACCCAGAGCAAATTGCTATGAAAACCTTTTGGAGGAGCCTTGCTTTAGCCTCCTTCCATGGTCACAAAGAAAACAGATGACTTGGGTTTCACCCAAGCGTTGTCCCCTTGTTTCTTTGCAGTGACATCCCCATTGCTGGCAAATCAGCCCCACTCCCCCCCTCCCGGTCGCTCTCTGAAGTCCCATCCCGTAGGTTTGGGGTTTAGTTGGTTTATTTTGTTTTCTTTTTGTCTTCTGGTTTCTATGAATGGGACGACAGGGGGGAAAAAATAAAATCAAACCAACCATCCAAACCAAACAAAAAAACCACCCAAGCCTGCAAGCGAACTAGAACTTGAGGAGTTCTAGGGACTGACAGGTCCGAGAAACTAAGTCCAGGTGCCCTCTACTGGCTTTGGAGAGAAAGATGTGGCTGGATGCCGTGGGTGGGAGAGAAGGGGGTGGCAGAAGGAGGAGGGAAGCGATATGAAGCAATAGTAAAAGGGAACTGTGTCAATAACGTGGGTACGGCCTGGAAACGATAATCACAGAGCAAAGCTCTCGACTGGCTGGCAGGCTGGGTCGTTCGTGTAACGCGCTGTGGATGCCAAACGCGTATTGCTGGGACGAGAGCGGGCACCGGCCAGGATGTGGAAACAGCTTTCAGTTTAGGGGTGGGGAAGGGGAGATAATGAAACTTTAACGTAAGGTAATAGCTGTCATTCTCATATAGAAGATCATTCCCCTCTCCCCCTTATTTTTGGCTTTTAATTTTCACATTTGAAAAAAAAATTAAGAAAGAAAACTCTAAAAAAAAAAAATGACATTAAGTACTAAATAATCAAAAGCTGAGAAAAGCAGTTGTGCAACAATGACATTACCACATGAATCTGGTCCTGGAAGAAATTATATCATGTGTGCTTATGGGAACTTAATCCATGAGGTCCCAGGAATGCCAGGATTGTGTGTGTGTACAAGCACGCACACACACACACTGACAAAACAGTTCATGGAAAATCTGTTTCAGACAGACATTTTTGGATACAACAGCTCATTCTTGCCCTGTTAGGAAAGCAGTGTGTAGGATTTTATTAGTACGACAGTGCTGACATTTAGTGAATTTGCAAGATCAAGAAATCCTGTGGAACAGACACTTTCAGGCCTTACGGATTTTACTGAGTTCACTAATCCACAGGACCTTATCAACTGTCTCAATAAAAGTTAAAACAAACCTAACATTATTATAGACAAACAGATTAGCTTCAGCAGAACAGCGGGGCTATGTAAGAGAAGAGGGTCTGATAGAGATTCAAGCAGCAAACTTTGATAAACTGGTGGTTAATAACATAAGTAATTCTGGTTAACTACTTTTCAATTCTCGTAAAGAACAGCAGTGGCTTTTTCAGATTTACTAAAAAAGACCGTATCAAGAATGGAGAGTCTCACAGCATTCAAGAGACACAAAGGCACTCGGGAAGTGAAGCCCAGAACAGGAGAGCTGGATGGAGATGGGATTCAGCTGCTGCATGAGGAAGCAACTTGGGGAAGTGACAATTTTGTCTGTTTTTCTGCCAGGAAGGCAGGGGAGGCGACTGCTCTGTACGCTATGAATAAAATTGGATGGGATTGTGATTACTCACTGGAAGACTGATGTGATGACTGCAAATTGGTGTATAGTATCCTTTCTTCCCTTGTTATGTCCAGAATCAGTTTCAGAAATGTCACCTGCTAACTAATTCAGTCAGTGGCTGCAATATTTATCATGTTGTGTGAGGATAAGCAGCAGTCAAGATTTGCAGCACTGCGTCTGTTCTGCATTCTGTGCTTCTACTAAAGTCAGTTTAGGTGACTTTGATGTACACCCACTGAACTACAATGAAAGCAAGTTTTTGCCACCTAAATTATCCTAACAGGAATGGTGATAAGACACTGAGTGGAATCAGGTTAATAAGCTGAGCTTTTTCTTAAAACACATGTATTGTGAATTTGTTAGGCTGGAACTCAAGGTGAGGATTACATCGATTTTCCAGTAACTACCACCAGATCAGCCAGCCATGCAGTATCAGCTGAAAAAAAGCTTAAAATCTTAGTCACCTTCCTGATAGAAAAAATAAACCCAACAATTCTCCTGCTAGCCTTTAGCTCCAGGTCTCTTTCTGTATGAAACACATGTTGGTATTTGATTACTCCCTTTAATACTGTCCATCTGTGGAAAGGGTTGCAGTGCCAACACGCATGCATGAAAGTAATAATCTTATTTTCAATACCAAAGATTGCTTTATCTGCTTAATCTTTAATATTTCACAGCTGAGAACAGGTTGTGTGTATGGTTCTGCAGCAGCTTGTTTGCAGTCCATTTCATTGTGAACACCTCCCTTTTTGCACCTTCCCTTTTCTACCTGACATGTGTCTTTTATACTGTGCAGCAACATTAGCTTGTAGATAGTGTTCATCATCTGGCTCAAGCCTAAAACTCCTCATGGGCCGGATATTAAATCATAAACAGCTCAGAACCAGTTCTGATAATGAAAGTTGAATATCCTACCACATGCAACAGGAAAAAAAGAAGCCCAGCTTACCTAAGCGTGGACATATCTCACTTGAACAACAACCATGTGTGAATCAGGGCGATGGTGAGGCTGGAAACACTGTTCCCTGGAGTGAATTACCAAATATGTCTTGTGGAGGCATAATATATACTGTGAAATGTCAAATCAAATGCATATATGTAGTGTTCTTTGTCTATGTTCCTTGCATACTACTCTGAGAGGAGCCAGTGTCTTCCACTTGGCTTGGAAGTCCCATGTATAGTGAGCTCCTGCAAGCAGCAGGAAATAATTAAGCCCTACAGCCCTGTTTTGGACCCTTTGCAAGAGGTAGTGTGCAAAGGCTTCTGCTACCTCACTCTGTACTTGGAGGAGGCTGAGAGGAAAGAGACTTCACCAAGGAAAGGCTCTGAGGGGAAGCTGTGTTGCCCTCAGTGCACCACAGACTTCCCTCCTCAGCTGGGCAATATCTGAGCACATTCTGTATCTCTGGATTTCATATAAAGAAGCCAAATTACACCCATGAAATACAAATAAATATAGGAACAATAGTGCATTACTGCTAATTTGAAAGCAGACGTTGCATTAATTTGCAAAACCTGAGCTTTCCAGACAAAGAAGGTTATTATTTTTCGTCTACACACAGTTAATAGCAAACCCAACCCCAGACTAACTGGAATAAAAATCTCACTTCAAATGTCTGAGATCTTTGTTGGTGATAACCACTGAATTACACACATTCGATTCAGCTATCTCATACTGCAAATTGAGGTCTTTCAGAAGTACTTTACATCTTCTTGTTGGTAGGGCACAGATCAACTAAACGTACTTAAAGGAAGTCAGATAGAAAGCTGTACTTAGATAAAACCAATCAATGCACAAAGTCTGTAAAATTTTTCATCCTCAAAACATAAAAAAACCCATTCCTCAGGAAGAGATAGCAAATTATCTCCACACTTGCAAATCCTGTTCTGAACTAACACTGTATTTTTCAACTTTTATAGGAATTGACAGTACAGTCTCTTAAGAAGTTAACCTGGAGAAGAAAATTCAAAGTAAATTAGAAGGTTGGAAGTATGCTAATAATGTCACTTCGGGGTGATCTTTACCATATCTCACTGCCAGAGAGCCAGCATTTATAAGAGGTTAAGTTCTTTGAGAAGTTACAAGCTGAATACCCCAAAATTAAAGCCTGCATAATCATTAGTTGCTTAGGAAGTTCTTGGCAAAAGCGCATACATAAGAACAAAGATACATCTGTGAACAAAAAGCTTAAGGAATACTTTCTGCAAAACCCTAAATGCTATTTCCACTGTAGAATATAGACATTTACAAGTAATTCTGCCAGTAACCAGTAGTAATTTTAGTACAGTGTTTGCTTCCAAGTACTTGAAAGCACCTACTCTTGTGTAATGGACTAGGAATAGTAACTACCATCTTTACCCTGTCTGCAGACATTACTTTTTTTTCTTCAAGCTAGAAAAATGAGGCACAGACTGGATGGAAAGAATACATTTTTTTTCCTAAATTCTTCTTCTTTCAGCATATGGTTTAGTTTCAGTTTTCTCCAAGCTAGAACAATATGCACTACAGGAGACAAGATGATGAATGCTTGAATTTGGGTTCAGTTAAAACAAACAACTTTCTCTAAAAGCACATGTTTTGTTTCCAAGTGACATTTGTTACGAGCCTCAGCGTCCATACTGCATTACATCACTGCAGGTCAGCTATCCTGACTGACACAGTGACATGGGACAGTGAAAGAAGGCAGAGTTGCCTTAACCCTCTCCATGTCACATCTTCATTCTGTACACATCAGACTTCAAGTTCCCTTTGCACTGTTTGGAAACCTCTTCACAACAAACCAGACAGACTTCAGAGCTGTAGAGATTTTTCCCTTGTTGAGAGAGGGGGGAAAAAACCCACCTCAACAAACCAAACACCATTCCCAGATTAGCCCAAGAAACAGTATTTCCTGCTGTCAGGCAGGGACATGCTGCTCTAACAAAACCCAACACTCTCTCTCATCAAGATACTTAATGCAAACCCTGCTTTGGTCTCTCTGTGAGGCTTTCAAGTGGTGTAACCCCCCCACTGACAAAACACCGGCACATACTACAGAGAAAGCCAACTTTAGAAAGTAAGCTTATTAATTCTGTGATTAATGCTCCCAAGTAATTCTGGACTCCAGTAAATTTACATTTTCACATTGCCATTCATCATTCCATAAATGTTGATGGAGGTCAAGTCAACGAGGCTTTCAGGGTTGAAGTTAGGTGGCTACATCCACATTCGGGCTTCTAACACAAAGGTGGGAGAGCAAATAACTTCATCATGACTGCATTTCCAACAGGTCCTGTTTTAATGAGGGCTTGAGCTAAGGCATTACCACAGCACTTCCAGACAAATCACACCACAAACTCCAGAGAAGCTTGTCAAAGACTGATGTCTCCTTGAGAGGCCATAAATAGAATCCACGCGAAAGGCCAACCACAAACTCAAGACCGAGAAGACAACCCCACACTGGCTTGTCCGCGTGAGGGGTGGTTTGATAATGCGCAGCTCCTACCTGCTCCTGTCCAGACCCAGCCTTTCCTCTAGCGGTTGATGGGCTCCCTTTCAGCAACTCATATAGGAAAACCAGCTGGGTTGACTGACCCCACTGCAGGAATTAACCCTTGCTGGGTCTTGATGAGACCTGCAGACCCACCACAACAGCAGATTGTTTTTCCTTGACAGTTTTACTGGCAGGATAGAAGCAAGAGGGTGGGAAAGGAGAGCCAAAAATGATTTTCAAGTACAGTCACAACATTGATAAAAGCTTTAGCATGGATTTAGTCACACTGGAATTAAATTTGTGTAGCTTATGTGTCTGGCAGGGGTACTCTGCTAAGACAGTTGCAAGTACTTAGCCACAATCATCAAAATGCTTCTAGTGTGCACGACCAGTAGCTTCTTTGGCTATGGGAATCATTTAAGGCCATGTTCTTCTCCATGACTGGGGATTTGAACACAGATGCAGTTATTTTGTGTCACTACATAGGTGCTAATAAAGTCATCTAGCCTTGATTATTTGGTCTGATGAGGAGTGCCTGCTATTAGTGCTCCAGATGTTGACAGGGGTTATTGTCTCTGCCTACTTGTTTTCCTTTCTTCTAGGAGATGCCCTTCATCCATCTCAGGTCACACACAGGGATTTTTAGGTTAGAGATAAATACCCAAGGTTGTGAAATACTTTAGCTGAGGAGCCAGTACAGGCTCACTTGTTCAACTCTCTTACAGCACTTTCAGTGAGAATCACGAGACTTCAGTATCCCACCACTTGTCTCTTTATCTAGACACTTATATGAACCTGATCTCCTCAGCAATAAAGTACCATGCACATTCACTCGGAGTATGCTATTACCTCCAGAGTGGCAACAAGCACTTACGTTCATATATTTACTAGAAATCATCTAAGCTATGCAGAGATTGGAATTTATGGTCTCCTATACAGAGGCTGAGTGAGAAGGAACAGATACGGGATCAGAAGCAGGCAGCAGGACATCTGCAAGTTAAATTCTTGCTGTTTCTACAGGCATTGCATTGTAGCAGCAGTCAGCGCTGCCCACTGCCCTGCTAACCCGCCTTCTCTCCCTCCCTCCCTCCTTCTCAGCCCACACGGTGGAGGCTGCAGCCAGCTGCTGGCAGGATCCCACGCTTTCCTCCAAACCCTCTGTTTGTGCCCTTGAAGGGAGACACTCCCTGAATGCAGCACTCTGTGACAACCCGCCTGCAGAGGAATCGTGACAGCACTGTTTTGATTTAGGCCTTCTGAAGTGTATGAGTGATAGGAAGATTTTCAGTTCCACCAGACAGACATATGTTCTTATTTCTACCAGTCTTCTGCTTATCAGGCTTTGCATAATCTATTTGTGAAGGAACAGGGCATTTGATAATTATAGGCTCTTCCAATACTGTGAATCAGTACTGAAATAAAAGAAAAAGAACGAAAAGAAAAAGAAAGAAAGAAGCTGGCTTCAGGGGCAAGCTCCATTTTTACAAGCAAAGGTTTTCCTCAAGCAATTCTTTTCTTCCGCTTATTACAGCCGCTGCCAGTGCTCAAAAGCTGTAAAGAGAAAGCTTCCTGTGATGAAAATGCATCAACACAAGGAGATAGTTGAATCACATTTACCCAAGTAATACAATTTCAGTTTATGCCAACTAAGAATCTGTTTCTCCAATTGACAAGAAACTGCTGACAGAACCAAAAAGTGAAAAGTCTGCAACTTAATCCTCACTTCCCTTATGTTTTCCAAACAACTCTAATGAAGTAATCACAAACATCCTTAAAGTTGGTGAAGTGCTGCACCAAAGATGAGCCTGCGAAATTCTAATAATGTTTTAAACATCCTGAGTCTGACTTGATCATTCCCCATGCATTGCAATAACCATAAAGGATCTTACTCCTACTTTGTGTGAATGTAGGTGAGGGGGTAGTGCCAGTGCCGCATCACCTGCTTACAGTGGGATGTGATAAAGGAAGAATTTGGACTTTGTACCTTTCCCGTTTAAAGTCAAATCACTAATGCTTCCTGTGTGGGAGGCTGCTTTCCTATGCAGTTTAGTAGGTGATGAATTCAATAGGAAATGATTAAGTAAAAGCAAAGAGTGTTGATAAGGGCTTTATTCTTCTTCAAGGCTTTTGATAATTTGTTTTCAGAAAATACTGCTGTCTTTAAGGCATTTATACACATCTTCAGCCTTCGTCAAGCCTGATGCAGAATTTCCTGTTTTTGTGTTCTCAGAACTGCTGAAGTTGCCAGTAAAGACCTGGGTGTGTTATCCAGAAGAGGAGGAGTCTATAGCAAATCCACATTCTCAAATGAGTATTCGGAAGTTCGAGCTATTCCATCTCTAACCTTTCACATGCGGCTGGTTCCCACAGCCACCGCTGCTCTGTGCACTAACACTTTCAGTTTAGCTTCTGTTCTGCAAATGTTTATGTACGTGAAACCATGGGTTTTGTGGCTTAAGTTGTCTCAAAATAACCTGTAAACATTTGCATATAAAAAGGTATGAAGGTAGCCTTAAATTCTAAGTCCTAGGTGTAGAGCTATCAATGGGAAACAACTCAAACCCTGGCAGCAGTGATGTTGCCCCATCAGACATCAGCTACTGGTCTCAGTGGGAGCCGACCCAACCCTCAGCTCTTGAAGCAAATAATCTTGTATTTACAAAGGACAGGATCGTAAGGGTAGATAGTGGTCTGGCATGGTCAGCAGGGAGAGAGTCTATGCTTTCTAGATACTCTCAAGCGGTGTTTATGGCTTTGCAAACCTCTGTGGGAACACAAATAGAGAGTGATTGACGGGTGCACACGATTCAGCAGAACAAATGCTTTCATCAGACAGGTGACCCAGCAGGAATTTCCGAAGATCCTATTATACAAAAACAAGAGTGCAGTGTTTTCAGGCATATGTTCTGCAGAAACAGGGACACAGACACTCCTTGGCAGTCCCCTACTTTGGTCAGGGCAGAAGCAGCAGGTGGAGAAGGCTGAGGGGGCTGTAATCGTGAAGTCCAGGTCATGGAGCACCGACGTGTGGTGCCTGCCTACATACACAGCTGGCACTGCTCTGGCTCCAGCCTTTAAAGCAACTTCAGCCCCCACATGACGCATGCAGCAAGGTCCCTCTGTTTCTGCAGCCCAGTCAATGCCTTGTACTTCATGGCCATTTTGCAGCCACCGGCATTCCCACCAGAGAAAAGCCAGGCAGAGTCACAGCAGCCTTCACAGATCTACTTATCTGAAGCACAGACATGGGCTGGGCTGACCCTCAGCACTGCTTCAGTTTCCCTCCAGCCTCTAAAATTTGAGGGAAGTCTGAAACTCTGCCAGTCCCCGACCCTGGAGACGGGCAGCTTGGGACCAGGAGGTCAGCTGGATGTAAAGACAACCCTGGCCATGGGTATGAGGACAGCTCTCTGCAGCCTCCCAGTCAGTGGCCTTCTGGGGGTTCCAGGGGACAGGGCAGGCTGAAAAGCCACCAGACTTTGGTAGCTGTGTGGGGTAAGGGTCTGTAGACAGTATCTACACCAAATAATTAATAGCTGTTCTGTGTGTGCTGGTAATTAGCTGCACACGATTAACACACAGAATGTTTAGTGATGGCAGTGACATTGTTCTACTGGGCTGCACATTGTGAGAGTTTTGCCAAGAGTTATCTATAAAAAACTTCCTGAAGTTCAATGAAGTGAAACCATCTGGGCAGTTTCCAGAGAAGAATAAGGGTGCTCAGATACACTTTGAAGGGAGATAATTTGCTTTCAGGTTACAAATAACCTGCAGCACCTAACCTGCTGCAAAGCTGCTCACTTCCCTGTGCTGAGATGGCTCAGAGTGCTCACCCTGGAGCCCCAAACCTTACCTGTGAGCATGGTAACTTTTTTGTGGAGGAGGGATAATCAACTGTCTGCCTTTACACAAAAAGAAACAATTTTAATCTATTACTGGGATTTTTATGAGATTTCATTAGCTTCTTAAACTTCTTCCAAAATGCTTACATGAAACACACCTTAAGATCCTTGAAGATTCTGCTTCAAGTTCCTTTCAAAAGACCTTATTTGTGCACATCAGAGTCTAAGTGCACTGCGGCTGCTTTGGGTGTTCTTTCCCTTTGTCTTGGTCTGCAGCCTCTCCCAAAGCTTTGATTTCTGAATGACTTGTGAAGCTTTACCTGGCCTAAACACAAAAGCTGTACTTTTATGTCTCTTATATGGTCTGTGGAATGCGGAAGCTCAACTTCACTCTGGATGCATCTCCTAAGATCCTTCTTCCTCTTGAGGCTCCATGTGTTGCTGCTTTATGAGAAGGCTGACTCCCTTCTTCAAAGCTGGTGCTGTTCCTGTTATCAGAGAGGAATCAAACAAAATGGGGAGGTTCTGTGGGGGAGGCGGTGCCAACACTAACCGTTATTTCATCTGAAATAATAGCTCAGTGGCATAAGGGGCATCCACGGCCAAGCTTACTGTTTTTCTTGCTTTTCTGCCAAGAGGATTTCCTGATTCCTGAAATTAGCCTCATTGCCAAGTGATACAGTCCATTCACGTGGTCAGAGGCTTAATTGCCTCGGGAATACACATCAACGCAGTCCTGCTCCTAAACATGGACTAAGAGTTGTTGTCTTCCACAGACAGCCTGATCTACCCATCATATGTTTACACTGTCTATAGTACAGTAGCATGTATTTACTGTCTATAGTTAAATAGAGCATGTTTTTGTTGAAAATTGCTCAGGTATTATTCTAATAAAGAGGCAATTTCAGCAGCATGAAGTCAGCAAATAGCATGATCATTTATTCCTCTTGCCTGATACCAGTCACTCTGCTGACATCTGGCACTTTCGTAGCAGTGTGTAACCGTGGTGGTTGTCTCACTGTAGCTTTAAATGCACTGAGTTAATTAAAGCTGCATATTCCTGCAGAGTAGACAAAGCCCAAGACTCCTTTGTGTCCCAAACCGAGACAGTGGAGCAAAGTTGGATGTAACAATCCTGATTATTCTCTCACGCTGCCATAAATGGGGATACAGAGAAGTCACCAGTCCTACACAGATGCAGAAGTAGGTCGTTATGAATCAGGTTTGTAATCTGTAAGCAGTCACTCTTGATTGATATCACTTTATATGGCATCAAAGACTCATTGTGCTAGGGAGAACAGAAAGTACTGATATAACTAAAGGATCTTTTATATGAGTTCTCTGCACATATAACCAGCAGCAAGTTTTGGTTGCCCACTGCAAATCCACAGGTTTGCAGAGGCCAGTGCAATATTACCACCTATCTACAACAGGCTGTGTGAAGAAACCTCTCTCTTCCGTCTTCTATGACTACTTAAAAACAATTTGCAGATTTTACAGATTTCTCACTTGATTTTCAGTTGTCATCTCTACTCAAAGACTGACAGCTATTCCCTCCTCAGCAGTGTTTATGTGTTGATTCATGCCTTAATGTCACATCAGTCATCAGGAAGCAGGGATGTAAAGAACAAACCGATTTAAGATTAAATCAGCAAATGAATTTTTCCAAAGGATAAGTATTTGTTTATTTAATCATAAGGAGGTCAAAATATACAGTACAGTACCATTCAGATGCTAGTGTGGATTACAATGGCAGGCCCACGGCTCCCTGTCCAGGTTAGCTCAGGGGTGAATAAACTGAAATCTTAATGTTCTGTAAAATTTATTAACTACAGTTATTACAGGAACAGGAGTCTTGTGAAGCAGGGAGGTACCTGGACAGCATTGATTTAGGGTTTTATTAGCATTAATTACAAGTGTGGATATAAACAAATAGCCGACGAAACAACTACATTTCCTATAATCTGGAAAACNGTGCCCCCTTGTGTTTCTGTTAGAACCTTAAATAGTTTTTAATTTGTTATCCCACGTCACCAAGAGAGTTGTCCTGATCATGGAAAGCCTTTGCATTTTAGCATTTTAATTTACATTAATAACCAATACGAAGCATAACTTTATAACCACTGATTCTGTTCCACTGCAGAGGTCTTGCTCATTTCAGCTCTTTCAAAAACCACAAAAGGTGACCGGGTTGTTTTTTACATTTAACACTTATCAATGGAGACTGATGTTTTTTCCTGGCTGCTTTAAAGCTCTCTAAAGCTGAGGATTTGTTGCTCATGCCTTGCTGCACAAACTGCATTCCTGTGTCACATGCATTTTTTCTGCTATTTATTTCATTCGCTGCCACTTTCTTACCTTACATCCTCCACCTTCTATAGACTTCAAATCATCCACATGACCTTTCTTTAAATACACTGCACATTGCTTGATGATCTTTAGATTGCTTTCTAACATCTAATGAAGAAACCCTTTAAGTGATATACCTTAAATGATACCCCAGCCTTTGCTTTAGCTTCAGGCATTTGATGACAGCCATGGAAAGGAAAAGAATGAGTCATCTTTGCTGCAAGGGAGCTTACAGAGGGCTGCTGATCCTCCAGCAGCCAAGTGTGCGCATTACTTGGATTTCCCTGCAGGTAGGATAGACACTGGATCTGTTTGCACTTCTGCATCAGACGTCCTCTTGGAACCCTGTGGAATAAGATATAGAAAATTATGAAATTATTCCAAATATTTCAGAAGAGTTAAAGCTGAAATTATTTGTTAGTTTCTCTACCAGATATTTTCTATTCATTCGAGCTCTCTGCTTTTCTTAATTAGCCGTTTAATTAATATTCATAAGTATATGAGCACCAACTGTCTAATGACAATCCCAGAAACTTGTGACTCTGCCTAAGTCTGTTGGCTATTTGAATACAATTTTCCCTGTCGGTGTGGGAAGCAGTTGCCTGTAGAACCTGGGCTAACGCTCCACAGACGTGTTCTGGTAGGAGTGTAGTTTTGGCACAACTTTCAGTAAAATGTCCCTGGCCTAAACGGTTCACTGACACCATGCTACGAGTCCTTCAAGCATGATTAATAGTGTATTATAACCAGCCTTGGTCTGCTCGGAGTTAAAGGAACATTAAATACTTTTATGCATGACAGGTATTTGACAATGTTAGAGTGATAAAGCTTTTTTACACTACAAATATAATTCTGGTTTTGGAACCAGTTCAAGACACTAATCTGGCTTAGATGAAGAAATGCATAGATCTGGCTACACCAACTGAATTTTTGACTAGTACATGATAAAAACTTGGCTCAAGTTTAATATGCCCTGACCTAATTTTACTGGCCTTGAAGCTATCTAAACTTAACGTAAGAGCAAAATGGATCCACAAATAGTTGCAGAGGTCACTGTTAATATTGCGTAGGATGTCCATGCTGTTTGCAGCCCGATGCTGAAATCATTACATCGTAAACAGAAAAACCAGCATGACAAAGCTGAAGGTGACTGCTCTGTGCTTTCCCTGCAGTAGGAGCGGAGCAGAATCACGTGCCAATTGTCCTTTCACACAGTGTGTTCGCACTGGAAACCTGACTCATCTCTTCAGGTCATCATAGGACTATTTTGTCAGACCAGGGGAGAGCAAGATCTCTAATTCCTCATCCATTTCAAGGAAGCAAAAACAGTGGGGTTTTATACTGATTGGACTCCACCTCACTGATCTTACTTTAACTTTTCACGTATGAAAATCTGAACATTAAAAAGAACAGACAAAAATCACCATGGACTACAAATCTTAAATCCTGCGCAGCTCACTTGGCTGCAGTGGGTTTGTCTCAGCTTAAACCAGGTTGCGTTTGGAAAATGCTCTAGAAGTGAGGGGATTTTTGACCATTTCTATGTAGCAGCAAATAAAAGGCACACGAGGAATGTAATAAGTTCTAATATGCATCAAACAATACCAAACAAGCTATTATTTCCGAATTTATCCAGGAAGACTAACAACCTACACATCAGTTAAAAGATTTGCCACATTACAGAACTACTGGAGCCTGTAAACTGTAGCTGTTCCTGTCTCATCTGTGCAGATACTGAGATTTTTCTAGGCTGATCTAGGAAACAGCGTGATACTATTTGCCAATCTTCCTATAAATAGGTGGAGGGAGGAGTACTGGAGGGGGAGCTCATTTAAGATAATCCCCATTTTGACTCATTTAGCACATTTGCTGAAGTGTCATATATTATTTGCTTGTACTACAGTCTCCCTGCTGCACCCATTTTCAAGGCTGGTTAAAGCAGGAAGTGTTGAGGGAGACTGGTTGATGATTCTCGTTAAACTGGAATTTCCAAGTTCTATGTGAAATAAAGAACTTTGTTCCTGCCTTTTTAACAGACAAATTCCAGCTCTGTGCTCAGATTCAGCAGTACAGGTACCACCAGCGAACTCCTTGCTCTTGGTTACTTTGCATTTCGGTGTAGTGGAAGCCGCCTGCACTTGTGACAGCTAAGCTGGAACATATTATTTTGGGCAGAGCACTTTAAAGTGCACACACAGGAATGTCATGGTATTTGAGTGTATTTTTTTTTCCAGCTCAGGAGAAGTTTGTGTCAGTGTACCAGATACTCTGATCAGAATAGGTCAGAATAGTTTCCACATGCTAAGCAGTCCCAGCTTCTGACAAGTTAAGTATGAGTTATTCCAGCTCAGAAAACAATGTCATTAATCTTCCATCTTTTTTTTTTCTTTTTCTTTCTAATCTAATCTTTCTAAGACTCACTAAATACCTTTGCATTTTATATAGCTTATAAATTAATCTCTTTCTGCCATAGGAACAACCAATGAACCTTATCGTCTGTGCTAAAACCACACAGACAGGCTGCAACACTCCTTGCTTGCATAAGTGGCTCCATTTATATCAGAAGTTTCAGCATTTGTTAGCCCAACTGGGAGCAGATGCTAGAGCTGCAGCATTCTCATCAGCTGCATTCCTGCACTATGACATCTATTGCTCTGTGCCCTTTCCCAGAGAAACTGAGAGATACAGGAGAGAGCTTGTGTTTAAGTATTAAAGTATTAAGTATTGAAACAGCTAAACAGAATTTAGGAGGAGCTCGGTGGGCAGAGCCTAGATGAATTAAGTGAACAAGTAAGATCTGCTGGATCCCCTGTTAAATATCATCTGCTTCTCTCTTAAACACTACTATTTCTGCAAATACTTGAACTGTACACAGTTTGAAACAGAAATTCTGGCATTGCTTTGTGTGTGATCTAATATTTTTAGATTAATGATTAAACCTTCTCGGGACTTCATGAGATCACGTGGAGGTATGTAGATTATTTTACAGAAGCCTTGCAGACTAGGTTTTGTAGGTATGGCTGATCTACTTGGGGATATTTCCAAAACAAGTAGCCATTTTCCATGAGACAGTTGCCACACACAGACCTTATTGTTGTGTTTGGGTGTTTTTTTTTTTACTCCCAGGTCAAAAGCACAATAAACTAACCGCATTATCAAAACCAGGCTTTTTGTTTTAAAATGTCATCTTCTGTTAATGGGAGAGAGAAGCTGTAGGAATAAATTGGCCTCTAAAAGAGCAACAGAAGATAAGAAACTTGCAGCCAAACTGTCTGGCACACTGTTTAAGTAAGGAAGATATCTCAAAGAACATCTCTACCTCATGTACATTTATTTTGCATTTTTTTCCCAAATCGTCTTTTTACCTTTTCAAATCTCCAAAAAATGTTTTTCTTTCCCTTTCAATCACAGACATCTCTCCTCTGTGTGTGTCTTTCAAGAGCTTGCATGTCAAAGAATCGTTCCTTGCTATCTTGTACTTCCTCCTAGCTCCCTTGCAGGAATAATTTTCATCTATCTATCTATCTATCTATCTATCTATCTATCTATCTATCTATCTATCTATCTATCTATCTATCCATCCTTTATCAAGGTCTATGAAAGATTTTTGGACACGGCTTGGATGAATGACATCATAAAAAATAAAGTGCAATTGTCAACAGACAAACTCCTCACATGGTGGCTACAGTGAAAATTTTGACAAAGGAGGGCTGTCAGGGCTTAATTTCAACGAATCTCCAGACCAGAACAAAAGAACATCTCAATTATCTTCAGAAAGAACAGAGACATTTAACATTTGCCTCATTTCTAGATAACCTCTGCCAGAAAAACACAGCTGCCTTCAGTTGACTTAAGAGATCTGCTACCATCATCTAAATGTTTTAAGTACCAGAACTCCCAGTTTCACTGCTGGGAGGAGGTTGTCAATGCTGAGAGAAGAATACATCACTTGGACACTGCGCATGGATCAGATGCTGCCTGCATGTACGGATGTTGTGCACATCTCAGACTTTAGGGGTGAGGAAAGAAAAGCACACACAGGTATGCCTGTGTTTGAGGACTTGGCCAGCTGGGATAATTCAAATGAAAAAATACTCTGGCTTTTTTACATTGAGTCATGCAGAGAGATTTCTCCTAACTTCACTGGAAGCCAAGGTGAGTGGAAGTCAATGCAAATTGGCAATTACTCTGAGTAAGGTCCAGGTCTTCCTTGCTCTATGGAAACTTCAGAAAAATCTCACCAATTTGGGATGGACCAGGATTTTACCCCAGAACAACGGAGTAAACAGAAAGCAGAAGTGGCTCAACTGTTGCAAATCAGTATTTCAGAAAGTTATGTTTCTGTTGTTCTTAATTCCCCTTCTGATATGTAGTTATTCTGGTGATGCAAATCACCCTCTCTAGGATACACAGTAATTCTGTGAAATGTGTGCAAATCAAACGCTTCTCTGATATGGAAAAACATCTGCCTCTGAATGAGTTGTACTGGTCTGCATCATGGCCTAAGTGCATGACCTGGTATCTTAACAGGGCTCATTTTCAAATCTGTGTCACCATTTCAATCTGTTTCTTCTTTCAGGCCTGGAGCGTTGCCTAGCTGACTTCTTTCCTGATAACCTTAGAGGCTGGGTAGGAAGGAAGGAAGGAAGAAAAGCTAGATGCCTTTCATGGGCAGATTCACTAGGAATCATTGCAGCTAACAGTCAGCGCTCTTTAGGTTCTCTGTGTCTCTTAAGTTTGTGATAAAGCTCAGTTTACACACAAGGTTTCTAAAAGATGCTAAAAATGACCCTATAGTTCTGTGGATTCATTGTTGTGACAGTGTGAGGAGAAAGGAGCAAACAGCACCCTTCCAATTCATTTCTAAAAAGCAGTGGAAATCCGCTCTCTTACAGAGACTTGAGAGTTCGAAGTCTAATCTGTGCTTTTGTTTCTACCTTGGCTCCTGAATATGGACGAGGTAAAAAGTAAAGTTTCCATCTGTTAATGCTCTGAGGAACCACCAGCTGCATCAGTAACGTCAAGCCTTACAGAAACCCAGAGCTTAGTGTGCTTCTGAATTCTTTCATTTCTGCATTTCAGTCTCCAGTGAAAGGGCCACTGCAAACTTAGGGGGAGATGTAATAAAATAAAGCATGAAGAAAAAAACCCACCATGTGTGCTTTCTGTGCGCTTTGGCTAGTCTATCACCGACTGGTAACACAAAGCGCTTATCTTGTGACCACTGTGCTGGTTCCCACCCCACACACTGGTCCACCTGTTTCTTTTTTACCTTGCAGGGATTTCCCACCTTGCAGGAATGGCTCAGCTGCTCCAAAGCAGCAGCTGAACCATCATTATGGCAGGCAGGTTACTCTGGGAAGCTGGCACCACCTCCACTTTTCCTTAATAAATACACCATCATTAGTAGGTGGTTCAGTACCTGCTGCAGGAATTGTTGACTCATCCTTGTAGCCAAGGCATGAACCTCTACAGCGGGTGTGGGAACAATTATAGCTCTCCCATAGTAAACTGTCTGTGAATCAGTACCCTAAGGCCCAAGTTTTCTTGTTTTTACCCAAAAACTTGCTGTTACTTGGCCTTAGTCCTGCAAGCTGCTTGTGCATTGCAGTCCATCCGAGCACAAATCTCACAGCGTTAACAGCCTGCAAGGTGGGCACTGAAACCAGCTGAAAAATGACTAGAAGTATAAAAGACAAAGTTAACATACAAAGCCCTTAAAAAACCCTCCAAGTGACTGCCTCTTCTCTGTCTTCTTGAAGGAGGGTTCCTTTGAAGAGTCTCCTCCGTTGTGGATGGAGTCGGTGTCGGCTGCTTGCTGCTCTCTGGAGTCTGGCTGCTCTCTGGTTTCCTGTTTGCTGCCTTTCTGCTTGCTCAGCTCCACTGTAGACTTCTTGTCTTTTGAACTTTCTTTGCTCTTTTGGCCCACAGGTTCACTTTCAGCTGGGGCAACTGGCCTCTCCGTGGCGTTTAATGTCTAAAGCAGTTTCAAACAATGGTTATTTTTAGTGTGACATGTAAACAGTTGGGAAGTCAATCCATAAATGTATTAAAAAATAAAAGGCCACCTGACTGGGAGAATTCCCGGTGTCCAACAGGTTTTGGGATTAACTCCTGCAGCCTTGATTTAGGGAAGGACTCGCCAGGAACCAATAGCATTACTTACACAAGCAAAGACTGCAAGATCAAACCATTCCTTGCTTTATTCATGAATACACCCATGCTGAAGCTGTTTTAGAAGGCAGAGGACATGCATGGAAAGATGCAGAGTAACAAGCATGCACTGCCAATCCAGACTCCTCCCAGCTTTTGCATCCCAGGCTCAGAAAGTATACAAAAAACACCACAAGGGAAAGATTTGGGGAGGAAAAAAAGAGCCAAAAGACAGCATAGAGCAGAGGATAAACTCATCTCTGCTATTAAACTGCAACACTCCCCCCAAAAATTAACAACAAAGAGTTTGGCTATGGAAGGCCACAGCATCCTAGAAAATGTGATGTATAAGTGAATAGAAGAGATAAGTATTCCAAGCACAATGGCAGAGCATCTATTTATAGTAAAGGAAAAGGCTCAGAAACCCAGGGAAGTACAAGATTTGATTGAAGTTCACAGGAGAACAATGAGGTCTGGCAAACAAAGGATAAGACAATGAAACTGTCACTGTCTGCAGAGGAGCAAATGACAGCTATGGTTTTCCTAGGAGATCTGTTTGCAAACAGGACTTTTTCTATGCAAAAATCATATTGCCTAATTAATTTTCATATTAATTAAAATAGCACACACATTTACCACACTGAAAAGCTGGAAATTTTATGTCAGCCCTCAGGCACATCCCAGAGCTTCGTGCTATGCAATTTTTCTAGTTTGGGGGATTTTACCATTAGTCTTCAAATATTTGGTGTTCTTCTAAAGCCTAGGGTTATATGCTTATGTGACAAGCTTAGCTTTCATTAAAAACATTTTTAGACATAATGATTTTAGAGAAAAACCTAAAAGCAGAAACCCTAGAGAAACAGAGTGCAAATGCACCTCCTCATATCAATTAGAAAAAGCCTCTTATGCTACTCTAATTTGGTGGAAACAAGAATTGGGGGGGCGGGGGTAGAGGTTTTATCATGGGCCTTTTTCACTTGCTTCACCTTTCTTTACCACCAATCTTAAAAAAACCCCAACATTTAAATTGTAGAACCTGCAACCATGTAGCACTTTCAGTCTTGACTTATTAGCTAAAGTCCTCAACAAAATACATGCCTCTTTTCCAAAGGATAGATGTTTGTGGATATATATTTGGATTTGTCTGCTTTCTGACTTAAACACAGCCAGGAAGCAAGTCTTTCTAGGGCAAAGGAGATGTGAAGATGTGACATATAATACAGAGATGCTGGTGATGAGTAGCCCCATGTATCATCCATCAGCAGGCACCATCTGAGTGTCAATAGCTTATTAAACACAATTCAATAACCTCAAAGAACAGAAGAACTGTCATCTGGGGCTGCACAGACACCATAGCCAAATGTACCGCTTCTTTAACTCCTTGAGGAGAGGCACCTGCTGTGATGCCCTTCTGAGTGACAAAGTGATGCAGGAGTTCTCTCAGCACAAGGATGGACAGACCCTCATAAAGCCAAACTTAATTCTCTCTTTCCAACTCATTTTTGCTGAACCCGTCAGTCAGTTTGAAAAGATCCTTGCTATTGCCTTAGCTCCCCTTTGGGAAGTTTCTGTTTGGTACAAGTGCACATGTGCACGTTTAATCCTAAAATAACCACAGCACCCAAAATACAACCATGACCCTGGATACACAGCTGAGCTCAAAGGTGCCAGAACAACTTCTAACCCTCATTAACATCATGTGAAATCTGTGGATTTACTCTGCGGGTGTAAAATCAGAGTTGAGTCTTCCTCACCACACGTGTTGGATTGAGTAGGTGCCTCGGTTACATATTGCAGCCAAATTCAAGCTGAATGCAAGAGCACTGTTTCTGCGAGCAGGTTTTGGCCTTTGATGTTAGTCAAACAAAACACTAAAAAAATTTATTCATAATACATTTTCCAGGGAAAATAAAAAAAAATCCAATCAGATAATCTCTTTGAGGTGTTTCATATTAACCTTGAAAGGCAGGAAATTGGCATATTTTATATTGATGGGAGCAGCTCAGGAAATACAAAGTGAAGCCTATGAATAATGAAAGATGTTAATGTTTCTTACTCTAAAGGATGATCTGCACCTGACAGATTGCTTTTACTCTCTCAACATTAAGAGTGCCTGCCCCCCCATAAAAACCCAGAGAAACAAATCACAAAGATGAACAGAATAGTTGTCCTCCATCAGGTTACAGGATACATTCACCCAAAACTGCTTTCTATGTGCAAAAGGCAGCCCCCTGCCCCCCATTTCTGCAGACTTTGGATCAGTGCTGTAAAGCATCTCTGTAGCACACAGAATGGCAGTGATGAAAAGAGAAGCAGCACAGCTTTCCAGAGATGAGATAGCATAATTTAAGGAGGTAATTTCATAGAAATTCTAGAAAAGGAAAGAGTCAACAGCAGATACAGCGCTTCTTGAGCTCCTTTGTGGAATAAAATTATGCTAATTTATAGCAATGCAAGCAAGAGAAGATGACTAGTAAGTTGATTTAAAAAAATGAAAAGAAACTGACTGCTAATTAAAAGAATAAAAAGTAGGTCCAGGATTCTAACTTTTAATCCTTTACCCAGATAATTTCACAAAGTTGTATAAAATAGGCAATAAATGCTGCAAGACAAGATCTTCTATATATGGGATGGGTTTGGAGAAAGAATTCATGAGTCATAGAATTATAGAATTGTTTATGTTGGAAGGGTCCTCAGACATCATCTAGTTCCAGATCCTGCCATGGGGAGGGACACCTCTCACTAGACCAGGTTGCCCAGAGCCCCATCCAACCTGGCCTTGAACAGTTCCAGAGAGGGGACATCCACAACTTGCCCGGGCCTCATCACCCTCACAGTGAGGAATTTCTTCTTAATACCCAATCTAAATCTGCCCTTTTTTAGCTTGAAACCATGCCCCTTGTCTTATTACTACAATCCTTTGTGAAAGTCCTTCTCCAGTTTTCCTGTAGCCCCCTTCAGGTACTGGAAGGCTGCTATAAGATCCCCTCAGAGCCTTCTCTTGTC
The DNA here is from genome assembly GCA_013397515.1 of Upupa epops. Lineage (NCBI taxonomy): Eukaryota > Metazoa > Chordata > Aves > Bucerotiformes > Upupidae > Upupa > Upupa epops. Next base: position 2,420,378 of record VZRI01007808.1, on the reverse strand, counting down.
CAGGCTTTACAGCCCGAATTCCTACAATCTGTCCTCATAGCAGAGGAGCTCCAGCCCTCTGATCATCCCTCTGGCCTCCTCTGGACTCACACCAACAGTTCCA